>CM069904.1:85940108-86540108 GCA_036172215.1 Camellia granthamiana | reverse complement strand
CATCTACATCGGCGACTCCTTCAGACTGTTTGTCGATGGAAGTTCAAACTGGCAAGGGGCAGGGGCAGGAGTACTACTGATATCTCCAGATGGAGAAATAGTAAAACAATCCATCCGTTTGGGGTTCAAGGCCTCAAACAACGAAGCAGAATACGAAGCACTAATTGCAGGGCTGAAGTTGGCAGCAGCAGCAGAAGCTGATGAGGTAATAGTCTTTTGTGATTCACAACTTATTGTTAACCAGTCAACAGGAGAATTCGCAGCCAGAGACGAGAGGATGTCGGCATATGCAAAAGAAGTCATCAAATTGGCAGCCTTATTTCAGAACTGCCGACTACTTCAGGTCAGCCGAGATGATAACAGCCACGCCGACGCATTGGCCAACCTGGCAAGTTCAATACAAACTGGAAAAACAAGAACAATAATGATTGATTATTTGTCGGGCCCAAGCATAGAACCACCGAACACAGAGCAAGAAGCAATGTGTGTGGACATGGGACCAAACTGGATGGATACAATTGTTGCATTCCTAAAAGAAGGAAAGCTGCCAGAAGACCGCAAGGAGGCACAAAAAGTCAGATTAAAGTCGGCACGATTCAGTCTGACAGCAAACGGACACCTCTACAGAAGGTCCTTCACTGGACCCCTTTTAAGGTGCGTACAGCCTGTGTAAGTTGAGGATTTTTTATATGAAATTCATGAAGGAGTTTGTGAAAGCCACGCTGGGGGCAGATCACTAGCTCACAGGGCCATTACCCAGGGGTATTGGTGGCCCTACATGCAAAAAGATGCAGAAGCATACGTAAAGAAGTGCAAACAATGCCAAAGGTTTGCACCTTTGATACACCAGCCAGCTGCTGACCTGAATCCAGTATCCAGCCCTTGGCCATTTGCACAGTGGGGCATGGATCTTGTTGGGCAACTTCCCCAGGCAACTGGGCAGAGAAAATACTTACTGGTAGCAACAGATTACTTCACGAAGTGGATAAAGGCAGAACCTCTTGCCAAAATCCGAGATGTGGATGTCAAAAACTTTATATGGAGAAACATCATCACCAGATTTGGGATTCCAAGAGCTATAGTTGCCGACAACGGAACGCAGTTTGACAGCAAACTCATCAAGAACTTTTGTGCGAAATTCAAGATCAAGAATTACTTTTCAACACCAAGTTTTCCCCAAAGTAATGGGCAAGCAGAAGCATCCAACAAAGTAATTTTGGATGGAATAAAGAAGAGGTTGCAGGCAGCAAAAGGAAAGTGGGTAGACGAATTGCCCAACGTGCTTTGGGCATATCGGACTACGCCGAGAAGATCAACAAGGGAATCCCCCTTTGCCATGGCTTATGGCACAAAAGCAGTCATTCCACTGGAAGTCGGCATCCCAGGGATCCGAACCCAGAGAGTTGAGAATGGGACTAATGATATACTCTTAGCTCGAGATCTGGATCTTTTGGAAGAACGAAGAGAGAAAGCTGCAATTCAGCTCGCAGCATACTAGCAACAGCTTGCCAGAGCTTACAACAAGAAGGTCAATCCAAGGGATTTTCAAGTCGGCGACCTAGTCTTGAGAAAAGTCGTCGGCAACAAGAAGGATTCCAGAGAGGGCAAGCTTGGCCCAAACTAGGAAGGACCCTACAGAATCACTTCGGTATTAGGCAATGGAGCCTATCGGCTTGAAGATAATGAGGGCAAAGCATTGCCTAGACCCTGGAACACTTGTAATTTGAAATTTTTCTATCATTAGATATGCATTGTTTTTCGCCGATGTCATCAATAAAATCTTTTCAGAATTCTTCAACACATGTAACTGATAAAGATACAAAATATTGTTTCTGGAAGATATGAATAATGAGAACCCAAGTGGAACTCAGGTTCACATTGGGGGCAGAAAGAATACAAAGACGCTTAACACTTGTTGAAATTTGTAGCAATTTACAAGTTGAGGTTAAGCCGAGATTATTCCTTATCTTCACTTGTTGAAATTTGTAGCAATTTATAAGTTGAAGTTAAGCTGAGATTATTCCTTATCTTCACTTGTTGAAATTTGTAGCAATTTACAAGTTGAGGTTAAGCCGAGATTATTCCTTATCTTCACTTGTTGAAATTTGTAGCAATTTACAAGTTGAAGTTAAACTGAGATTATTCCTTATCTTCACTTGTTGAAATTTGTAGCAATTTACAAGTTGAAGTTAAGCCGAGATGATTCCTTATCTTCATTTGTTGAAATTTGTAGCAATTTACAAGTCTAAGTTAAGCTGAGATTATTCCTTATCTTCACTTGTTGAAATTTGTAGCAATTTACAAGTTGAAGTTAAGCCGAGATTATTCCTTATCTTCACTTGTTGAAATTTGTAGCAATTTACAAGTTGAAGTTAAGCTGAGATTATTCCTTATCTTCACTTGTTGAAATTTGTAGCAATTTACAAGTTGAAGTTAAGCCGAGATAATTCCTTATCCTCACTTGTTGAAATTTGTAGCAATTTACAAGTTGACGTTAAGCGGAGATTAGTCCTTATCTTCACTTGTTGAAATTTGTAGCAATTTACAAGTTGGAGATAGAAAGAGATCATTATCTAACACTTGTTGAAATTTGTAGCAATTTACAAGGATAGTATCTTGCCGAAGTAAAACTTGCAGTTATCATACCCGAGGTATGTAACCCCGAGAAGATTGCACAAAAAAGAAAGAATATTAAAGGCATACAAAATATTCTAAGTATAGAATCATGCAGAAGCAATCAAGAGAAGATAGAGGTACAAGTATTCAGAGAAAGAAAGTTGTGTTAAGCATTCAACAGAAAACAGGAGCACGTCGGCCATGTGAGGAGCTTGCATTGTTTTTAGAACAAAAAAGTACAAAAGAAAATAAAAGAAAGACATCGGAATTAGGATTCTTCAGCATCAGCAGTGGGATGGGTTGGGACCTCGGAAGATTCTTGCGAAACTACATCGGCAACCTTCTCTACTGCCAGCTCAGCGTCAATTTCTGCAAGAGTTTTGTCAATACTTTTGTCGGCTGGAGGAACGTCAGATGATGCTTGTTCAGAAGTAGCCTCCTTGACAATCTTCTCAACCTCCTCCTCATGAGTCAAGTCTAGGACTTGATCATCTTGAAGAGGGGACTTGGTCCCAGTCGCGTCCTTGGGCTTCCTTACCAAAGCCTCATCATCATTCTTATCCTCGTCTTCAGATTCAGACTCAAATTCATCTTGAGATTGAACTGGTGGAGGTGGAGGGAAAGGAAGAGGAATGGCGTCGGCTTTTCTCAGAGGCGAATCCTCAGGAACATTAAGTTTTTTGGCAAGGGACATCCAACTAAGGGAAAAGCCCCTGTTGCATGCCTGCCTGACTTGTAATTTATATTCCTTAGTGACATCGGCCATGCCCTGAGCGTAAGCCTTTTCGTCGGCCGCCTTGATTTCGGCATCTTTAGTAGCCAGGGCCTCCTGAAGCTTCTTTTCAGCTTGAGACATTTTTTCCTCGGCCTCTTTTTTCTGCGATTCAGCAACCTTCTTTATAGCATCGGCAGATTCGACCTTCTCCTCGGCTTCAGTCTGAGCTTTGAGAGCAGCCTCAGCCTGGTCCTCCAACTTCTTCATTTTTGATTGGAGACTTTAATTAATCTTTTGAAGGGCAGAAAACTCCCTCTTCATGTCGGACAACTTCTCCCTATTCTCAAAAGATTGGATGGAGAGTGAATGAGCATGCTGAATGGCCTGGAAAAATACAAGACAAGAGTCATTAAGAATTTTACAAGTATGGAAAAAGAACAGAAAGACAAATTACCAAGTAAAGAGACTTACTTGAACGGAACGTTGAAGCATGAGGGCATAGTTCTCGTACTCAGTCATCTTAGCATTCCGTTCGAGATCGCCTGGGAGCAATAGAGCAGTACTAAGGGCTACGCTGACATTAATGTCATCGGCACTATCATTGGCAAAAACAGGCTTATCTTCAAGAGTGATTTCAGGCGTCCAGGGGACTTTTGGTATTTTTGACCCCGAGGTCGTCGCAGACGAGGACCTCGGCTTCTTTGATTTTGTGGATTCTGATGGCTGGGTTTCTGCACGCCTCTTCTCAGCAGAGGGTTGAGACTTGTCGCTCTTAGCCAGTTTGGAGATAGGTAAAGTGTCCTCAGATTCAACCTGAGTTACTTTAGCCTTTGGTTGAGCTTTCTTGGTTCTTTTCGGCTTCGGCGGGGGCATGGTTTGCGATGGTTGAGCGTCAACATCGGTAGGGAGGTCGGCTAAGAGATCTTCGGCAACAGGTTTTGGGCGACCCATCTCAGCAGTTCGGACAAGTCTGCGCCGCCGTTTCCTTTCAGGTATTGGGATCAAGTATGGAGCCGAAGTTGATGGCTGATCAGCTGGATCCGATGTTGATCCTTGGTCTGTTCGAGATACAGACATAGTTTGGGTTGTGGCAGAAGATGGAGAAAGGCTTTTCTTCTTCTTCCTTCTAAGGACGTCGGGCAAAATCGACTTGTATGTTGGAATAAAGTTAAGAAGCAAAGGCGCTTTCCTTTTCTGAACTGGCAAGTCCAAAAGTTTCTTCAAATCCTTGCTGGGGACGTAGGACTGGCGAAAGCTTTTCGGTGGCTTACGAACATCTGCAAGAAGAACAGACATTAGAAACAGACAAAGTATTGAAGACTTGAAAAGAAACAACTAAGTGTTAACACTGGGTTTTTACCCTTGCCCTCTTTAACTGATCGAGGAAGAGGGTAGAGATGGGCATCCTCGTCTGGGGCAAACTCCCAATTTCCCGAGGTAATGAAGTAGTCATCTCCAGCCTCCTTGTTGGAGTCTGGGAGGTCGGCTACAATTTTGAACTCTGTGGACCTCGGCTTAAGATAATAGACGTAGCCTTTTTCTTTCAAATTGAGGGCACACATGGTATAACAGTATTGGATATCAGTTAAGGTGATCTTAGCATCTTCTTGTTTGGCTAAGGCTATGATACCATTAATCACTCGATAAGAGTTGATGGTAAGTTGCATGGGGTTCAACTTATAGTAGTGGAGAACTTCGCGAAAAAGGGGATTTAGTGGAAGCCGAAGTCCACATTCAGTAAAAGCTACAATGGGAAAGGGCATCGAATTACCTGTGGGCATGATAGAGTCATCATCCCCAGCCAGCCTCAGATGGACATCGGCAGGAATGACGAACTCTTGCCTAAAGTACTCAAGTTTAGTTGGGGTATCTACCCTATGTTTGCACATGCCCATGATGTCGGCGTAAAGGTATTCGATTTCAGAAATAGGATGTTCTTAAAGGGTTTTTTGGAACCTCAGCAAAACCCTAGGTAAATGCCGGTAAGGGTTGTTTTAGTTTTTCCTAAGTATTGGTGAAATCCACAGACAAATCCCAAAACCTAAATCTATGGAAACGAAGATTGAAGGCGCAAATCTGGAAAACGGAGAAATAAGAATGAAGTTTCAAAAATCAAGAACAGAGGTGGGGCTCTCAAAAGCATAAAAAATACAAGAAATACAGGGTCAAGAACAGTGGCAAGAAAGTGGTGAAACAATACAAGTGTTCAAAGCAAGATCATGGAATAGACACATCCAGATGAATAGTTCAGCAAATCGAAGGTTTGAACAAAGCAGTAATGACAGCAAGTAAGCAAAGAACATAGAAGAATTGAGAAAGGAACAGAGGCTTACCAGGCAAAGTAAGGCCGAAATAAAGTTCGCCGAAGACAGACGACGGTTATAGAAGTGACCGAGTAGCGAGAGCTTCACCAGAAAGACGAATGAAGTTGCAGAGCTTGGAGCTTAAGCAATGGCGGATTCGAGAGAAAGAGCTTAGAGAGAGAAAAAGCAAGTAAATCAAAGCGCAAAGTGAAGAGGCAAAAAGAGGGAAAACAAGTTTTGTCAAAAACTTGAAACGGCGGCAAAACAGAAGCATTTAATGCGCCTAGAGTAACGCATACGTCAGACGGCGCACGCAGGAAAAGACGTGGTTTACAGGCGCATCATAAGACACGATCCAATAAGGATAAAAACACGTAAGTAAAAACAGTTGAAAAGTGATGCATGACAGCTCATGCACAAGACGGAGTTCACTTGAGTTATTGTTCTTGAAAGAAGACATGTCGGCCTGAAATGAATGATCTCGGCTGAAAAATTGTTATACCGACGTACTAGAGAGAGGAACGATATAGGTTCCATCACCTCAGAATGCCGAGGTAATAGAACCTAGGGGATAGTTGTGGGGATATATTTTCTAAGCACCAACACGTGGCAAGGTGACGCCGACGTGTCAGCCGAGGTGCCACGTGTCGTGGTAGTTATGCTGAAGTGATCTCGGAGTTGCCGAGGTTATCTCCGAAGATACCGAAATCCGAGATAAGTGGATAAGGGACAAGAGTCCTAGGATGAAGAAAGACTTCAGGATGGATAAGGGTAATATTCTTAGGGAAATTATCCTTATCTCTTGAGAAATCCAAAGTAAGCACTAAATTAGAGTCCATAGAAGTCAGGCTTCTAGTAGGACTAGGATTAAGTAAACTATAAAAGAGAGGCACCCCCGTGGGTCTAAGGTATGCTTTTTATACTCAAGCTTGTGAGTTAAATAATTGATTATCTTTGAGAGATATACTGACTTGATCGTCGGAGTGCCCCCGGGTGGAAGAACCACCGTCGGAGCCTTCTCTTTCTGTGCAGGATAGCAAGGTGCCATCTATTCTGCCAGTGTTCTACAGCTGAATTACTATACGGGCAGTGTGATCGGAAAATCACTCACACAGTATGATATCAGCAAATTCTGTTAAATAGCCTAACAAAGGATAACAGTTAGGGAATCTTGATAATAATTTCAAAAGCAAGAGAGGTTATTGTAATTATTAAAACTGCAGAGAATATTCTTGTAATTGTCAGAAACCTTAGGGGAGGTAAGTTTAATTTACACCTTTTTTTTTTTCATACCTATTTGTCTCTCATGAGACTTTAGATGTTTGTTTTGTATTGGTGTAATGATGTATTTGTAAAGTCAGTAAGAAATTTATTATTGAAAGTTTAAGCAAATTTTTACGTTTAGATTAGTAGGAAGCGAGATTTCCATCTATTTTTATTTTCAATTTTTTATTTATTTATTGATGGCACGTAAGATGGTATTATCCTTTAATGAAAAAAATTATAAAAAAAATTTATGTTTAGATTAGTAAAAAACAAAAAGTTTCTATCCATTTCCATTTGCAATTTTTTTTTAGAAGTAAATTACACTGACTTTCTTGTAGTCCAGAGAAAATATAGTAAATCTTACAAATTTGGTATAATTATATTGACCTCTTTTAAGATTTTAATTTACATAATACTTACTCTTATTTTAGCAACAAATTGTTTGACATGTGTAAATGAAAAAAATAATAGTGCCATCTATTTTAGTCTAAAATGTATATATGACTTCTTTTTTTCCTTTTTTTATTTTCACATCATTGGCATTAGTTTCTATGCCTTTAACTTTATTAAAAGAAGGGCAAAATCCTCTCTATTCCATATAGTTTAGACCAGTTGCACTTCGAGGTATGCACGGTACGGTTCAGACGGTTTGAAAGTAAAATTATAAATCAAATGATGGATTGGCGGAGTGGCAAATAACCAAATTGCGATTTGTGGCGGATTGAAGAATATTCGTAACTAATTATCAATCATTTGCATAATATATAACACTAATTTGTATAATATTTTATATATATATAACACAAACTAATTTTACATATATATTACTACTAATTTGTAACAAATTTCACATCTTAAATCTTTCACACACTCATTATTTCTTAGATATTTCATTAGAGGTTAAAAAATATATATTTATTAACTACAGCAGAACAAATCAATTTTGAAATTATCAATAATTTGCATAATATATAACACTAATTTGTATAATATTTTATATATATATAACACAAACTAATTTTACATATATATTACTACTAATTTGTAACAAATTTCACATTTTAAATCTTTCTCACACTCGTTATTTCATTGATATTTCATTAGAGGTCAAAATATATATATTTATTAACTACAGCAGAACAAATCAATTTTGAAAGCGGATTATAAATTTTAAAATTTAATTTGCGGTTAATGGATTGGTGCCGATCGGTGCGATTTTAGCGGATTAGGTAATATTTTGCATTGCCATAGTTGCACTTTATCCCCTATCATTTTGAAATAGCCATTTACCCCTCTTGTGGTTTTGGATTAAATTGTTGCCGTTAACTATTCCGTCCAACTCCATATATTTGAAATGTACGCGCCTTTCACACAAGTCTGCTGAAAAAATGATTGTTTCCTCAAAAACTAGCTTTTAAAAATAAAATAAAAAACAACAACAAAACAAAATATAAATGCCTCCACATATTTCTATAATGAAACAATGCATTGTTAGTTGTTTGCCAACAAACCGACCCAGAGGAACCCATCTCGAAGAAGATCTCCAGGTGAGCTACTATAATTTATTTATTTATTATTTTATTTTAATTTACATTTTAGAAATCATATATGTATATAGTATGATTGTTATTATTAACTTTTAAGTAATTGATTTAATTATAAATAAGTTTTTTTATTTTTTGTTTTTAAAATTTATGTAGATGTCAAGTTGTTCATCAAGCAAAATGGAGGTAATGGAAGTACTTGACCTAAGGTTCTTAAAAAACATGTGTGTGTGAATGTAAGAAAAATACAGCAAACCCTTTTCCTTATTGTACTGCTGTGGGCCACAAGCGTTAACAAACATTTAAAAATTCATAAAGAAGCAACTACCAAAGTAGGAAAAAACAAAAACAAAAGCACACAAGAAAACATAAAAAATATTTTAAAAAACATAATTGTATTTCAAGTATGTAATAGAAATATATAACACATACGCATGTTCCATAAATGAAATGTAACTTCGAGAAAACCCTCTGAAAAATATCATGTATGGAACCTAACATACATCACAAGAACAAAAAAAAATCCAAACTTCTAAATCCTTAATCAAAAAATACCATACATTCTGAAAAACTCTAAATCTATAACACAGAGATGCAAAAATCTCAAATAACTTTGGATCTATAACATAAAAATAAAAAAATCCGAAGTATTCAAACAATTTAGGCATAAACACAAAACATACCTCACAACTCTTACCTTTGTAGCTTGATTTTTCTTGCTATTTTGTGTGAGTTGACTTCACTTTAATCGTTACCCTCTTTAATCATTAACCATTATCCCAATTGAGAACCAAAATTAAAACCTTAGAAAACTTTCTCCAAACCTTCTTTCAATTGTGACATGTGAAAATAAAAACTGTACAAACGAAACCTATATATTTAAGGAAGGACAATTTTGACTTTTCAACATAAGTCGTTAGTGAAATCAAGACTATTTTGGGAAGATGGTTATAATCAGCTTTTTGGTTAAAAACTGATTATAAGCTGCTTTTTGTAAGAGAAGGAAGTGGGTTATAATCTGGAAGTGGGTTATAACCCACTTCCCAAAAGACCCCTCAGTATTACAAAAAAATCCAAAATCACAATAGGGGTAAGTGAGTATTTCCAAACAATAAAGGGGTAAAGTGTAACTGGCCTAAACCACATGGAAGTAAAGAGGATTTTTCCCTTAAAAGAAAGGTTAAAATAACTATGCAAAACTGTAAAATTTGTTATAATTTTTTCAAGAATAATATTAGGAATCATGAAAAATATATCATGAAATGCTTCATAAATATTTTTCATCCTTTGATTAGTGTGCAGTGTTTTATTATATGTGTAATCTAAGGGTGAAAATTTTTTCATGATTATCTTCATAATATTTTTTTTATGATCTCTATCATTACCGTTCTTTCAAACTTCAAAGAAGGTCAATGTAATTTATCTTTTTTTATTGATTAATGACAACTATTACCCTCAATATAAGAGTTCTTCCTTAGTTTTGAAAAATGGTAATTTAAAAGGACATTGTAAGTACATTAGATTCTTGTTACCCCGGGGTTTAAAAATAGTCACATGCACGTGTATTTTATTTTTGTGTACAGAGAAATTAGGATTTAAAATAGGATTTGTTCGGTAAAAAATTTAAGTTTTTTTTTTTTTTTTTGGGTGTGTGTATAAAATTATGATTTGTTTAATTCAGCAACTCAATTTGCATTTACCTATCAATTTGCCCAATCTGCTCGGTTGATTTTGAAACTATGGATAGTCGGATGGAGATAGAATTTTTTCAATCCAAACCCCATTTGGTCAAGTGACGAATGACATGCAACTCACCCAACACTGACCCGTGAACACTCCTAGCTTCTAGTGATTACTGGGAAAAAAGTTTTAATAAAATCTTCATTAAGCACTAAGCATACTTTGTGTATAGTTGATATGATTTTTGATTATGTAAATAATATATGTATACTTAGCTTAGGGCTGACAAATGGATGAGTTTGGGCGGGTTTAATGGGTAACAGGTCAAAGGAGTATTAGTCCAAAACTATCCATTTAGGTAACGGGTCAGGCCATATCCGGGCCATTCACGGCCTGACCCGGCCCAACCTTTTTTTTTTCTTTCCCTTTGTGTGTGTGTGTGGAAGGCATGCCTTTCACTGGTTTTGTTTCTAAAACATAACCACTTACTATAAAAATGATTATTACTTTTTAGCATAACTTTCAATGGTTTTACTTCAAAACACATTGTTGGTCCATTTTAATATCTTTTATTTATTTATTAATATATCTTGTTTATGAATGGAGTTTCATTACTTTGGTAACCTCTTATCTTGTTCATGAATGGAGTTTCATTACTTTGGTAACTTTTTATCTTGTTCATGAATGGAGAGTAATTAGAATTTATGAACTTGGTGGTGAGTTAGTTTTTGGAATTACTCCATTTTCTCTAGTTTAATGATCATCTTTATTTTTGGTGTAACTTGTAAGGTCCTAGTGGCCTATAAATAGTCGCTCTCATCTACTATTTTCTACACCAACACACACCAACTATTTTCTATACAAGAGAGATTACTAGCAAAGAATGGTGTTTTTCTTGGCGGAGCTTTGGGTTCACCATCTTGTGTAGAGTTGGCCTGAACCATATGACAAGTGGTCGGGCTGTTGTATCTTGTAGGGGACAAGTCATAGTTTTGTGATTGTTGCATCGGTATTTGGGTTCTTTCTTCCGCAGTGGGCTTGATCTCCTTAAAGAAAATGAGATATCCGTGCCTCAGCCTGATCTATTTATATCTCATTTTCTTTTCATCATTTATCAATAAAATATAATTTTTTCTGATATTTTCACCAACAATTTTAAGAAGGACAAGGAGATCAAACATGGAACAAGTGCTAGAAAAAACCAATGATGGAATTGGAAATCTCAGCAAGCCTTTCAAGTTCAAGGGAGTTCATTTTAAGAGGTGGAAAGGAAAAATTCTTTTTTACCTCAGCCTTTTGAAAGTTGCATATGTTCTTACCGAGAAGAATCCAAACAAAATCCCAACCGAGGAGATGAATGATGAAGACTGCGAGGCACATGAAGCAAAAGTGGCTTCCTATAATACAGATGAGTATGAATGTCGCTTTTATCTCTTAAATTTCCTTGCTGATTAATTTTATGATTATTACTATAACACCACTTACATTTTGTTTTCTATTAATTTTTGGCATGCTCGCTTGTGTCATATTAACAATAAATATGTGGGAATCATGAGTAGTTTAGGATTAATTCCTAAAGTAACAAAAAATTTTGAGAAATGTGAAGTTTGCAGTAAAGCAAAAATTACCAAGAGGCCTCATAAAAGTGTTGCAAAAAATACCGAATTACTAGAATTATTTCATACTGATTTGGGTGAGTTTGAAGGAATTTTAACTCGAGGTGGTAACCGATATGTTATCACTTTTATTGATGATTTTTCAAAATACACAAACGCATATTTATTAAAAAATAAAAGTGATGTTTTTGAAAAATTTAAAGAATTCCTTCTTGAAGTGAAAAATCAATTCGGTAAAAAGATTAAAAGAATTAGAAGTGATAAAGGCCGGGAGTATGAATCTCTAGGATTCAACTCTTTTGTTCGTTATTGGGAATTATTCATGAGACTACTCCACCATATTCACCCTCATCTAATGGCGTAGCTGAAAGAAAAAATCGAACGTTAATTGACTTTACGAATGCTATGCTTATTGATTCAGGTGCTCCCTCAAATCTTTGGAGCAAGGCTATTTTGACAGCTTGCCATGTGATAAATAGAGTGCCACACAAAAAGACTAAAATTGTACCTTATGAGTTGTGGCGGGGGGCATAAACCAAATCTAAGTTATTTGAGGGTTTGGGGTTGTTTAGCTTTTGTGAGGCTTGCAGATCCTAAACGACCTAAATTAGGTGAACGAGCTACCACCTGTGCTTTTCTTGGTTATGTGTTGCATAGTACAGCTTATAGATTTTGTGATACGGAAAATAATATTATTTTTTAATCAGGTGATGCTATTTTTTATGAAAATAAATTTCCTTTCAAATCTAGAAATAATGGGGGTCAAATAATTTCTGAAAATATTTTATCCATGCCTAGCTCTTCTACTCCTTCCCAAGTTTTTCAAGAACAAGAAAATTCTCAAATCCAACCAAGGAGGAGTAAACGAGCTAGAGTTGAAAAAGATTTTGGCCATGACTATTATCTTTACAATATAGAAGAAATTCCTCTTATGGTGTAAGAAACTTTATCATCACCTGATGCTATTTTCTGGAGAGAGGCTGTAAATGATGAGATAGATTCACTACTTTCAAATAAAACATGGAAGCTAGTAGATTTACCTCAAGATTGTAAAACTATTGGGTGTAAATGGGCCCTTCGTAAAAAATTTAAACATGATAGAACTATAGATAAATATAAACCGAGGCTTGTCGCTAAAGGTTTTAAGCAACAAGTTTATCTTAATTTCTTTGATACTTTTTCTCCGATTACTAGAGTTACACCCATTAGACTGTTGATTGCAGTGGCTGCAATTCATGATTTAAAAATTCATCAAGTGGATGTAAAAACAGCATTTTTAAATGGAGATCTAGATGAGGAGATTTATATGGACCAATCCGAAGGCTTTGCGGAGCCTAACCAAGAAAGCAAGGTGTGTAAGCTAACTAAATACCTTTATGGTTTAAAACAAGCTCCTAAACAGTGGCATGAGAAATTTGATTCCTGCATGCTTGAGAATGGCTATAAGACTAATGAATGTGATAAGTGCATATATTATCAAACTTGTGAGAATGCACATGTGATTATTAGCCTATATGTGAATGATCTACTTATCTTTGGCTCTAATTTGCAAATCATAAATGAGACTAAAAATATGCTTAATAACCAATTTGATATGAAAGATCTTGGTGAAGCCAAATTTATTTTGGGAATTAAAATTACCAATACTAAGGATGGCATTTTTCTTGATCAGTCGCATTATGTTGAGAAAGTTTTAAAGAAATATAACTTTCTAGACCGTAAACATGTTGCTACTCTTTTTGATGTAAGCATACATTTATCTGTTGTAATAAATGAAAAAGAAGTGATTAATCAAAGGGAATATGCTAGCATGATTGGTAGTTTGAGATATGCTACTGACTGTACTAAACCTGACATTGCATATGCTGTTGGAGTACTAAGCAGGTTTACTAGCAAACCAAGTCAAGATCATTGGCTAGCCATGGGAAGAATTATGAGATATTTATCTGGTACCAAAAATTATGGTTTGTTTTATAACAAGTATCCTGCGGTACTTGAGGGATATAGTGATATCGATTGGGACACTTTGTCAGGTGATTCTCTCTTTATCTCGGGTTTTATTTTTACCTTGGGTGGTGGTGCTATATGTTAGAAGTCTAAAAAACAGACTATAATTACTAATTCTACAATGGAAGCTGAGCTTATAGCGTTAGCTTCAGCATGTGAGGAAGCGAATTGGTTGAGAGATTTGTTACATGAAATTCCTTTTGGGGAAAAACCAATTTCTCCTGTGTTAATTCGTTGTGATAACACTGCTGCTATTGGTAGAGTGAACAACCATTTTTATAATGGTAAATCCAGACCTATTCGAAGGAAACACAGTAATGTGAGATCCTATTTGAGTAATGGCATCATAACTGTGAATTATGTAAAATCTTGTGATAATCTTGCTGATCCGTTAACCAAGGCCTTGGCGAGAGATAGGGTCTGGAATACATCAAGGGGGCTGGGTTTAAAGCCTATAAAATCATAAACCATTTATGAGGATACCCAATCTAGGGACCAGAGATCCTGTAACTAGGTTCAATGGGAAGAACGAATCATATGGTGATTGTAAAAATGCACTCTTTAATATTTTGTTATCTATCCCTATGATGTAAGTGCAGTTGTCATGTAATGTTGGAGGGTTGAGTTTTTATACTCTTAATGAAATTCTGTAGCTCTTGTTGGGTGGGGTGTGTTAATTATAGGAACATCCTTAACAGATTTCACCTATGTGAGCATGAAAGTGGGGCCGCTTTCTATGAGAACAAGGCTTATTCTCAAATATGCTCATGAAAACTAGGATTAGCACAAAGCCGTAATGTGCTAGCTAGTAAAGCTCATGTCAACACCTAGACTATTATGTGTGAGCAGTAATACTTTATTTCCCCTAAGCAGTCATAGTTCAAGTCTGAGACAACTACTGACTCTGGAGTAGAGGTTGCTGTTTCACTAATGAAGGTTTAATGCAGAGCATACCTTCATGATGCATACTAGTCTATCTTTGTTTGGTAATCTCTCTTGTCCTTGTTGATATTAAAATGGGTGGGGGATTGTTGGTCCATTTTAATATCTTTTATTTATTTATTGATATATCTTGTTCATGAATGGAGTTTCATTACTTTGGTAACCTTTTATCTTGTTCATGAATGGAGGGTAATTAGAATTTATGAACTTGGTGGTGAGTTAGTTTTTGGAGTTACTCTATTTTCTCTAGTTTAATGATCATCTTTATTTTTGGTGTAACTTGTAAGGTCCTAGTGGCCTATAAATAGTCGCTCTCATCTACTATTTTCTACACCAACACACACCAACTATTTTCTATACAAGAGAGATTACTAGCAAAGAAGGGTATTTTTCTTGGCGGAGCTTTGGGTTCACTATCTTGTGTAGAGTTGGCCTGAACCATATGACAAGTGGTTGGGCTGTTGTATCTTGTAGGGGACAAGTCATAGTTTCGTGACTGCTGCATCGGTATTTGGATTCTTCCTACCGCAGTGGGCTTGATCTCCTTAAAGAAAACAAGATATCCGTGCCTCAGCCTGATCTATTTATATCTCATTTTCTTTGCATCATTTATCAATAAAATATTATTTTTTCTGGTATTTTCACCAACACACATTATCCATCTATTGTAATATGTACATATACGCATATATATTTCAAAGGTGGCAAATGGGCGGGTTTGGACAGATCAAAATGGGCATTTAATAAATTGGTTTAAACAGGTTTGGTTGAATTGGATATGGGTTTGACAAATGAACCCACCAACCCATTTACTTCATCTCTTTTTCTTTTTCTTTTTTATTTAAATTTTAAGTTTTTACATTTTATAAAAAAAATTATTTTTTGTTTTTTAATTTTTTTTTATGATGACAATGGTAGATCAAAGATGGCGGTGGAGTGGCGACGGTAGTGGAGGTGGTGGTGGTGGTAATAGTGGTGGAGAGGAGCTAGTAGTTGTAGAGTGATGGTAGTTATTTTTGACATTTACTTTATTGAACTCATTTTTTAAATATACTTAAATTTTTATTTTTATTTTTGCAAACAAAAAAAATGTAAAAAAATAATTTTTAAAGTGTTACATATATATATACACATAGTACTGTACTTAAAAAAAAAAGTTCTAAATTTTATTTTTCAACTTAACATATCCATTTTTACAAAAAGGTTTGGGGTTGACTTAAAATTTCAGATCTAAATCATGATTTAAAAAATGCAACGCATATAGTGATTCTGGTTTTGACTCGACTCTTGTTGCATTCTGGACTCGGGCTTATGGTTTCTAAATATTGTTCATTGTCGTTTTCCCCCTTATTTCTCCTTAAATGTGGTTATTGGATTGTAGTTGTGTATTTGGAACAGGTTGATTGCTTGACTTTCAAAACCTTTGTTGCCCAGATTTTTGCTCCTCCGCTTAAGCGACCATTCTTATGCTCGAGCAGGCTTTGCAAACTCTCAGTATTTTTGCAGACCTACAAATACTGGAAGAGTGTATTCTTCGCTCGAGCGGCGTTTTCTACGCTCGAGTGGGTGGGTGCTCAAGCGTCCAATCTTAAGCTCGAGCGATGTCTTTCATCTACAAAACTTCTGAAAGTGTACATTCTGCGCTCAAGCGTCACTTCTCACGCTCGAGCGGACTGCGTGTATATCAGTTCGTAACAGCCGCATTTTTACATCACTTTTTCATTCATTTTTCTCTCTAAAACTCTCCAAAATCCTAAATCTTGAGTTTCTCTCTCTAACACTCATCTTCTCTATACATTTTTACCTAGATCCATTGAGTTCTCCACCCTAGTGTCTTTGAGAAAAAGGTAGAGCATCTCGAGATCTTTATTTTGATCTGAATAAAGTTAGATTTGAGCATCTTTGGAGTTTCATCCTTGCCTTGCTCGTCTTTTCTCTTTGAGGTAGAGATTTTCTACACTTTCATATGGTTTTTAATTTAGTTATTCGTTGTTGTGTAACAATGATGGGATATAGGAGTGTTATGGACAAACCTCGAGTTCGGGTATAAAATCAAAAGAGGGGTTCCTAAGTTGAATGTGTTATAAAGGGTTATGTGGTTTGGATATGAGTTTCTATTGTGGCAAAAATAGTAGATTTTGACCTTTGGGTTGATATTTGGGGAAATAGAGCTTGCCCTAAAATGGTTCAAATATTTATTGTGTATAAATAAATGAAATTGGTGTTGTAAATATGAAATTGGATCAATGTTGATATAAATAGTGGAGTTGGATATATATTACCTCACACATATAGAAATTTGAATAAATTATCTGTCTTGAGATTGAATATCTGTTTAGAAATATCTGTATTGGGCTATTGGTGGAGGATAGCTATAATTGTTGTAGAAATTGCATAAGGATTAAGTGAATTAAAACTAATCTATTGTTGGTTATCATTGAATATGACTATGTTTTAAATACATTGTATATGTATGATGTTTGAGAGGAGAAAGATGATGTACTCCATATTTGGGAGGAGATAGGGGATGGACTTCATTGAAATTAAGTTGGCCGGTGTGTCCTAGGTAAAAATCCCGAAACCACGCGTATACATGGATTCCGATCCCACGGACGAAATTTCCGTAAAATGGCAGATTGAAGTGTTTGTGTGGTAATTGTGTTGATTGGAAAACCACTGAGTTGTAATCTCAGTTGGGTTGTTGAAAGATAATGAAATTGGCTCATGAATTGAAATGAATTGAAGGAAAATGGATTAAGATATGAACTTGGTACTTTCTGATTATATAAAATGTGAATGTTTTGTTACAGGCATTGTATATGTACATTGTACTTATATCTTTGTTAAATTTCATATATTGTATTGGGTTTTGGCTTACCCTATTTAGGAAAAAATTATTTTCAAGTATTGGTGATATGCCTCCGTCAAGGCAATTGCATGGAGGGACATTTGGGAGCAAGAGTTTCTTTCTTTTGTTGTATTCTTTTGTATAGCCAAGGGCTTTAATTGTTTTGAGTTAAGCTCACTTTTGTTATAATCAAGCAATGACTTAGAAAGATGTAAGCCTATATAGCATATGATTACTTGTTTAGTTTTCAGTTCTCATATCATTGTAAAACATGTTGTAGATTTAGGATGAACAGTTTGTGAATGTATATCGCATGTGTTATCTTTTGTATACGAACTTTGATGAATGAAGGCATATTATTTCTATTATCCTTCCATTTATGGGTTGTATTTATTGTATTGTTTTGGGGCGTTACAATACAATCTTTTTAAAAAAAAAGATAAAAAATGAGAAAAAAATCAAGAAGAATTTCTTTTTCTTAATGATTAGAATTTAAATTCAAAAGAAATGAAAACGAAAAAGAAAAAGAAAAAGAACATTCAATAAAAAAACCAAACCCAAAGATATCCATATCAGTACATATTTATTTTTATGAGTTCTTCTATGAAGATTTATAGATGTGCATGAGTAGAGAGAGCAGAGAGAGAACATGAATATTATAAATAAAATATAGATAGAAATTGACAAATAGTGAACATGTAGATGAGTGGTTGCCAACGTTATTTGGGAACTTAAGATTTTAATCAAAAAAATTAAAAAATTATTATAACTTATCACATATTTTCTTTACTTTTTTAAACACATTTTCATAAAAAAAAAATTAAAAAATTAATTAAAATAGTTAATTTCTAAACTAGACTTAACAAGTCTTACGAACCCGTTAACAATCCGTTCAAACCCATACAAGCAAACCAGTTTCAAATCATTATTACCCAATTATGACCCACTTGATAAACAAGCAGGTATAAACCCATATATTACTGGCGGATATTGGCGGGTTCGGATTAGGATTGCCACCTCTAACTTAGCTGTAGCTAATGCTTTAGATGGAAAAGAAAAAAATGCCCTTTATTCTTTTTGCTTTTGAAATTTGATTTTCACCGAGTTTGAAGACTTTAGCTATTTGTGTTTTGTATGGATATTTTAATAAAACTAGTGATTGGATATGTATATTGCATGTGCTGAGTGATTTTTTTATTAATTATTAGTATTGTAATTATACGTGTCTCATAAATTTGTGTGATATATATACCAAATATGAAAATTTGTATAGATAAATTGATATGTATCTAAAATGTAACTAAGTAAGAAATAAATACATACTTGATTGAATAATTTAAATGATAAATGAGAAAATTTATAAATATAAATATTAATTTATAACTAAATTGTTGAGATCACAATCTTATTTTAAATAATAAACAGATCCTTTAAATATAGTATTACACAAATCTTTTTCTATCGACTTCTCATTTCAATTTTTCATAATCCATACATGTAATATAATTAAAAGTATTAAATTAATTGCATAATTACGCAATTTTGTTTAATAGTTTGTCTCATAATACAAATTCATTACATTCACTATTACATATTATTTGCATATTATTAGTGTAAGAATACATTAATATCAATATGTAATATATTTTTATACATTAGAGTTGTTGAGTCTCGTTTTCTGTTCCACGAGTGTCTTGCATGATGAAAAATATAACATTAGTCATTAGTATATTTTCATTTATGTAGAAAATGTGAAATAATTTTTTTTAAGAAAATAGAATGATATTGTATTTAATATTTCGATCGATATAGGAATTTGATAATTGTTTTCACGATATTTATAGATCTATGCTTATAATGTTTACAGGGTTACTTTCATAAAACTGCCAAGTTACATAATTTATTATGTGGGTGTTTGGGAAATGGGTTTTTATGTAGGTTTTTTTAGTTGTAGGATGTTATTAGAGAAAAAAATTTTGTGTTTAGGAAAATAGTTGGGTTTTTTTGTAGTTGAATGTGATGTTTGTGAGAGAAAAAGTGAAATGATTATGGGGTTGTATGTGATATTTTGTTTGGATTTGTTTTTTTTGATTTTGCAAAAACTGTCTTTTAGTGGAAAAAATTTAAAAAAAAACCCAAAAAAAATCTTGCCAAACACCGCCTATGTCATCTATAATGAATCAGCATATGACAAAAATTGATTGAAACTTTTTATTTGATGTACTTACGTTCTGCATCATTAAGTTGCTGAGATAATGTTTGAGCATCATTTATTTTTTCCTTATAATTTGACTAAAATGTGTGCATTAGGTATATTGTTTTTCTTAAATTTCACAATAGATAGGAGAATTCTTGTTTCAGTTCGTCTAACTTTACTTTGATAACATGTTGCAATAGATCTTCTGTAATTTTTATTTCATCATCTTCTTAATTTTCTCCTTGCTCACAATTATAATTCACTGTAATAAAAATATGTTAATGAGTAAGAGTTTGAGGCGATATCCTTCAATATTGTGATTTTTTCTGTGAGGAAAAAAAAAGTATAATTATTTTCGTTAGGGGTGTGCGCGGTGTGTTTTGAGGGTAAAATTATAAACTAAATGGCGGATTAGCCGATTTGCAAATTGACAAATTGTAATTTGAGCAGTTTTAGACGGATTAGCGGATGGAAGAATATTCTACCAAATTATCAAGCATCTGCATAATATATAATACAAATTAATATTACATAATATTTTTTATATATATAACTATTAATTTGTAATAAATTTTACATATTAAATCTCTTTCATACGCATTTTTATTTTGATATTTTATTATAGGTTGAAAAATATATATGTATTAACTATAACGGAGCGATTTCGAAAGTGAATTATAAATTTTAAATTTTAAACTGCGGTTAGCGAATAGAGTGATGTGAATTGATATAGATTGGTATAGTTTTAACGGATTGGACGGTATTTTGCACAACTTTAATGGTCATGATTGAAGTGTTTTGCAAACTTTTGGTTTATTATTGAAAGTGTTTGTTGTGGACACTTGTTTATATAACATATATATATATATATATATGTATTAAAAATAAATTGATAGGAAAACAATATACAATTCTGCAATTTTTTTTCCTAACAAATATAACTATATTAATAAAGCGATACGTATTAGAAAATTAAAGTATCCAGTGGTAATATAACGTTACAGATTGACAATATAGGAATAAAATAACATATTTAAATTTACATTTATATTTTTTATATATGTAGACATTGATATATATAAGATATCACAATAGTATGTGAAATCTTTTGCAACAATATAATACAGGTGACAATGAGGAGTTAATTGTTCATAATTGAATAGTTGGTTATAGTATAGATATTTAGTGTTATATTTTTGTGTGTATGTATCATTTTTAATTAGATTATTAAATTCACCTAAAAATTGAAAGGAATTTGTGTAAAATTAGATATTAGTGGAGAAAGATTTAAAATAAAAAAATAAATAGAGAAGTTATAGTGTTTGGTTTGGTTTATTTTTTCAAACTTTTATTTTGAATTTTTTGGTTTTCATTTTTTTTTTAATCTTTGACACAATTTTTTTTAATAACTCTTTTATTTTCTTTTTAAATTCACTTAATTTAATATTTTTAAATTTTAAATTTTATTTTTAGATTTAGATTCACTTAATCTAAATACACTTAGAAAATAATTTCTTGTGTATTCAAAAAAAATATTGATATTAAATAATAATAATAACAAAAAATATAATAATAAAAAAAGTACATGTTTGAATTTATAATTTTTTTCCCAATATTTCACTTTTTAGTTCTATTTAGATTATTAGATATTAGATTTTCATGTAAAAGTATAATTTAAATGTAAAATATGAAGAAATTTTAGTATCTTTAATTACAAAAATTGAGAAAATATGAAAAATCAAAAACTGAAAATATATATTTAAAAAATAAAACCAACGAAAGTGGTTCTTATTTAGAATTTTGATATCATACCTTAGTTATTAAAGTACCATGTAAAATTTTACAGTTCATAAAATATAATTTAAATAAAAAGAAAGTATATGAAAAATAACTTGTAAATTTTTGAGATGCAATACAAATCTTTATTTTATAAACGCATGTGCTTTTCTCTGTCTAGATTTGAACGAATGCATGTAACTTTAAGATTCAATTAAAATTATTCACAGTGATTTAATTCATGATGGACAATTATAAATATTATGTATATCGAAGTAGACACAAAAAATAAAAAAGAGTAATCAGTGTGTTTGGTTTCAGTTTTCTGAAAATTGAGTTTTTTATTTTTTGCATTTTTTTATTTTTAGTGAATATTTTTAAAATTTTAAATAATTTTTTTACTTTTTTAGATGCACCTTACTTAGATGTATCTAAATAGTAAAATATTTATGAAAAAATATTTTAAAAAATTAATAAATACACAAAAATATGAAAAATTTACTGAATTTTTTTATTTTTTTGTATTTTTTGGTATTTAGTGTATTTTTAAAAGATTTTTTTCACAAATATTATACTTTTTAAGTGTATTTATATTAGGTGTGTCTAAAAATTAAAAAATTACTTAAAATATAAAAAAAAAATTCATTGAAAACATTAAAATATGAAAAATAAAAAAGTAGAATTTTCTGAAAATTATTTTCTAAAAATCAGAATCAAACAAGTTAAATAGTTTTTTGTTCAATTATCATCAATGTAAAAAATAGAGAGACGATTTTTTATTTATTTATTTATAAGAAATGAGACAGTTTGTTTATACTTATATAGGATTTTTGGAATATATCGTTTTTGAGTATTCAACTCCAAAAATAAAGAAATAATTAGTTTATATAAGACTCTTCATGACTTTTTGAAAATATAGTAGATTTGAGAGCGTAAAATTGAGATCTAAAAAAAGTAAAAATATATGAAAACTCTTTACACTTTTATAATAGTAGTAGATGAAGCAAAATACAAGCAGTCAAAATTGGTTCAGCCTATTACTAAAATTACATAAAGGTGGAGTGCAAATGGTCCAAATCACCAGAGGGTGGTGAATTTTTTCTAATATAAATTTTAGAGTAAAAGTTTAGACAAAATATAATGGGTGTGTAAGGGTAATGCAATCAAAATTGATATAGATAGTGTGCAGATGCAAAGATAAATAAGGTATAATATATATATTTAGCGTAAGAAGAGATGATAATATTATTTTTTCATTTATACGACTAACGAATTACGAATGAAAAGGGAATAAGTGTTATGTGAACTAAAACATTAAAAAAATTCAATATAATTATGTCAATTTGTGAGGCTTAATGTATTTTTTCTAAATCTCAAGAGAAGTTAGTATAATTTACCCTAAATTTTATGTTTTTTATTTTATTTTATTTGGTAGATTACACCTTTTATCTTCAAACTTTCACTAAAAGTTTACTTTGATCTTTTATCCTCTAATTATAACAATTAAATTCTCAAACAACAACATACATTTTAATGTAATCATCCCGTCATCCCACCATAAAAAATTTGAGTGACTAAAGTGAAATTTAAATAAAAATTAAGAGGTAAAAAATACAATTTATTTAATACCCTTAAAATGTACTCAATTGAGCACTTTTTAAAAGCACTTTTTAAAATTTTACAGATAAATTATAGAAGAATCACATTAAAACACAAATTGAAGTATAATGAAACATAGAGAAATTATGGTGAAAGTTTGAAGTAAAGGTATAGTTTATAATTATTAGTTTTTTATTTGTATAACCTTACTCCAATCAAATCTACAACTAAAAATAATAATAACTAAATAAATTTAGAAATATAGAAATCAATTACAGATTTAAACACAAAAATATATATGAAGGGATACGATTTTTAAAAAATTAAGTCCGCCCACAAATTCTATATAATTATATCTATTTATGTATATTTTGTATTTCTTTTTATATTCGTAGCAAAATTGATTAATATATTGAGGGAGCATCGCACGCCAAGTGGTCCCCTGCACACCACAACAAACCTTCCCCAGTCGGGCTCGGCCTCGGAGTGAACAATTCTAATTCCCAAATCTCTCAAAAAGACCCCAAATTGTCGGAAAATAAAAACTAAGCCCAATGCACATAAAAGGCACCACCACGTGCTGACAAGTGTCGGCACCACAACTGTAAATTTTATACTCTTAATTATATGCCAAATAAAAAAAATGGATAAATTACTTACAAATAATTTTTGTTTGCTTAAAATATTCTTTTATAACTTTAAAAACTACAGTCCATTCTTTCGAATTTTTAATTACATTACAAATAACTTATTTTATTACTAAATTATTAAGTAAATTAATAATTTTTAATAATATCAAAAATATATTACAATTAATAATTTTGATAATTTTATTGTTAAATAGGAGAGTAGTTAGAAATTTTATTTTTTCTGTTAATTATGTTAAGTAAAAAATTTCTGACAATAGAAAATTTGTAATTTTTAAAATTATAAAAGATAATTCGTATTTTAAGAAAACTTTAAAGATATAGCTAAAAAGGTAAATTGTACAAATAGTCTCTAAATAGTAGCAACTACCTCATTTTGATAGGTCTGAATTGCCTTTGTTGTTCACTCTATTTGACCTAATCAAGAGTTTTGTTTCTATTTATTTTGTATGATCTTTGGTGTATATCATTCATAAATAAAAAATAAGTCGATCTAATAATTATAATATATTGAATTTATTATGCTTATCATAAAAAATATAGTTGGTCTATTTAAAAATATATATATATCGTCTATTTTTTTAAAGATAAACGTAATAAATTAAATATATTATGTTTATCAAATTGACTTAATTTTATGTGTAAATAATATATGTAACAAGTCATCCATAACAAATAATTTAAATTATCAAAATAAAATTTTTAATGGAATTATAATCTTCTCTTCCTAGTTATCTCAAGGAAGAATTCCACGTGCTATTTACTTGCCTGCAAGCCCTATGAAGGTAGGTGCTTTTTCTTTCTCTGAGCTGTTTTCCTTGCTTTAAATTATCAATTTGTCTTTCAAAGGTGGTGCTTGGGAAGCTAAATTTGGCTTCTTTTGACTAAAATTTATAAAAAAATAAAATAAATTAAAATAATTAATAAAAAAATATTACATTAAATTTAAAATTATTTTATTTCTTCTCTCATAAATATTACATCCAACTATAAAAAATTCAACGTTCTTTCGAAATAAGAAAATTTTAGGCTATTAAAATAGTCAAAAACTAAAATAGGTTACTAAAATAGGTAATTTTTCAAACGAGACCAAAATATATTAAAAAATTAATCCAACCCTTAATTCTTTTGATAATATTAATTTTATATTTAAATTATTTAATTTTGCATCAATTTTATGTGAGATTTCAATAGAAATCTAAACCCCAAGATCTTAAGTCAAATCAATAGAATAAAATAATAACAGTTACTTATCTGGCGCCATTGATGGTGGTAATTTAAATAGTAGACTTATTGGTAGTTATTGTCTTCCGCTCTAGAACTCTACTCTCGTTATCTCTCACACACCGTTGGAAAAAAATATGAGATGGAGGTTAGGGTTGAAGTGAGAACCTCAACCACATATTTATAAAGTCCTAATCCCATATTAGCCTATCATAAATAATGAAATTATAAGTGGGCCTAAACTGGTCTCTACACATATGGTTCAACCCATCTCCTTTAGTGATAGCATGACTAAAGTACGTGATATTAGAGATGTGTCTATAATCCAGCCATATTTCTATATGTATCATAATTTAATGGGTCTAACCACCACCATTCATACTTTATTTAACAATATACAATATATAAGTATTTGATCTATGTAGGCCCACTTATAAAAAATTCCTTATATTTTACCCTTTTATCAATTGTCGTCTCTGATTAAACAGAAGTTGCTGATTTGGCAACCAAATTTCATTTAACCTTCCCAAACTATTCCCAATATATCAATTAGATCTTAAACCCTAAACCCTAAATGACGATTGAGGGTCTAATTGATATTTTAGATATAATTTGTGGGATAAAATGAAATTTTAGTGCCACGTCAGCAACTTCTTTTTAATTATAAATGGCAGGTAATGGTGAGATAAAATTGATCAAAAATCAAATAAAATTGATATTCTTAAAAGAGTAGAAGTTGAATTAATTTTTAAATGATAATTTATGAGGCGAAATGATATTTCTCCACTTGATTTAACATTTTTTGTGTGTGTACATTTTTTACAAGACAATTAGGGTAAGGGGCTACATTGAAGTAATGTGCAAAATTTAGGGATATAATTTATACAAATTAAAAATTAAGAACCAAAATAAAATAAGTTTGATACTTAAGGATGATTTGTATAATTATATATACAAATCCAGACCTTCTAAAGTGATATTTTGAATGATTGAAATTTAATTCTACAAAAGTTGAAAATACAGTAGTACTAAATTGAGGATAAAATAATATTGATAATCACTTTTAAAAAAATTCAACTACACAAAAATTTATTCTAAGATAATTCTACCAAAAATAGGATTTGGAGACATGTAAGAATAGAATATCTGCCCCAGCGCCACAAATATGGCCTTATTTGGCATGAGTTATTTTAGTTAAATTAGACAATAAAGAAAAAAATATATTAATTTAGTTAATAAGATAAAATATTATATTTAAATTATAATCATTTTATTTTTTTCTCACAATTATTAAATCAAATATAAAAAAATTAAAATTTATCTTAAATATAATTTTTTTTGTCAAATTAAAATATTTAAAAAGTTAAAAGTCAAGTTAAATTAACTAATTCAATGGAGAACTAAACACATCCTTTTTTTTTTTCTTAATAGCAATATATTTCCTTAAAAATAGAGCTCTAAACACAACTTTATACACTTAGTAATAAAAAAATAAAACACAAATATTATTATCTGTAGAACCCACGCCATTAGAGCTCTTCCAAACAAATTTTTTTTTCTTTTGTTTTTTTCACCAAAGTTATTGGCTTCGTATGACGTGCTGTTGTTTTTATTTTTTATTTTATTTTATTGTTTTGTTAGCTCAGTATGTTTATAATGAAATATAGAAAAAGTGAAGGGAATAAAAAATCTTTTATAAATTTATTTAGCTAAAAAAATGTGAAAAGTATAAGAAAATTAATTTTCTTGTATCACTTATATTAGTATTGTAATTAATTTTTAATTTCTTACAAAAATATAAGAAAACATAAGAAAAATTAAATGTGTGAGTTATTTATAAAATTTTTTAAATAAACTTTTAAATTTTTTATTTTATTAACTAAACTTTTAAATTTTCTTTTTATTTATAAAATTTTCTATTTAATCAACTGTTTACAAGAAAAAATAATCTTTTTTTATTTCTTTCACTCCACTTTCACTTTCAATCAAATTTTCTTTCTAATCGGAGTCTAAAGTAATTAGTGAGAAAGGGAGGAAAGTGAAGGAAAAAAGCCGTTGGCAATGAGATTTGGTCCAACACCAATCTCAACCAGAGATGACTCAAGCTTATTTAAAGTTAAAAGGCAAAAAAAATAATAATAATAATAATTAGGGACTTTATAAATTTTTTATACTTTTCTTATTTATTTAAAAAAAAAAATCAAAATTCATAACTTTCTTAGGGTTAAGTAATTTTTTATTTTTTAATTTAATTAGGGACATTTTTTATAATTTGTTTTATTTAAAATTCATAACTTTCTTGATCAAAGTAATTTGTATTTCTTCTAATTTTTACTTCTTTACTTGACCCAAATCAAATAATATCCCTTTGATTCACACGTTTAGCAAAAATAAAAATACAATCTACTAAAAAAATAAAATAAATGTCAATTACTAATGCCATGACCCAAACTCGCCCCTGTAGGTTAAGGTCATAACCGGCCAGTAATTATAAGATTACCTACGACCTCAGACAAAACCAAACATACATTATAATAGTAAACGGGGGCAAACGGAAGCAGTTTTAAAGATTTTGTCCATTGAGTTGTGCTTACATGGCATACGAAAACATTTTCCACATATGTAATAATAATTCACACCATAAACCAAAATAAACATCTTGTTCATCTAGGATCATACAAACATATGGCCAGTCGAACAGAAGGTCTATATACATAGGCGATCTAATAGATCCACCAAAATAGCAAAAAGGGTAAAACAAAAACAAAGTTTCGTGCGTGAGACATTCGGACTAACTTCACAAAAACTTGGACTCCTCTCACATTCTTCACTGAGGTTGGGGTTGAACATCTCTTTGCTCACCTACATACATATAAATAAAGAGTGAGTAAAAGCCCAATGAATAATATCAAAGTAAAGGGGTTAGATGAATGAGATTCACATTAAGTCATATTAAGTACCTTGAACCTGTGAATTTCATATACAAATGGCCTCAAGCCCATTTTAGATCCTTATCAAACATATCAAACGGCCTTAGGCCCACTGCATAATTTTGTTAAGTTTATCAAACTGCCTCAAGCCCAATTCATATCAAACGGCTTCGGGCCCATTATATATATATATATGCCTTTCATATTCAAGATTGAAAATTCTAGAAATTCCCTAGATATTTGTTTGTGATTATATATCAATTTTAAGCAATAAATAACAATTCCAATCAAACAATCAAGATAAAGTGACAACGATTTTAACGTGGAAAAACCACAATTAGAGAGTCTCCAATTGTGATAAAAAAATCACAGGCAAAAGTCATAAAACAATCCACTAAGAAGACATAAAGGAATTACATAAGTGTACTATCAATTACCCAGCAAATCCACGTTCGAATCGAACCGACCCCTATATGTCTCTTCCAGCCTCGTATTCACCTCGGAATTAGTTTACACAACGTTGAATCTACAGTGCCGATGTCGAATCACGACGATGAGTCACTCTAGAATCCACCAAAACTTCTGGCCCAAATTCTCCGGAATTCACTGAAGAACAATTCTCTCTTTTGTATTGAATGAAACAAACAATCATGTAATATACACTTTTCAAACCATGAGTTAAACTCAAACAAAAATAAAAAAAAACTAGCAAAGAAGCTCCAGATATAAACCATAATATCCAAGAAGAAGATCTGGAAACCGTAACCCTAAAATTTGATAAAATCACATATTTATAGAAAACTGATTCGCGATCTCTGCTCGAGTGCAGGAATGGCTGCTTGAGCGTACCTCGCTTGAGTGCAGGAAAGTTCACTCGAGCATAAAATCCTAACTTTCAGTACTTTTGCAGATGTGTCAAACTTCTGGAACCAAACGTTTTCCGTTCGAGCACACAAACGGCCGCTTGAGCAGAGAAACAACTTCAAATGCATTTTTACATTTTGCTTCGAGGGCGCTGCCCCTTGACCTCACCAAGGCGCTGCCCCAAACCCGCCAAGGGGCACTGTCCCTTGGACCCTCGCGAGCTGACCGGTAACTCAATCCCCAACATAGTCAGGGAAGTGAAAAACATGAAAAAATTAACACCACAAACTTTTCTGCAAGGCACAATTTAGGTTAGATTCGCATCTAAAAACTCATAGTCTCATTGAAATAAAAGTGTGAATACAAGTACAACTGAAAGAAATTTTGTCAAACAGGATTGCCAAAAATAAAACCTAACAAAGATCATGATCACCTTTTTTGGTCAAACGGCATTTGGCCCATAACGTTCATATTCAAACGGCCTTTGGCCCATCAAAACATTTTAACGTATCGAACGTGTCAAACGGCCTCAAGCCCAATTCATATCCTTCACAAAAGCCTTATACAAACATTAGGCAAATCGAATACTTATTCACAATTCAAATTAGCAAATCCATGAAACTTGTACAAAAGCAGCATTTGGAAAATGACATACTTGAAAGTATCTTTACTAAGATATTACTCATAGTGTTCTGCCGATGGATTTGTCCTCGTACTTGACCTTACACATTTCATAACACATTGGGTCACAAGTAATTCAATCCGTTCTTAACTTATTTATTTCTCTTAGGTCTCTTTCTTATCCCTTTAGTTCAGTTAGAATGTTCAATGCATGCCTAAGAGTGCTTAGAAATGAAAGAGAACGAAAAATGGAACACAAAATAACTATTCAAAATTTCTGAAACAAGGTTCTCCACTCGAGCGCAGCTTTGGTTGCTCGAGCGGCCTATAAAACTCTGTAAAAGTATTGGTTGCATGAATTTTACGCTCGAACGAGACTTCTGACGCTCGAGTGAGGAGTCTGGCAAAACAGGGTTCGCTCAAGTGCAAGATTTGCCGCTGGAGCCACCGTGCAATTCTCTGCAAAACTTTTGGGAGCTAAATGTTCACGCTTGAGCGAAACTTTCTTTGCTCGAGTGGACATGTCGAATTCTGGAATTTCTAGAATTCTGTTTGAAGTTCAAAACATACTCCTAAAGGTTCAAAGGTTGCAAATTGACACCAAAACATGGAAAAACATTGCTTAACATATGAACATAGGTAATTTGAAGCTAATTGTCCAAAATCATGATCCATTTCCCATATCATTTCAAATTTTTCTTGACAATTTCAAAACTTATACAACTAAGCATCATGCCTTCATGAATCATGCATGCATGTAAAATATTGACTATCATTCCATTTCAATGGCATAATTGATGCGTAAAATATTGACTATCATTCTATTTCAATGGCATAATTGATGCTCAAAATCATGAAGCTCCACAAAATTATGCATGCATGTCTAATTTGGCCCTCAATTCTTCATGTTTAATATGCTACATGCTTGATTATACAAATTCGTGACAACTCTTTACATGCATGGTTATATTGACTTCAATTTCATCTTAGACAACTCAAATCTCATTCTTAGCTTCATTTTATTTTTAAATTCACATAACCATGATCTTAGTTAGAGTTTAATTACTCACCTAAAGCTTCAATTCTTCCAAATTTAACTAATCTCTTGAGCCTAGCTTCTAAATTCCCAAACTTTGAGCCAAAGTCTACAATTTGTGCCCTCTCTCTCTCTAGAACCGTCCCTCTCTCTCTCTAGAGTGTGATTTAGCCAAATATGAGAAAATGGATTCAAATGTGAGCCTATACATTAATCTCCCATGTATTTATAAGCTAGACTAATCAATATTTCTAATCCAAGCTTAGTGTTAATCAATTAAGCTCAATTAAGCACTAAATTAATCTAATTATTTTAATACGAATCAATTTTTAATCAAATTTCACCATAGGCTTTAAAAATCACGCTTAACACAATGGCACCACCAATTTCAATTTTTGTTGCCTCTACTACTTTCAATTTTCAAATTATAGCAGTAAATTTGACAAATTTTTCTTACAGTGAACAGATATAGATTCAAAAACATAATTATCACCCAAAATCATATTAAGCACATAATCACAATTATAATTAAGGTTAATTAACATAACACAGAACATGATTATCACAACTAATATGATTTTGATAATTAATTGAAGAATGATAATGATTTTTTGTAACCATAATGAGTATTTTCATTGCGAAGGAAGACGAGGGAGAGGGGCACATAATTATTTGATTTTGATCAGCTAAGAGAGAGGGTAAACTTCAACTTTAAAAATGTATATTGATAGAGAGAAGTACATGTTATTTTTGTTTTATTTGATGAGAGTGAAAAAAAATAGTTACAATCAGTGTGTTTGGTTTGAGTTTTTTGAATTAAGTTTTTTAGAAATTGAGTTTTTTGATTTTTGTATTTTTTTGTTTCTAGTGAAGATTTTTAAAATTTTAAACATTTTTTTCACTTTTTTAGATGCACCTTACTTAGATGTATCTAAAAAGTAAAAAAATTGTGAAAAAATATTTTAAAAAATTAATAAATACATAAAAATACAAAAAATGTATTGAATTCTTGTATTTTTTTTTTATATTTTTGGTATTTAATGAATTTTTAAAAGATTTTTTTTTACAATTTTTTTACTTTTTAGGTGTATTTATGTTTGGTGTGTCTAAAAAGTAAAAAAAATTGCTTAAAATATTAAAAAAATTCAATAAAAACAAAAAAATACGGAAAATAAAAAAGTAAAATTTTCTGAAAAATATTTTTAATAGAACCAAGCAAGCTGAATAATTTTTTTTAGACATGTAGTCAGAAAATTATTATGTGATTTTGGATTAAAATGTTATTGTTAATTTTTTTTTATCCAAATTAATAAAAATGGTATTATACATATCACTTTTTAAAGTGGGCATGGATTTTTTTTTAAAAATAAAGTGAAATTAACAAAATATAAAGATAATTTTACCCTTATATATCTTCTCCAAACTTAAAATTAGATTAAGATGTTAATTAAAATATTATGTTAATTAAAATATAATTAAGGACTGATCTAAAATATAATTAAATTAAAATATAAATTAAATAATAATTAAGGATTAATCTAAAATATAATTATATTAAAATTATATTAAGATGTTAGAAATAATAATAAATAATTAAATATTTAGAATTATTTTTTAGTAAATTATAATTAAATTAAAAAGTTATGAATTATAATAAATAATTAAGAATTTATAATTAATTGAGATCTTAAATATAATTAAATTAAAATTAGATTAAAAAGTTAGGAGTCATAATAAATAATAAATAATTTATGATTAATTATAATTTAATTGAATTAATGTTAGAAATTATAAATATTATGTATAAGAGAGGAAAGAGAAAGAAAATAAAAATATATATACAAGATTTGAGAATATTATAGTCATTTCATATTTGTAGTTAATGGGCAATATTTGAACCATGGGTTTGGTTATGGTGTGCAACTTACACCTTACACCTTACACTTACACCTTTTGTGAAAAATTAAACCTTACACTTACACCTTTTTTGAGGTTGCACACCATATGCAACCCACTTACACCTTGTACTTATACTTACACCTTACACTTACACTTTTTGTGTAAGTGGCACATGGTGTGCAATTGCACACTTAAGAAAAGTCCTTGAAGCATAGGAAAGTAAAGTAGTTTGGTCTCAAACTATGACGGAATAAAATAAAATTTTCACTTTGTAATATTTTGGATTAATTACAGCAAGACCCCATCAACTATTTGTGAGTTTCACTTTACTCCCCATCATCTATGAACCCGTTCATTTTAATATCCTCAATTATGAAAATATATCACTTTTACCCTAAACTATCTTCAAAAGGGGTATATTTTTATTAATTTCATAATTGAGGGGATTAATATGTACACTAATAATTGAGGAGTCTTGGTATAATTAATCTAATTTTTTTCTTATCTTAGTGTAATTAATCCAGTTTTCAACGTATACAAAAAAAAGTCGAAGATAATTTTCAATTCACTCTACTTTTTATATATATTTTCATAAAAATTAATACATCATTTCTAAAATTGATAATTAAATTTATAAGCTTCTTCATTAATCTGTAAATATTTTGTAAAACTTTCATTGACGTGTAATTTTTCCATATTTTAGTTAAAAAATAAAAAAAATTATTAAAAAATTCACATCCCAAACTACCCCTAAACTGAGTTTTTGAATGTTTGCTTGGCGGTCTATATTTTATTTTAGGATAAATTATAAATACAACTTTTGAGATTTTTTTAAAATACAAATTATCTCATATGATTTTGAAAATTACATCCCACCCTTCAAGTTTCTAATCACATAAAAAATTACATTTTTTATTAATAAATTATGAAGTCAATTAACAGTTTTTAATGATATCCTAAATATATTTTAATTAATAATTCAAGTAATTTTATAATTATATACGAGAACAAATAGAAAATTTATTTATTTTTCTAATTCTGGTAAATAAAAATTTTGACAAAAAAAAATTTTAATTTTCAAAATCACACGGGATAATTCATATTTTTAGAAAATCTCAATAGGTACATTTGTAATTTACTCTTTATTTTATGATTGGATTAAGGATAAATTACAGTACGACTTATTCTTGTAATTTTGAAAACTATATCAAGTCCCTTAAAATTTCTAATTCATAACAAATGATCATTTTTATTAATAAATTATCAAGTCAATTAAGAGTTTTTAATAATATCATACATATAGTTTAATTAATAATTTAAATAATTTTATTATTGTATAGGAGAACAATTATGAATTTTATTTTTTCAGTCAATTATGTTAAATAAAATGTTTTAATAAAAAGATATTTATAATTTTTTAAATTATAAATAACAATTTATATTTTAAACAAATGTGTATATTTGTAATTTATCCTTTGGAAAAATTGGAGAGGAGAATTTGGGAGTTTTTTTTAAAAAAAATATTCCAGAAAAAAAAATTTTAGAGAATTGAACTATTTTTCAAATTATTTGGGAAACTAACCTACTTTTTAAAATCGTATTTTGAAAATGCAATTTTAAATTGAAATTACATTTGAAATTACATATTGAAAATACAATTTATGATGACATGGACTTCACTTTTTGAAATGGCATTTTCAACATGTGATTTCAATTTCAAAATCGTATTTTTAAAATGTGATTTTAAAAAATATGATAATTACTTGAAAAGTGGGTCAATTTTTTAAATTGTTTTTTTTTTAAATATTAAAAAAAAATCGAGAATTTGGGTGAACAAGGTCAACCGCCACGCGCCATAGAAAGAGAGTGGAAATGCAGGATGAGAGAGAGAGAGAGAGAGAGAGAGCATGAGCATGTGAAGTGGGGTCTGCAATGCAAGCCCATTCGGAGAAAAGCAGAAGATGATTTTATTTGCGGTGAAATGAATGATAGATCAGCAGAGCCTCATGTATCCCTGTTCGGTTTCTCATTGGTCCATCGTGTACGACTGATGGGACGTCTTTTCTAATATCGTACGGACCACTTCCCCCATTTTTAACAACTCATTTATGTTATTTTTATTTGGCGGACTAGGTGGTTTTTGGGAAGAAGTTAAAAAAGTTAATTTTTTGATTTTTTAATTTTTTATACAAAAAAAAATTATAAAAAGTCAGTTTTTTTAAGCTTAAAAAAGTTATTAAAAAAAGTTAAAAAATTAAATTTTAATCAACTTCTCAAAACACTCCTAGGTTAAAGCATCTTCAACCGTAAACTTCTTTTTTTATTAAATTAGAGTAAAAAATTACTCATTTTCTCAATTTGATACAGGAGTGGCATCGAGGCGGGGCGGGGCGGGGCCGGGGATCACACTCCCCGTCCCCGATCCCCGATGGTGAACATGGCCCCGTCCCTGGCCCCGATCCCCAACAGGGAACCTATCACTCTCCCCACCCCCGCCCCCGCCCCCGCCCCCGATCGGGGATCGGGTTTCCCCGACCCCGAAAATTCCCCGGCCTAAATTGATGGCAGAAATAGGCAAGTGAAATCCCAGAGAGAGAGAGAGAGGTTGTTCTGTATGCATATAGATCGAAAGAGAGAAAACTAAATGGTGAGAAATGGTACTACACATATATGTACACATCTTTAGAGAGAAACAATTGGTGAAGAAAACTGTTTTCCAAAGCACATAGAGTTTAGATTTTAGAGTATATGCCAACACTTCAGACCTGCCTTGGTGTCAGATGTGCCTTTTATTTGCCAAGAACTTAAATGGTGGAGATTAGTTTAAAGTGCATATATTTATTTTTATTTTTTTTGATAAATTTAATGTGCATATATTTATGGAAGAAATACTTAGTCTGTGCATCATCAACACAGAAATATTTTACTCCCATGTCTAATAGTTGGACTGTGCATCATCAACACAAATCTGGTGGAGTTCATGGAGGAGGACGATCGGTGGCGATGGACGATCTGAGAGCATCATCGGCGTCGCGATGGGTGGCTGTGGCTATGACTGCGTCGCGACAATGGCGATGGATGACGGAGGACTCCTCCGGCGTCGCGGACAGTGATGATCGACGGACGAGAGTGAGAGAGAAAGAGTAGAGGGAAAAGAGAAAGAGACGTGAGACAGAACTGGAGAGGAGGTTTGGTTTGGTTACTATGTGTGTGTATATATATATCTAGGGGTAAATTAGTAATTTCCTTTCGGGGACAAACCGGACCGGGGAACGGGGATGGGGCCGGGCCGGGTACGGGGCTGGGACACTTATCCCCGTCCCCGACCCGAATTTGTTTGGGGATTGATTTTTAAATACCATCCCTATCCCATCGGGGGTATTTTTCGGGGAAAACCCGCACAATTCGGGATCGAGTCCCTATCGGGCTGGTTTCAAATTGCCATCCCTAATTTGATATCAGTTGCTCTAACGGTGCATCAAAATCCCGTAGGTCAACCGGTTGGTTGACCGGTAAAGCCAAATTTTTTTTTAATACCTTTTTGAACTGTTTGAACCTACTTATTTGAACTGTTTGAACCAGTTCGCAAGCCAATTTTTGCATGCACTGGTCGACCGGTTGGTCAACCGGGTGGTCGACCAAGGGATCAACTAGGTGGTCATCTAGGTGGTCGACCACCATGTGTAAAATTCTCAAGCTTTTCTGCTTTAACGATCACGCACAGTAATTTGATGAAACCTATATTCTGTTCTCAGTTTGATGGTTTTTTTGTTCAATTCTCAATTTGATACCAATTTGGTGAAACCGTTGGAATTTAAAAAAGTGCATTTTTCACCAAATTTCAAATTTGATGCTAGGTTTGCTGAGCCGTTGGAGATGGTCTTAGATATAATTATTTATAATAGGATAGTTTATAAAAATATTATTAATGAGCGAATTAAATAAAAATATGTTTGTTTTGATGATAATATAAGAGATGGTTAGTGATGGAATTATTAAATTATTTTTACATAAAATAAATAAATAAATTATTTTTATATTAAAAAAATTAAAACAAATATTAAAATAAGCAAGTGTAATTGGTAAAAAAAAAAAAATATTTTATATAAAATAGATTCAATCTCATTCTTATTTCCTAATCCTACATAAAACCCAACCAAATTAATTTATTTACTGAGAGAGATTACTAAGCCCATTGGACTATCAATTTGTCTCTCATTTCACTACCAAAATGTCGTGGGTAGGACCTACAGCCATGATAGTCCAATCCAATTACTCAAACTGCGAAATAAACATGGCCTTAAAAACATATATTTCTTTTTCATTTAATAATAATAATAACTAATATCTCCTCTCAGATTTAATTAAAAAAATAACAAATCAATGATATTTTGAAAAATAATTATAAATTCATAAATTTTAATTATTAAAATTATAATTTTTTTTATAAATTTGTAATTATTTTGACAAAGTACCATTATCTTATAATTTCCCTTTAATAAAAGGGGAAATTACCTTTAAGTGGTAATCTATAACAATTATTACACATTAGTTAAAAATTTATAATTTTAATTATTAATATTTACTTTTTCTTGTAATTTTTTTTTTTAAATTTCACTGACAAGTTATTTCCCCTTAATAAAATTATAGAAATTATTACGTGATTTTAGAAATTTGTACAATTTCATTGAACTTAAGAAAAATTCAGTGTAATTAGAAATTAATTTAAAATTTTATTAAACTGAGCAAGGTCAATGTATTTAACTTTTTTTTAAAGTAGTTTTTTTTTTTTTGGGATAAATTACACTAATCATTCTTAATGTAAAAGAAAAAGTTACAATAAGTTCTATAAATTAATATTATTTTACTAAATTTTTTTTAATTTAGTTAAAGGTTGTTTTGGATATAACTTATAAGTTATTTTTATTACTTATTACAAAAAGACGTATAAAAAGTACAGAGATGATATATGATAGAAATAAACTAATAAGTCAATAAGAAACTTATTTTTATTGTCCCCAAAATGATTGGCTATTTTCGTTAGTTTTTTAAATTTTTTATGAAAAGACATACAAAAAAATAAAAAAGAATAATTGACTTTTTGGTAGTGACTTTTTGTCTATATAAGGTCTCGTTTGGGAACAAATTATTTTAGTAATTTTTTTTGATTTTCTAACTAACATATAAGGTAAAAAAAATTATTATATTTGGATTGAATTTTTGACTTTTTAAGAAAAAATATGCAAAAAAATAAAAAGAAAAGAGAATTTCTGATTTTTTTTTTATATATAATTGATTTGTTTTTTTTTGATTTTTTTAGTAATTTTTTTATTTTTAAATTAAAATTGAAAGTTGCCAAACAAGGCCTAAGTGATTGCCAAACCAACCCTTAAAATATACATTTGAGTGTGATAAAGATGTTAGCATCATTTTTTTCCCCGTTTATATGACTGATCAATCACTCATTAAAATGAATTAAAATTATGTGGATTAAAACTTTAGAAGTACCCATTATAATTATGCTAATGTAAAGGGACTCAATATGTATATATATATATATATATTTGAATTGGTAGGAAAGTTGAATTCGTGTAATTTATTTATTTTTATTGGACTCTTTATCAACTTGAAGGGTTGAGTTAAGTTTTGGTGCTTCCAAAAGTCCCTACATAATATCACTCAAAATTTTATTATTATTATTATTATTTTATTTTAAAAATTAGGCCATACCTTTTTCTAATTTAAAATTGGCTAAATATACTCTTGAAAGACTCATTTTGATCAAAGTACTTTTAACAAATTTCTCAAGAGTATCTCTAATTTTGAATAGTTAAAATGACAGACTATAAAGTCATTTTTTTTATTATAATACCTAGAATATCAAAATTTAACCAGTATTTTTTCCCACTAAATATCAAATACAAATGAAATTTGAACTGCATTAGAGAGAGAAATAGAAAGAAGATTTTTATCAAAAAATTGATAATACACGCAAGAGACTTCCACATTTGTAGAGAAAGACATATGTTCCATAAGAATGTTTTGAGAAGATGGTTAGAAGTTATTTTCTGACTTTTTAAAAAAAATTTGTGAAAAGGGGAAATAAGTTAAAAGTTAGAAAGTGACTTTTAACCCACTTCTTAAAATAGGCTTAAATACATGTTGGACAGCTACATTTGTACCTAATTATGACTACAAAAAAATTAAAATTTTAGAAACTAAAATTTAGAGATAAAATTATTTTTTAGGGACGAAATATTTTTATTGCGAAAAGTGTTGTTATTATATTTTTAGCAACAACAATTAGACATTAGTGATGAATTATTATCCTTTTAGGACCAAATTTTTTGTCTAAAAAAATAAATCCTTTTGAGACCAAATTATTTTGTCTTTAAAAATTTATTTATTAGTGATATTTTCAAAATTTTATTGCTAAAAACCTTATTTTTGACTTTTCAGGACTACCTTTTAACGACTATTCTCGTGATGATAGAAATTGATCTATAAATGTCTTTTGTAAAAAAATTTTTACTTTTAAAAACCAAAATATTTGGTATTTAAAACTTTTATATGTTGTAGTGTATATAAGAAAATCAAATAATAAATTTAATTATGTATAGCATTTTTTTTTTGTGTATAACATTTCTGTTTTACTTTTTTCACAAAATAAATTACATACCAAAAACAAGTACATGACTGCAAATATTATTACAAGGGAAAATTATACCTCAATAGTATCAGGAATTATTTTTAAAGAAAATAATAAATATTATAAATACAAATAATTAAAATTAATTAATTTTTATTTTTATTTTTATCAATGTGTAATAATTGTTCAAAATCTACCGTTAATGGTAAGTTTCTTTATTACAACAACAACAAAACCTTGACCCAACTTTGGAAACATTTTTACCCCCTCCAATTGGACAGTAGCCAGAGTCTCTCTCTCTCTCTCTCTCCTTAATTTTTGCTTTTACAAATATTTCTCTTTTGGCTTTGGTCGTTGCGTTTACCAAAACAAGCAATGGATGAGGTTTTCCTCCCAAACAATATATTATTATTTCTTTCCCTTTTCCTAGTGGGATTTTTTTTTTTTGAAGAAGTTAAGAAAAGTTAGTGAGAGAGAGAGAGAGAGAGAGAGAGAGAGAACAAGATAGAGAGAGATTGTATATGAAAAAGGAAAGTTGGGGGTGTCATGTGCTTGTGAAGTCTTTACCCTTCCACTGATTGTAAGCCAAAAAAAGACTGAAGAATCATTCTATCCCCACTTCACCTACTGCCCAACACCCTTTCTGTATAGAACCTTTTTTTTGGTATTCTTGGTAGAGTCTTGTTCTCATCAGATCAGACCTAAAATCAGTTTTTTCCTATATTTAGCCCTATTGTCCTCACCTCAACTCACCCCTAATATCCCTAAAACCTTTTCTGGGTTTTTTTTGCCTATTTTGTAAGATCTCTTTCTTTCATTACATACATACACACACACGCATTTATATACAGTATTGTTTTTCTTGATGTTCTTCACTGTTTATGTTGTGGGTGTTGAAGATTTTTGATGGGTTTTTTTTTTGTTTTCTTGATGATTTCTTGAAAGGTTTGTTTGTGTGTGTGGAGATATGGTGAGAGGGAAGACTCAGATGAGGAGGATAGAGAACGCTACAAGCAGGCAAGTCACCTTTTCCAAAAGGAGAAATGGGCTTCTGAAGAAGGCATTTGAGCTCTCGGTTCTCTGCGATGCTGAGGTTGCTCTCATCATCTTCTCTCCTAGGGGAAAGCTCTATGAATTTGCTAGTTCAAGGTATGATTTATATACATACATATATACATATATATCTATGTGTTGAATTGTTTTTTTGATGGTATGTGTTTCTGTTTGTCTGTTGATTTTTTGGTGATTCCTAGGTTGTGAGAACATTTTTTGTTATTTATTTTTGTAAAAAGATTGAAATTGTTTAGCTAAATGTTGTTGGTTTAGCGAACAATTTCATTGATGAACTCTCGCCTCTAGTTTGCATCAATATAATCTTTATTTTGCCCATAAAAAATTTTACAAAAAATGTTGTGGGTAATATCATGCATTTGAACTGAAGTTATGCATATTTAAGCCCTAGGGTTACATGATCTTTGACAATCTTTCTCTCCCTCTCTCTCTCTCTCTTGTTGAATCAGATCTACTTTTGTTTCTGAGAAGTATATCTTTTTGTTCACAAGGGAACTGACAATCTTACAACTATTTTTCGCATTTCTAAGACAACCTCATCAATATGTTTTGCTGTTCTTCTTTCTTTCTCGCTTTCTTGCCTTTTCTTTCTCATTCACTTTGATGTGAAAGAATATTAGTGATATTTGTTTGAAACTACTTACTACCTTAATCAACAAGAAGCTTTGATTGATTTTCATGAAATGGGTCCAATATCATTCATGGGTTTTGTGTTTTTTTGTGCTCATTTCTTAACGCGTTGCGATCTTTGTTACGATGCGATATAGTCAAAATTATAATAACAATCACATTGAATCATTAGGATCATGATTTTAAATATCGACTGTTATGCAACAGGGTTTTGAACTTTCGATGTTATTCACTGATATATATTGTTTGATATTAATTGATAAATTATAATAACAATCACATTGAATCACTGATATATATTGTTTGATATTAATTGATAAATTATAATAACAATCACATTGAATCATTAGGATCATGATTTTAAATATTGACTGTTATGTAACAGGGTTTTGAACTTTCGATGTTATTCACTGATATATATTGTTTGATATTAATTGATAAGTTATAATAACAATCACATTAAATCATTAGGATCATGATTTTAAATATTGACTGTTATGTAATAGGCTTTTGAACTTTCGATGTTATTCACTGATATATATTGTTTGATATTAATTGATTAATTATAATAACAATCACATTGAATCATTAGGATTATGATTTTAAATATCAACTGTTATGTAACAGGGTTTTGAACTTACGATGTTATTCACTAATATATATTGTTTGATATTAATCAATTATAATAACAATCACATTGAATCACTAGGATCATGATTTTAAATATCAACTGTTATGTAACAGGGTTTTGAACTTTTGATTTTATTCACCGGTATATATTGTTTGATATTAATTGATATATGACTGTATCTTGATATCAATATTTAAAATGATGATTACAAATTTATGGCTCAATATGATTCAGTTATACTTTTGAACACATTGCGTCATAATTTGAAGTACATCACATCATAATTGAGGAATGTACACTAAAATTTTTTGCTTTACATTTGTTCAAGGCTACACTGCGGATTCATAGATTAAGTTTAAAACTTTGGCTTTTATGTTTGAGGGGGTTCAAAATATTGTACATGTGAGAAGAGACTTGAACTTGATACATAGGTTTGTGAGTGAAAAAAGTAGGCAAAAGAAAATTGTACTCCAATTTGAGATATGGTGGAGCTAAGTGTGAATAAAGTGGAACACTGACATATGTGTCAGTTGGCAATGGTAACTGAGCCATTAATTACATTTTAATTGTACTAATCTTCTGTTCAGTTTTATGCTTTTCAAAGTCCATGCTCTTCAACTTCTCAATTTTCAGATTCTCTCTATTTTTTAGGTGAAATAGAGATTCTACATTTCATGATCAATAGTAGTAAAAAAAAAAATTCACATAGTTAAATCCTTATTTTAAGTAAAAAAAAGGGGAGATTTTGAACTTACAATGATGTGATAGACGATGTTGGTTTTAGATTTTGATAATCTATTGCAACATCATAAAATGAAATGAAATCTCTATTTAATCTATAAAATGGAGAAGATCAAAATCCAATACCCATGAAAACATTTGGTGGAATTAGATATACAACCATTGCAGTCCCAAATCACAGTTCCTTGTGACATTTTCAATGAGTTAAGACCCATGTCCTTTCACTTGAATAATTGTCTTTCCAAACAGTTCCCTAGAGAGAGAGAGAGAGAGAGAGAGAGAGAGAGAAGTCATGGAACTCTAGGTTAAAACTCCATCCTTTTTGGTGTAACTAGATTAACTATTTCTTTCCTTGGTTAACTGTTTTAGTCCAACTCAAAAATCATGAAGATTTGGTTAAATCCTTTGAGCTTGATTTCCTAATTCTTCTCTCCCCTTTTTGGAGAGATTGCTTATATTCGAAGGCTAAGGTTTTCCGGATAGCATTTTGGTGGTGTGGGTTTGAGTAACGAAAACAATCTTTTTGAAAATAGAGTAAGACTATGTATATATTGTACTCCATTAATAAAAAAAATTCTTTGCTGATAAAAAAAATAAATATATTGTACTCCGCAATTCTCATATTAGCGAAAATCTCGTGCATTAAATTGTCTTTATGATGTCATTACTTGTCCCTTCTTGTTCATGCAATGCATTCAAATTAAATCAACTAGCTCTTCCTTAATTATTAGGGTTGTGTTTGGCATTGCCCATTATTGCTATATTCCTATTAAGGAGGGGTTATTTGGTGGTATTAGAGTATTATTCCACACACATATGTCCATTTGTCTCCCAAGAAGAAACATAAAAGTGTTAGGACACATTGTTTCAACCAATACCAATCAAATTGGGGCACCAAATGTACTTGCTCCAGGAGCACAATATAATTTTCCCACACTACGGAGAATGCCAAGACACGACCAATTAATAGAATTTACTAGAGCATCATACAAGCTTTCCTTGTATTTATTTATTTATTAATTGTAAGGTTTCACTTTTGTTTATTTGAATTGTACCTTTTTTTTTTTTTTTGATCGGCAAAGAAAATCTTTATTTGAATTGTACCTTGATTGTTTTCTGTGTCAAAATGCGATTTATGTGTTTACATATTTTCAATTGAAACTATGTTTTAGTATGAGTTATGAGGAATACATATTCTCATGTTGTAGGCATACATAATTTTCATATATAGAATGCCTAAACAAACTTTTAATTAATGGGTTCCAACATTAGGTTTTTGAATTGGAACTTTGAATATGTGAAGTTACAACATGTTTCCAACTTAATGTGGATCAAAATGATGCATGACCACATTTTTAAGACCTAAATATATGTTAGTTTTATGTTATAGGTATTTTTTTTTTTTTTTTTAGAAAATCTATTTTAGAAGATTTCTCACAATATTCTAAACAAACTATGAAATCCATTATGGATGAATGAGATAAGTGAAGGTAGTAAAACATTATAACAAATCTAGTGAATGAGGTATTGTTATATTCGCAGGTGGTGTTTGGAACATCAATGGTAGTTGGCCACTATGACTCTCCTAAGGGTTTAGTACTAAGGGAGAAGTCGTGAGTTCAACTCTCCCTAAGGATGAATTAGGAGGCAAGCACTTAGTACATGATCATACTATCTTAATTAGTTTCTTCTCATTTTATCTTCAATAGTTGATATCTCTACCATCTCACTAATTTTTTCATATCTAATCTTATCTTGCCTAGTTTTGCACATTTCCCCCTTAGTATCTTCATCTTGGCTACACTCATTTTGTAAACATATTATTACTTTTATTGCACAACATACTGTACTATAAAACATGTCAAGGCATCATAACTTTGTTTTGTTAATGATATTTTCTAATGAATAAGCAAAGAGTGAGCTTAATGAGGTTTTTTTTTTAATTGTCAATGAGGATAAGGTATAAAGGTTTTTACATAAGTATACTCTAGGTGGGAAATGCATATTACTATGAATAAGGAAATAAATATGGTGAATATTCTTTCTTTCACTTTGATAGTGTAAAAATGGTCATTTATTTGTAATGCATCTTTCTTTAATTGTCTTTTCCATACCATTTGCATTTCACCATTGTATTAACATTATAATTTCCTTTGTCTACTTACATAGAGAAGATGACTTGGTTAATTATTTGTTTTGTGTATATAAGTTAGTTCTCAATATTTCTAGTGCATGCAAATGTGTCCATTCATAATACTGATCTATGTGGTGGTTCTATAGGTTGCAAACAACAATAATTAGGTTCATCTCATTTTTGCATCACAGTAATCTTTGTTGTCCGTGGTTATTGGCTCTTAATGCAACATATTGGATTTATTATTGATTGTGATCTTACTTTATCTGGTACTAAAACATCTTATAGACCACTCCCAAGTTCCATATGCACCTAAATAGATGGATCGTAACTTCATGAAATGTCATAATTGGAGAAGATCTTGTCCTCAAGCATTTTTGCATCCTCCCCAAACCCAAGTTTGGATTGCCTACTCCAACTCCGTCATCGTTATCATCATCATTGTGGTCGCCATCATGATTGTCACCACCATCACCATTTGAAAGACAACTACTTTCTCGGGCCTTTGTCTTCGCCTTCTTCTTCGTCTCCTTCTCTTTCTCCTTCATCGGTATATAGATGGGAAGGTACTTATGAGTTGAGGTGTTCTCATTCTTCAAGTCACTGAATCTTTAGTACATTTTTTCTTTCAGACTATGTCTTTCCTTTACTAAAAATAACAGGTAACATTTCTTCTTTTTACTATAAAGCTCGAAAATCTAATACCAAAAAAAACGTTGAGAACTAGAGAAGGAAATGAGTAGCAATCTAGCATCTAGGCGTCCATGGCAATCTGGTAACGAGTTTGAAGGGCAAGCAAGTAAGCATGGGAATGGAGGATGGCAACACGTGGTTCGCAGGCATGGTGGTAGAGGAGTTGGAACTTTAAGGGGGAATACCATTTACTCTATGTTTGTGGACAACATACCTGTATCTATGGGGGCGAAAGAGCTGTCTAAAATCTTCTCAAATTTTGGAGTTGTGTTGGATGCGTATATCCCAAATAAGAGAAGAAGATCTACAGGATCTAGATTTGGCTTCATCAGGTATGATTGTTCGGTAGCGGCTGATGTGGCTCTACAAAAAGCTAATGGCCTTTGGTGTGATGACAAGGCGCTAAAGGTTAAAATGGCTGAGTTCAGAAAGGAGGAGGGTACAAAACAAAGCAAGCCACATCTAGTACAGCAGAGGCGGGATTAGGAAGGCAATCACACTGTATATGACCATTATCAGGGGAGAAAGTCACATGCTAATGTGGTCCGAGATAGGGTGCTTCAACCTAACTCAGTTTGCCCTATTAAGGTACAGAAAGCCGGTAATGGATGGCTGTATGAAAACGTAGTGGTCAGACTAAATTCAACTACCTCAGTCGAAGCTTTTAAGGAGGAATTACAGAGAAGAGGTCATGGAGACGTCACTGTTTGAGTAGGTGGTGGCAGACAATTAGTTCTCTCCTTTCAATCAGTGGAAGCTATGAAGGAAAAGCTTTTAATCATGAAGGATTGGATCATAGATTGGTGTGAATCGGTTGAAGAATGGGAATATAGAATGGTCTTAGAACAAGTGAGGTAGGTGTGGCTAAGCTGCTACGGTGTGCCAGTGGTCTTGTGGAACAACAACACATTTTGCAGCATAGGTAGAGAGTGGGGAGAGGTTATGGAACTGGATGCAGACACAGTTAACCTGAATTCTTTCCATTATGGGAAGGTATAGGTTGCAACAAGATCCATGAGAACCATTAATCACACAATTAACCTAGATTGTAAAGGTGTAATTTATCCAGTTAGGATTTGAGGAACAAATCATAGTCAATCAAATAGTGAAAGAACATTGTATCTGCCAATCTTTTATGAGGAATAATGAAGACAGTTACAACTCAGAAGAAGAAGATGAGACTATTGAAGATCGAGGCAGCAAACAAGAGGAAGAAGAAGATGACGTGGCATTACAGATGGGTGATGAGGTGGTTAAAGGTTGTGACGGGGAAGCAGGGGACAGGGTGGATGCACAGGTTAATATGAATGACATGGAGGAGGATGCCAGCTTGAAGGAGGTTTCGGTGGTAGAGGAGACAGAAATGATGGAGGGAGGGTCAGAGGTAGGCATCGCACGTGAAACAGGCTCTGTAAAGGGGTGTCAGAGAAGGGTGGCGCACGCAAAGAGGGTAGCTGTAGAGTTGATGATGAGGTGGTCACATCTGGGTTTATCAAAAGCACGAGTGGGTCTGTAGGGAAGCAACAAGGAATTAATCTGGGGGTGGTGGATTTAAATAGGGCCCATGTTGACACAAGTTGGGATGGGTTGGCCCAAGGGGCTGAAATACCAGATACTTGGGCTAATAATAGCACTAAATCTGGTTTTGAATTTGTCCATGGAGTGGTGCAGCCTAGCTCAGAGAATAGAAGGGTGCCCGGCTCTCCATCAATTCCTAAATCTGCTTTTGGTGTGGGGTAGCCTAGCTCAGTGAATAAAATGTTGACCATCAGGATTTCATTTCTGATCTTAGAGGCATCATGTATCGTTTGGGAGGAAAAAGGCTACAAAGTCTTGGTGGGTGATAATAGGAAGAGCCAAAGACCTGATCTGTTGGCCTGCTATGCTCAGCAGTGGAGGAGTTCCTCTGGTTTTGGTGTTTGTATAATCAGGGGGAGGCTATCTGGTTTGTGCCTGCCATGCTAATTTGTGGAATGGTGAACTGATATGGTGACTGCCATGGTGACTGCTAGGCTGTGCTAATGATATAGAGGAGATATCTGCTGAACTGCCATGGTGATTGCCATGCTAAGCTGTGTTTTGTGCCTGCCATACTAAGCTGATATTTTGTGCCTGCTATGCTAAGCTGTGCTAATATTTGTAGATATCTGTTTTTGTTGCTTGTCTTTTTTTTGTTTTTGTTTTCTGGTTGGTGGCTCGCCAACTTTGGGGGTGCTAGCAAATGATAGGATGGGCTCTTTGGTGCTAACATAATTGGGATAATTTAGCTCATCGTGATGCTTTTGCACTCGCCTCTTTTTATTGTTGTTTTGTTTGTACCTTGTACTTTGGTTCTCATCAATAAAGTTTTTTTTTTGCCGATCAAAAAAATAAAAATAAAAATAAAAATTGGAGAGCATAGTGATGTAAATTTGTTCAAATTTTTGGACAAGTATATTGCAAATGATCGGGAATCTTCTACGGTGAATTTATCTTGGGCATATTTTGAAAAGATTGTGAATTAAGGAGGGTATTAGAAAAAGGTCATCTACAATTTGCTACAATATAATTAATCTAGGTGAATGCATGTAAGTATTTAATATAGATGCATAGGAATATGAAATGCTCATCTAGGAGTGTGAGATACATTTAGTTGAATATTTTATGTAGCCCTAGGTAATGACATTCTATGATGATTATTGCAAGTGAAAGAAAGAGGCTTAGGAGTCATGCTAAGAAAAAGGCACAATTCAAAATAAAATAAAATAAAAAGTTTCTCCCACACCTCTAGCCATGAGATTTAGTCTATTTATACAAAGCTTGCTTTACAAATAAGGATTAGGAGTCATGCTAAGGATCTACATTATTATGTCTATTGGGGATATACATTAGCAAGTGTAACAATATGTTGTTAGTGATAAACACAAGTTGACATATGCTTCAATAAGCCCCCTTAAGTTAAAGGAAACCAGAGAGTTAGCTTAAGCTTGCTATGGAGAAAAATGAAGCGTGTGGAGGTGAGACCCCTTGTCATGATATCAATAATTTTGTCATTAGATGACATGTAGTTGACTATTAAATCCTCATGCACCATCTTACCGTAGACAAAAAGAAAGTCAATTTTGGCATGTTTAGTGCATGCATGAAATATTGGATTCGCTAAGAAGTTAGTGGCCCCAACATTGTCACACTACATAATAGGAGCTTTAGGAAGAAAGATGCTAAGCTCAAATAAAAAAAGATTAAATCCAAGACGACTCAGTTGCAATGTCAGCAAAAGCTTTATACTCTGACTTAGTAGACAAGCAAGGAATAGTTCGTTGCTTAAGAGAAGACAAGGATATGAGATACATTGTCTTTCTTACACAAGTATCCAATCTCTAGGTATGAAAAAAAGAAGAGAGAGAATACCACTATCTTCTTGTGCCAACTTAATTGCGATGAGGGGGATAACACTTTGATGCTTATAGCACCTCATAGGCTTTTGTCTTTATTGATGTAAGATGTAAGGATTTTCCTTAATTCTTATTCAATAAAGTTCTCTTTTCGTCGATCAAAAGAAAAGAGCACTGACTAGCTTCCCATTATTGTGAAAATCTTTCATGAACTGCATTAGGTCACCTTTAATTATGTTCCAATACTTATTGAGGAAGAAAAAAAGGTTGAATCCATCTGGTCCCAAAGATTCATTCCCATCACAATTCTTAATTGCTTCGAATATTTTTGCTTCAAAGAATTCCATCTCCAATGATATTGAGTCATGTGGGCTAAGCACCACTTCCAACGAACCTCAGATTTTTGGCCTATCCTTCGAAGATTTGTTGAAACCAAATTTCTATATATATATATTGGGGGAGAGGGGGTGGGTTTGCAGATGATTGGTGTCTCCCTTGTGCTATGAGTCGAGATCACTATGATGCAGTTTTTTCTCCCTTCCCCTATATGGATGTTATTTTTATATCATTAATAAAGGGCCTCTTCTTTTGCTGATCAAAAAAAGGTTCATATAGAATCCCACAAATTTTGTACTACACTAGTCGAATGGACACATGGAGAGCTAGTGAGAAGTACTCTTTGAAAGAAGAATTGGTGTTTTCATTTGAATTAAATATGATTTCAGACAACTCCACTTAGAGCACTATTACCAGTACATGGACTATTATGATTTCATTTGTTTTAGATTTCATAAATAAATAGCACCATTACTCCTCATTTTTGAAACCTTTGTTCTCTTTTTCATCACAACTTTGAATAAAATAGAAAAACTGAAACACGCAAATGAATGAAATTTGAAATTGAATCCAAATTGATCAAATGTAGGAGAAATAGCAGACAGATCATGTCATGTTCATCATCAAATGGGTTGAATGAGGAAGATCAACGAGGGAATAAACTCTTACAAGAAATGAGGCAATTAGCAAGGATCGACAATTCATTGTAAGAAGTGCATTTCCTAGAGTGAGGTCGATTGGGACTGTTCCTTGTCCAACTCACGTATGACAACCAATATATAATTGTTCATGAGATAGGATGCAATGACAAATCAGTCCCAAAAAATTATAATTGTGGAATGCGGACTTTACACATCGAAATTTAGAAAGTGAAGGACTTTATTCATCAAAAATTATTGAAGTATCCTTCTTCAATGATAAAACTATTTTGAGAGGCTTTTCACCAAATATGTATATTTAATTTTTTAGAATGGAACACACTCAAAGATATTTAGGGAATGGACATTGTATTTATCATTTTAGACACATAAAATATGTTGCAACTTTAAATAAAATAACTTGAGATCCAATAATAAAATAAAATAATGTGAATTTATATTTTTGTGTGCTAAAATCTGACCACACAACCCAACTCTAATATTTTTCTTGGAATTTTGGGAACAAAGTTGAAGAGCACGTGCAATAAATAAGATCCACAACTATAAGAATGGACAAAATAACTAACCCGATTGCTCATCAACTGGGAGGGCACTTCGATGATAAAGTTAATAAACAAATCTCTCAAAGATAATTCGACAAAGAAACAATAAACTTTAGCAATAAATCACACATAAAGTCACACATCTCTCTAACCCATGGGGTTACCTATGTTTATATAGAGTGCCCCGCCTCCTCATAGTGATCATATTCTACTCAAAACTCTTATTCCTTTTAGGAATAACAAATCACCTAGGACTCATCTCTCCTAATTAGGTTTGAATTTACCTCTCACAAAAGCCCTAACTTGCCCAATCTAGGAGTCAATCTTCATTTAGGACTCATGTCATCCTTTTGTGTATCTCGGATCTGGTATGAATCGTTTCCACACCCTTTATGTATCTCGGATCTAGTATGAATCATTTCCACACCTCGGCCAACAACACTCTGCCATGTGGCACCTCGGCTAATGGCTAAGCTATGTGGACAACACGAAAATTATGTCCCCACATTTATTATTTCTGTTCAATTTATTTATCAATGAAGTTTCTAAAATAGATATTAGATTGTTTATACTTTTTCTCTAATACGTAGATTATGAAAAATGGTTTCTTAACATTTTGATATAATAAATATATTTTTGTATATGTATCAAAATATATTTTATTTGTGATTGTGTCTCTGTCGTGTGTATTTTAATTTTTTTTAAAAAAATTGTGTTAGTGTATCGATATATGTGCTTCTAATTAGTCTCTTGTTTCTATTATCTTGTGCTTTCTTTTCCCTTTTACTTTTGAAGAAAGATAAAGAGTTGAGAAACAATAATAATAAAATTTATGAACTTGACTAGATTCTTTTGTTGTTTTCAAGTTTGGCAAATATTAACAAGTGACTTATGGACATTGTTTATGTTGGGTTTCGTGTAAAATGTGTTTTGGAAGTTTTGAAAATAGTGAAAAGTGCTATGAATTCTATATCTTTCTTCTTTTTTTTTGTCGTCTTTTTCTTGTGCTCTTGGAACAGATGTTAGCAAGAACCTTCAAGTTTTGAGTTACTCTAAACAGAAACACAATTTTCAAGTCTCATAATTTCTCTATTGATTTAAAGGTCATTCTCTATTGAAAATGGTTAAAATTTTAGATAATATCATTTTTGTGTATGGAAATACATGGCATTAAACTGCTAAATGGTTGTAAATAAAAAAAAGTAGAAACAGGTAAATAATAAATGCATACATTTTAATGAGTATATTAAAATTAAAATTTTACTAAATATCAATACAAGTTAATATGACATTAAATGCACATTAACAAATTCTCCAAGGGCACTGTTTAAAATTAATAGAGATTTAAAAGACTTGATGTTTATAAGATGTTAGACTATATATAACAACTCTAGCTTAACCGCAACTTCTTGTTTTCTCTAAAAAAGCACATAATAATACCATAATGTAATTGGTCCAAATTATAACCATAGATCACTAATACAACCCATTCCTGCAAATCTTAAGATTTCTCGAATAAAAAGTTTAAAGAGAAAATTTCATTTTTATCCCTATGCTTTGCCTTGATTTTCAATTACAGCCCTAGATTTCGAATAATTTCAAGTTTACCCCCAAAGTTTTTGAAATCGTATCAATTTTGTCCCTGCTGTCACATTTGAAATGGAAAAAATTAAAAAAATTACATTTGGGCCCCAAATTTCAAAAGAAAGATGCAAATCCACCACTCTTACCCAAACTCTCTCTCTCTCTCTATAACTCTCTGAAAATGTGAAGCTGAACTAGTAGAGAGAGAAAGAGACACGCACTCACATCACACACTCTCTCTAGAACTCTCTGAAAATGTGGCGACCTTCAACGCCATTAACGTAGCTCCAATTCCTTGTCCTTCGCTTCATCATCATCTTCAATACAACAACGTCATCATCTTCTTCATCCTCACATCTCGCTCTCTCTCCAAAACCTCATTTTTCTCTTCTCCATAACCACCCCACCACTCCGCCACCTACTTTCTCTTTATACCCTTCTTTCTCTCCTTTTCTTGACCTTTATCATCCACCTTTGACACCGATCCAAAAACCCAGAAATAGTGTTCAATCTCTCTTCTTCAAGTTTCTGTCTCGTTCTTAGAGTGTGTCTGCTATGGAAGTCTCCAAAGCTATCTTCTTGCTTAGATGTTATCCAAGACCTTCAGTGCCAGACTTCAAGGCTGCGACAGCGGTGGACATTGCTAGAGAAGTGGAGTAGGCGGGCACTGTCTCCGACAATCCTTTCTTGTTTGCTTCTTCTAAGACTGCTCAACACATAATGGAACGCATAATGTCACAGTTTGTGAGTATATTAACAGAATCATCAAAGCCATGTATATATATATATATATAGGCAAATTGTGAGTGTTTTGTTTGTTGGGTTTGTGCCAAACTGTCTCTCTTTCTAAAATGGTTCCTATATTATGGGCAATCAGATGTTAATTTGGTGATTTCATTACATATTTCATTGTATTTGCTTGTGGGTTCTTCAAATCTTCTCAAAATTTTGAAGTTTAAAAATAGGTAGTTGCACTATCCTATTTTTTTGATTTTGTGTTTTTGGGGTTGAAGTTCATGGGAAAGCCAAGTGTTTCATAAACACACTAGTAATCTTGGCAATTTCTCTCTCTTCAAAATCCAATTGCTGCTCTGTTTTCTCAATAATTTATTCACTTCTAAGTAATCCACAAGCCTCAATGAAGTCTATTTGTATTTACAGTGCATATATATAATAACATGAAATGATCGGTGGTGTATAGCAGGATGTAGAATTGAGTGAGTGAATTTGGGATTGAGTGAGTGAATTTGGGTTTGAGAGAAGTTGGGTTGGAAAATTAGAGGAAGAGTAAAGAGGGTGAATAATTCTTTTAACTTTTTCCATTTCAAATGTGACGGCAGGGGCAAAATTGATACGATTTCAAAAAAATTGGGGGCAAATTTGAAATTATTCGAAGTTTGGAGGTATAATTGAAAATCGAGGCAAAGTATAGGTGTAAAAATGAAATTCTCTCAAGTTTAAATGTATAGAAAGATTTCACTGAATGTGACACAAAGGAGAGATAAACAGTATGTGAGTCTCACCATTTGTCTCTCATATGTGAAATCTTTCTATACCCTTTGTGTCTTCTTTGTGTCCCATTATGTGAAATCTTTGTGTGCCTAGTACAAATGTTTTTAAAACTGACCAGCAGGATACTAATATCCTTTTTTCCCAAAATAAAAAAGTTGAAAGCTAAACATCCCTAATATGCAAATGTCTTGTTCTGAAATTAATTTTCATTTTTTCCCATCATTATTAATGAGATGTTGTTAGTAATGCACTGTATTGATAATGCATCCATTTTATGACTATTTACTTCGATATTAAGCTATAATTCATCTCCTTGGCACTTAATAACACAATTTTCATCTTCTTTGTTATAATTATGAATATGGCTTCTCTCCAGTCCTTCATCGGAGTGAAGAGGTACTATTGGGCCTAGTGGGCCCACCTTTAGGTCTCGTTTCGATAATCTGAACTGTTCACATCTTAAGATTCATTGAGTACATCATCCGTGTAAAAAATTAAGTTCATCGGATAATGACAATCATGTGTTCAGATTAGTTTTGTATGAAAAAATGGATGGTGAGAAAATAAACGATTCATACAAAATTGATTTGAACACGTGATTTTTGTTATCCGATTCACTTGATTTCCCGCATGGATGATATACTCGATGAATCCTAAAATGTGATTTGGATAATTGAAATGGGGCCCAAAAATGGGCACACTAGGCCCAACAGTACCTCTCTAGTCTAATAAAGGACTGGAGAGAAGCCAGATTCTATAATTATCCATGGCTTTTGTTAACATGTGCCTTAAGGGCATATGTTAAGAAAACATTAAATGAGTACATTTATATCAACTTGTGTAGAAAAATAACACAACTTTAAAAGTTGTCTTAATTATTATTTTTTTATATTTATAATGAGATCAAAATACCCTTTTTGCTTTGCACCCTTCTCCTCCTTTATTTTTTATTGAGTGTTTTTTTTAAATTTTTTTTAATGTTTTTCTTAAAAAAAATTAAAATTTAGTTTGATGATTTTTTTTTAAAAAAAAAAATCAAACACTTATTTTCATATGATTTTTTCTTAACATAAATAATATTTAAAAATTCAAATATATATTTATATTTAGTTTTGTCAAACTAATTTATAATTTTTTAAAATAAATTCTAAATACAAATTCTAAAAATTCACTCAAATAAAATATTTTGCAACTAAAGTTTTCCAATAGTACCTTCATAAATGTTGGTCGGGGGTCTCACCATATTAAACCATTTTAAAAAATATATATAGGATAGTCTTTATTTTTTTAATCACGCTATGTAGTAGTAGTAGTTAAAGAATTTTTGTCTTACAAAAACAAGGGTGCTTATGTCCATACATGAATAAAAAATTTAACACTTCCTTTACATTCCCCATACTAGTGGATGAAGTTGAAATTCATTTATTGCTTAACAAGATCCATTATTCACTTGAAGGGTTTTGTTATGCATTAAATCCACTCAACTCAACAACCTTTACTACCATAGAAAATATAAAACATTATAAATACATTTTGCTTGTAGATCACACTATCTTTTTTTTCAATTTCATATATTTTGACATTCTATACTTTTCAAAATAGAGTTTTTTTTTTAAAATTTTTGTTCTTTTGGTGGCCAAACTTTTTGGTCGTGGAATGTGACAATTAGCGACTAATATGTTTGGTCATGAAATGTGACAATTTTGGCGACTAACATGTTTGGTTGGGAAAATATCACTTTTTACGATCAAAGTGTTTTAGCTACTAAATAGATTAGTCGTAGTAATGATATATTTAGCGACCAAAAATTTAGTCGACAAATCCAACTTTTTCGCGACTAACAAAAGTTTTAGTCGCTAATTACTTTTGTTGACCCTCAATTGGCGACCAAAGTGGTGACCAAAAAAATTAATCGCGGATAACTTTTGCCGAAAATGGACTTTTGCCGACTAAATTTTTAGTCGGCAAAAGTGTGATTTCCTATAGTGAATGTCCTTTATTTTTAAGTAACATTTCGTAGTTTTTTTTTTATTTATAAATATTATTTATTTTCAATCATAAATAAATTATATGGTAAAAAAATGAATTTAAAAATTATAACAAATATAAAAAGAAATTTATAAGATCAATCAACAAAGGAATATGAATTTATTTAAAAATAAATGTTACAACATTGTCATTCAATATCACCATTGTATATTAAGGTTCTAAGGATTCAAAATAAAGAATATTTATAAAAAAACAAATCTACAAAATGTCATTTAAAAATAAAAGAAATTTACCTTTATGATAAAAAAATATTAAAAAAAACAAAAAAAAAAACTCTATTTTGAAAAGTATATAATGTTAAAATAGATGAAATTGAAACAAATTGTAGTTTAGTCTACAAGCAAAATGTATTTATAGTATTTTATATTTTCTATGATAATGGAAGTTGTTGAGTAGATTTAATGCATCTTAACAAGTGCTTGTTAACAAAATCATTCATTTAAGAGTAATGCTATGACCCAAATAATCTATCAAATTTTTTACCAAATCTCTCACATGGGTATGAGACCTACACACATATGAGTTTGTGTGGGTCCCACACCCGTATGAGAGATTTGATAGATTATTTGGAGTTCATAACATTTTCCTTCATTTAAACACTTAGTAGGCATAAAGTTATTGGCATTAGTTTGTTAAAGACTTAATTAATCATGGGATATGAAAAGAATGAAAATAATTGGTTGGCTTACCAATCAAATGAGGTAGAGGTCATGTATATATAATATATTCATGATACAATTTAGGAAACATTATACACAAGGTAAAATTCCTATAATCAAAATAATTTCTATTCTAATTCCCATATTCAAACATAATATTTTGATTTCTATATTCAACACTCACTCTCAAGCTAGCGTGAAAATATTCAACAAACGCAACTTGTCAATTGAAGACTGGAGCAAAGTTGGTCCCATAGATTTTGTGAACATATCTATCAACTGCTGAGAAGAAGAGACAAATGATGGAGGCACAATGCAGTCCGAACCTTTTCTCGAATGAAATGTATGTCAACCTTGATATACTTGGTATGCTCATGAAGTACAAAATCAGAGGATAACATAATGGCAAGTTTGTTATTAGAAAATAAAGAGGAATGAACAATCTCCTCAAAACCCAACTCTGCCAGAATAGAGCGAATTCAAAGAATCTGACATGTCCCGTATGCCATAGCCTGATAATCAACCTCTATAGAAGACCTAAAAACCACAGCTTACTTCTTATTTTTTCATGAGATAAGATGATCACCATAGAAAGTACAGAAGCCAGAAGTGGAACGTCAATTAGTGCTAGATCCTACATAGTCTGCATCGGTGAAACAGAAGAGCCCAGATTGGAGACTAACGGTAAAGAACAATCCCAAGCCAGGAGAAGTTTTTAAACACCTCAAAATATGAACCGCGTGAAGGTGCTCTTTACAAGATGCATGCATGAATTGCCTCACAATACTAACTGCAAATGTCAAATCAAGTCTAGTGTTGGTCAAATAAGTGAGGCGTCTAACAAGACGCTGATACATGTCTGGGTCATTTAACAACTCACCAGACTCTGATGTGAGTTTGACATTAGGATCCATAACAGTAGAAGTAGGTTTACACCCTAACATATCAGTATCCTGAATCAAGTCAAGGGTGTACTTTCTTTGAGATAAGGAGATACCCTCCTTTGAGCAAGCCACCTCAATTTTCAGAAAATATTTGAGACATCCCAGATCTTCAATATCAAAAGTTTGGCCCAAGTCCTTTTTTACTTGACCAATGTCGACAGAGTCAACACCTATGAGAATAATATCATCCATATAAACTAACAAGACTATATACTGACCTGCAGAATTCTGGCGAATGAAACAAGTGTGATCAGAGTGTCACTGAACAAAGCCCATAGATATAATAACAAAATCCAAGCGACCAAACCATGCTCGCGGAGATTGTTTCAGACCATACAAGGATTTGCGTAATCAACACACTTTCTCCAGATACTCCCCCTTAGCTCGAAAACTGGGTGGAGGAGCCATACAAATCGTCTCAATAAGATCTCTATGGAGAATTGCATTCTTGACATCAAGCTGATGAAGAGGTTAAGAATGAGATGCTGCAAGGGAGATAAGGAAACGTACAAAAGTAAGCTTGGCGATAGGGGCAAAAGTGGCATCAAAATCCTTGCCAGGAATTTGTGTGAAACCTTTGGCCATCAAGCTGGCTTTGTAATGGTCAAGTGAACCATCAGCGAGGTGCTTTATAGGGAACACCCATTGGCAACCAACTGTGCTTTCCCCAGGACGTAAAGGTATAAGATCCCAAGTGTGATTCTGTTCTAAGGCTACCATCTTAGTCTGCATAGCCGCTACCCATTTGGGATTCTAAAAAGCCTTAGATACAGAATGAGGAATGGACTCCGACTTAAGCTTGCCAAGAAAAGAACGGCAAGAAGGGAAAACCCTGTCATAGGAAAGATATTAGGAAATAGGATAATAAGTACTACTCAAATAGCTCAAACAGTTAGGAAGATGTTGATCCTGATGTGGGTTACAACGATGAGGCAGAGGAGAAGCTAAAGGAGAAGAGTTACCTAACCAGATATCGGAGAGGCGACAAGAGGGGCTGAGTACGTAGGTGACGGGAGTATACTTGCAATGGAGGAGGAGGCGAAGGTTGAAAAAAAGGAAGGGAGACAACCTCATTCTCATCCTCGTCCAGAATGGTCACCGGGCGAACAATGGAAATAATAGAAGGAGAAGCCTGCAAAGAAGGGTTAGTATTGAAGAAAGGAAAATCCTCACAAAACGTAACATCTAAAGTGTGGTGAAAGTGACGAAACACAAGGTCATAACACCTATACCCTTTGGACATGGAAGAGTACTGTAAGAAGATACAACAAATAGATTTGTCATCTAATTTTGTGAGAGTGGAACTGATTTTGAACAAAACAGGTACACCCAAAGACACAAGGTAAGAGTGGAAACATAGTGGTGGTGGGCATAAGGGTATGAAACGGAGTGAGTCCATGCAACACACGACTAGGGGTCCTATTAATGAGGTAAACAACAGTCATCCTCTTGGACCACAACATACAGTAGCCGGAGAAACGACACGCTAATCACAAACCTAACCAAACTTTGATATCAAAAAGAATGAAAAGAATTATTTGGCTTACCAATCAATGAGGTAGAGGCCATATATAATATACTCATGATACAATTTAGGAAACAATATACATATGATAAGATTTCTATAATCAAAATAATTCATATTCTAATTTCCATATTCAAACATAATTTTTTGATTTCTATATTCAAAGCTATAGGTTAAGCTCTTGGTGTTCTTCGTCTTATCGGCGGGCGGCAACCTTGCCTTGGCTACTCGCCGGACCTCAACCTATTTCGCCGCCATATTTTCCTTTCAGTATCACATCATGGTGATCTCTTCCTTTGTCCACTGATTTATTCCTATCCTAAATATCTCAATTATATATTTTTTTACTCGCAATCTATTTTTATTTTTATTTTTTTGTGTGCTTCTACTCCACCATGTCTTTCCCTCAGCTTTAACCTCAAATAGGTTTCTATCTTCAAACCTATTTGTGTTTGAGGGGGATATTATACCTATATCATGGTGAGCATGGTTATACACCATGTGAACGACCCAAGCCGATCCATAGGCGCACTATCTCAGCCGCCCCTATCGCACTTTCTCATAAGCCATCCCTTGGCGCACTAAAGTTATACACCATGTGAACCACCCAAGCCGATCCCTTGGCACACTATCTAAGTCGCCCCCAAACGCACTTTCTCATAAGCCACCCATCACCACCGACTGCCTTTTTTCTTCTCTCCAACCTCCGACAACCTTTTCTAACTCCTTTTCTCCTTCCGATAGCCTCAACCCAACCTTCGCAACTCCTCTCCTTCCTTGTTTTCATTTCGGTAGGCCTTCTTTATCCCTGTCGAGGCTCTGGTTACTGCCAACCAGACTTGGTTCTGGTCTTATGTACTTCGGCTGCCTCTTTAGGTGGTTCGTGGCTATTTTTTTTCCCCTTCTTGGGGTGATTGGACTGATGTATTAAGCCCCTTTGTCTGCATTTTTATTATTTGGGGCTACCAGGTTTATTCGGTAGCATCTATTTAGATAAGCCGTTGAGTTTTTTCCGGCTTCTTAATTCACCCTCCTAGACCACATCATACAATAGTCGGATAAACGACACACCAGTCATAGGCTCAACCAAGTTCTAATACCAAATTGAAAAGCCCAGCCCATTGAGCAAGAAAGGTACGTTTGGCTAAGTTGCTATGGAGTCCCATTGAACTTGTGGAGTAACACTACATTTAGCAGCATTGGGAAGGTTTAGGGAGTACCGATTGGTATGGATGATGCTACTAGTAGACTATCTTCTCTCTATTGTGGGAAAGTGAAGATAACCACAAGATGTATGGAGGCCATTAACCAAGTATGGAGGCTATTAACCAAGTCATCAACTTAAGAGTGTAAAGGTATAACATACCCAGTTAGGGTATGTGAAGAGCAAATCATAGTTTCTAATGATATGAAGGAGCAGTGTGTAGAAGAAGGGGAAGTTTGTGACTACTAGGAAATTGGGGGAATCATCATTGAATTTGAGAAAAGGGAGCTATTTTCAGGTCAGCTGTAGCTACCATTTCATTATCAATGACTAGTGGAACCAGCAGAGGAAGGAGAGTGTTGTCGAAGGCTGAAGCTTCACTTCAAATTGGCAACGCTCTTGGTCTTGATTGTGTAGGGAAAGAAGTGGAGGTGATTAGCAAATTGAATGAATTTGAAGCCAAGGACAAAAGAAAGTAAGGCAAATGGAAGGTGATGCTATCTAGACTAGCAATCCCGGGTGACTAAAGGTGTTCTAGTGTGATAATGAAGATACAATCATGAAATGTGAGGGGGTTAGGAAGACCAGAGAAAAGAAGGAAGTTAAAGAAATGCATTGCTGATAGAAAAGTGGACATTATTCTTCTTCAAGAAACTAAGATCTCCTCCATCAATTTTGATAAATCTATGTGGCCTGGGGATCAAATTGAATTCATGGCCGTAGATGTGGTTGGTAGAGCTGGAGGATTGCTATGTATCTGGAAACCTGAGGTGTTTCAATTTTAGGCTTGTTGCTGTAATCACAATTTCATCCTGCTTTCAGGTACATTGTTATATAGTTTTCATTGTGTTATTATTAATGTATATGGTCCTAATGAGGTGGTGAAAAGAAAAGAGTTGTAAAATGTTTTAGTAAGACTGAAGTCCAATTTTCTGGGGGTCATGGAGCTTGGGGGGTGATTTTAATGAAATTAAGATTATATCAGAAAGAATTGGGTGTTCCAAAAGGGATAGAGGGATGAAAGACTTCAATGATATGATTGAACAAATTGAGCTGATAGACATGCCTATGCTTGGGAGAAAGTTTACTTGGTGTAATTCCCAAGATAGGGAGAAATGGAGTAGACTGGACATATTTCTTCTTAATCATGAGTGGGTGCAAAATTTTAATTTCAAATTATGGGGCCTTCCCAGACTGTTTTCTGATCATAGTCCTATCATCTTAATGGAGGATGATAGGGACTGGGGGCCTAGGCCTTTTAAGTTCCTCAATGCTTGGCTACTTCATCCTAATTTCTTACCTTTTGTGAAGCAATGTTGGTCTGGTTTTGTAGTGGAGGGTTGAGCTGGTTATAAGTGTCACATGAAACTTAAAGTCCTGAAGCAAGCTTTAAAACATTGGAACATGGAGGTTTTTGGGAAGGTGGAAAATAATCTAAAGAGTGTTGGAAGAAGAAGCTCATGCTCTTGATCTGTTAGCTGAGGTCAGACCTTTGCTTCATATAGAACTAATTAGAAGAAAGGAGGCGAGGGGTTAAGTTTTGAGGTTAAGTAAGATGTTGGAGTGGATCTGGTTGCAGAAATCTAGAGTGAATTGGGCACTTAAAGGGGATAAAAATACAAGGTATTTTCACATTATGGCTTGTAGCAGGAATAATAGGAACTCTATGTGCTCCATTGTTGTGAATGGCTCAATGACTGAGGAGCTTAGGGTAATAAAAGCTGAAGTGAAGGCTTACTTTCTGCAGCATTTCTCTGAGTCTTGGAAAGACAAACCTAAAATATCTGGTCATTTCAAGAACATTGGTGGACCTCATGTTGTGGAACAATTGGAGGCAGAGTTTATTGAGGCTAAGATTAGCAATGTAATCAAGCACTACGAAGGTAATAAGGCACCTGGGCCTGATGGTTTCACCATGGCTTTTTTCAAGAAATGTTGGAAATGTGTGAAATCTGATGTGCTACAATTTATGAGGGAATTTCATCAGAATGCAAGTTTAGTTGGTGGGATTAATAGCTCCTTCATTGCTTTAATCCCTAAAACTGATAGCCCCCCTTGTTTGGATGAGTATAGGCCAATTAGTCTGGTTGGTTCCTTACATAAAATTCTAGCAAAGGTGTTATCAAATAGGATGAAGCAGGTGATGCCCAAGATTATTAGTGAGGTTCAGTCAGCTTTTCTGGGTGGAAGGAATATTCTAGATGGGATTTTAATAGCTAATGAAATTGTTGATGGGTGGAAAGATCCAATAAGAAAGGTTTGATACTTAAATTGGATTATGAAAAGGCCTATGGCTCAATTAATTGGGAATTTCTTTTTACCATGTAATCAAAGTTTGGTTTTGGATCTAGATGGTGCATTGGATGAAAGCTTGTGTATCTTCTGCTAAGATCTCTATTTTGGTAAATGGGTCACCAACATCTGAATTTTGCCCACAAAGGGGCTTTAGACAAGGAGACTCATTGTCACCATTTTTATTCAACATTGTAGCAGAGGGACTCAATATCTTGTTGAGCAGGGCTAAGGAGTTAAACTTAATTAATGGGACAGAGGTGGGGTCAAATGGCCTTAGAGTAACTTATTTGCAGTTTGCGAATGACACAATTTTGTTCTGTGAAGCCAAGAGGGAGGAAGTGTGTAATATTAAATGAATTTTAAGATGTTTTGAGATTGCTTCGGGCTGAAAATAAATTATCACAAGAGTGTTATCGGTGGTGTTGGGGTTGATGATGGACTATTGCATGAGTTTGCCTCTATCTTAAATTGAATTCACAAGAAGCTACCTATTATGTATTTGGGACTGCCATTGGGGGTTAACCCAAGTAGGAGAAGTACTTGGAAACCTGTTCTTGTCAAATTCAAGCAAAAACTGGCTACCGGGAAGAGAATATTGCTTTCTTTTGCTGGGAGATTAAACTTAATCAAGTCTGTTATGTCTAACCTGCCTATTTACTATTTGTCATTGTTCAAGATTCCTGTAGGAGTGGCTAAGGAGATTGAGAAAATGCAATCAGCTTTCCTGTGGGGTGGATTAGATCTTAGAAGAAAAGTGCATTTGGTTTGTTGGGATGTGATTGCAAAGAATAAGAATCTAGGTGGTTTGGGCTTGAGGAGGATTAGAACATTCAATGAATGCCTTTTGCTAAAATGGTGGTGGAGGTTTGGAGTTGAGAATAAAACCTTTTGGAAAGAAGTGATATGCTTAAAATATAATGTTGAGAATGGGAAGTGGTTTCCAAGATTGGAAGGCAGAGGATCTAAGCTCTGGACTGATATAATTAATGTGGTTCTGCTTAATCCTGACTTGCATAATTTCGATATTCATAGTTCTCAAATTGCTTTGCGGGATGGGAGAAGAGGACACTTTTGGCTGGACAAGTGGACTGGAAATGTCTGCTTTAAGGAAGAATTCCCTGGACTTTCTCTTTATCTAATGACAAGCATGGGGTGGTAAGGGTGTTTTTTGAGAGAAGGGGTGCAGCTGATGATTGGAACCTAGAGTTCAAAAGAAATCTTTTGGCTTGCGAAGAGGAGGAAGTCCATCGTTTAGTCTGTTTGCTTCGAAGTACACCATCTGTTTGTATTGATAAACCAGATGAATTGAAATGGGCTGCAGATCCATCTAGACTGTTTAGTGTAGCGTCAGTTTATAAATAGAGTGAATCACTTCTTGGTCCTGCTCTGGAAATGGCAAGCTCTATTTGGAATAATTTTGCTCTTCCAAAAGTGCAATTTTTTGGGTGGTTGGCATGGCTTGGTAAGGTTAAAACTTCTTGTTCCCTCCATAGAATTGATATACTTGATGGGAGAGTTAATCTTGACTTTGTTTTCTATCATAATGAAGTGGAAACTGTAGAACATATTCTTCTTTTTTGTCCTTTTGTTTGGAGGCTGTGGTCAAACATTGTAAGATGGTGGGGTTTTCAGTGGGTCTTGCCAGGTTCTGTAGATGGGCTGCTACAGTGGTAGTATGGATGCAGAATGAAAAAATTGGAGAAGAAAATCTGGATGCTCCTCCCTTTGGTAACTCTTTGGTCTACATGGAGGCATAGAATTGAGTGTGTTTCAATGGATCTCAACCAGATTTTGGAGCTTTATGTGAAATTGTGAAAAGTTAGTAGCTTTGTGGGTCAAGGCCTCACCAATACCTGTGGAGGTTTCTGTGAATGATTTGGTTTACAATCTGTAGCAGGTCAAGTTTTGTCTCAAAAAAGGTGGCTGAGTGTGTATCTATTTTGGTTGTTTTGTCTTAGGAATGACTCTATTTTAACTGTTTTGCATCAGGAATGGTGTGTATGATCTGTTATTTGTCTCTGGGTATGATCTGGTTTACAAAATAGATTGAGTTATGGCTGATCTTTTGCATCAGAAAGGGTGGCACATTGTCTTCTGCTGATCTTTCTTGGCTAGTGTGTCCTCCCTTTGTGTTCAACTGTTCTTCTCTGTGTGGTCTTTCTTGGTTGTTCCTCCCTTTTGGGGGTGTTTAGCATATGATAGAATGAGCTTTTTGGTGCCAACCTAGTTGGGATGATCTAGCCCATTGGGATGCTTTGTGCACCATCTTCTCTTTATTGATGTTTTTTGATGTATTTGTGTGTACAACTTGCACCTTTCATCGTCATCAATAAAGTTTCCTTTTTGGCCGATCAAAAAAATAAAGAAAAGCCCAGCCCATATTTCTCCTTAAAACCTAAGTATTAAGGAGAGGGAAGCTGGAGTTTTATAACCAGCACAGATGGGGCAAACTCTAGGCGATATGGGACACGTTCCAACAATATGCATCTTTGTAGACTGTAAGAATCAAAATCTCTTCCTGATGGAAAATGGTTTGGGTGTCTCAAGACACTTATTAAGGTGTAATTAATGACCTAATTTATGTCAAAAAGTTAGTGAAACAACATTTTAACTTTTAATGATCATTAAATGAGTTAGATATGATAAGCTAAGAAGTATATATATATATATTTTTTGTTGACAAAATAAAATTTATTGATGTGCGAAAATACAAAGGATATAAAGAACATATGCTTAATATGATAAGCTAAGAAGCATATATACCTTTTTTTTATTGGCGAAATAAAATTTATTGATGTGTGAAAGTACAAGGGGTACAAAGAAGCACATATACTTGAGGTGTGTGTTTGTGTCGTGTCTGTGTCCATGTCCGACTCTCAGGTCTCATTTGGGAACAAGTTATTTTAGTAACTTTTTGATTTTTTGGTTAAAATATGAGGTAAAAAAAATTAGTATGTTTGGGATGATTTTTTGGTTTTTTACGAAAAGATATACAAAAAGTAAGGAGAAAAGGGAATAGTTGACTTTTTTGTATAGTATGTTGGATTTTTTATTTTTTTAATGACTTTTTAATTTTTGGGCTAAAATGTGATGTTGCCAAACGAGGCCTCAATAGACACCTCCTAACATATATCGAACATGCATTCAAATGTGTCATTATTTTTTTAACTTCTTTTTACTCAAACACGTTTCTAACACTTCAAACACTTGGAGATACACATGTCTATTGCTAAGACATACATAAAACACATTTTAAGTTTGAACAAAATAATTTAAAGGATATAATGATAATAAATAAAAAAACATTAAAGATTTATACTTATTAATGCCTATTCCTTTAAACTTTTGGAATTACTGTTATGATTTAATTTTTATTATCTTTAATGAAATAGTCATATATATGACATATAATAAATATATAAAATTAGATATCATGTTTTACACTTTTTGAAAATTGACGTATCTTCTTATTCGTGTCCTGTCGTATATCCACATACATGCTTCTTAGATGATAAATTTCCCCAATCACTTGTATTTATTGTAGAAATAATAAATAAATAAAAATTAGTATCAAATTTACCCTTTCTTAGATTTTTTTTAATATATTTGTAAGGATGATGAATACTTCAATTATGGATGAAAGGGTTTTGGGTTTTTTATGAATAAATCGTAAGGGCATGGGTTTTGTTTTAACATACTAGAAGAGTAATATTGAAAACTACAAGAATTTCTAACATTTTAATTAAGAGTTATTAATTTTGTTTTGAAAAATTGATTGACATTATTAGATACATATATGTTGCATTAATTGTTGCTAAACAAGTGTTACTAGAGCACTTGTTAGCATGACCAATTCTAATTTGGCGGACAGATGACGGAATGGAGATTCACTTAGGAAATTAGCAATAGCAATCATTCCAAATAGGTTGTACTTTATTGGGATTTTCCAATAGCCTATCAAATGAGATCAATATGATTAAGTGACTTGGCTTTCAATGTATAATAAACTTGTTAAGTAAGTTAATTGAAAATCAAGGGTGATTAGAAGGAGCGATAAATATCTTTTAGTGTTGCTAAAAAAAGGAAATTGGCAATGTTTTTGATGTAGGAAAGCCTTAGAAAACTTGGATTCAATTTAAGACTGCCTACTATCAAAATTGTAATAATGGGTACTGGTTATAGAAAAGTTTCCTAGGTTATATAAAAGATAGAAGAAAATTTCTAAGATTTGAAGATGAATAACTGCTCTGTGCTGTCTGCTGTGTCTAATATTAGTTTTGGGAAGTCTAAACCACAAGCCATCTATTTCTGCAGACAGTTCAGTTCTGTGCTGGTCAATTAGTTTTGAGGAATGTTGGTGTGTTCTGTTTTCATGTCTGCTGGTTTATCAGTGTTCTATCAGTGTTCTATCTGTGTACTGGTAGTTTATTTTGGTGGCAGTTATGTTTGGTGCCCTGTCTGCTGGTAGTTTATTTTGAGGGGTATGTGTTGTTGTTTTTGCTGTTTTGTGGGTGTTCTGGTCTGTGGGTGTTCTGTCTACTTCCAGGTGAAGATCTTAACAATAATGGGGAGGTTTATATACAGCATTCCAAAAGAAACAACCCAATTCCTCCTTACAGGCTGTGTATCCTGTTCTTCTTGGTTGCTTTGCAGTGGTTGTTCTTGGGTTGCTGTGCTTAGTTCTGCTGATAATCAGGATTGGCCTCAATTCACTTTTGGCTTATCCTGCTCCAATTCACTTATGGTTCAATTGCTGTGTCGGGATTGGTCTAGTTTCTCAGCTGTGGTAGTGTGGATTGGAGCTTCAATGCCCAGATGTTGATTCTCTTTCAGATCAGGATGGCTCCCTCTTCTGGTGATTTACCATTAGTGTAGATTTTCCTGTTGTTGTCTGCTTACTATCTGTCTCCAGTTGTACATTGGTGCTTATTATCTGTTTCTTTTTGTGTTGCTGTTGGTTTCTCACCAACTGCCGCTTGGAGCTTCAGCTAGCTCCAAGCTCCACTTTATTGATGTACTGTATCCTTTATGCTTACCTTCATCAATAAAGTTTTCCTTTGCCGATCAAAAATAAATAAATAAATAAATGTGAGATTTGGCTTGAATTGCAAACGGGCAAGGTTCAGAATTTTCATAATAGTAGTTGATGAAAAGTCTAGACAAAATCCAATTAGTGTTAAATGGTTCAATTGAAACATAGGAGGATAAGGTTAGGTATGATTTATGTTTGATATTAAGCTTTTAGGGTTGAAAAGTTGACTTCTTTATGTTGGGTGGTAAATTAATCTTTTACAAAAATGCATCATATTAAGTATATTTGCATAGGAATATGAAATGGTTATCTAGGGGTGTGGCCTAGAATCTTCTATGCAGTCCTATATAAGGGACATGGTAATGTGATTATTATAAGCTGAGAGAGGAAAGATTAGTAACATAGAAAATATTTTGATTGTGCTCCAAGCCTATATTGAAAGAGTCGTCTACTGCTCCTATAGTTGTACATCTCCATACGTATTTGCATCATTTACCATACAATTTTGATTTTATATTCTGCTGCCCCTAACAAATTTGGTATCAAAGCCAATCTACGAGTCAAGATTACTTTCTGAACACCCTCAATTTTTTCGGAACCTACCACGTCTTGCCGAAACCATTTTTTAAAACAAGTCAAAAAATGTATCCATGATCCAAAATCAAATTCTTGGAAGCTAGTAAGTGTTGTCCATTGATCGAAGAAGCAAAGCTAGGGGGCAAGAAACAAATTGGCTATCTCAGTGTCTTGTTTGGAACTTTTCATATCATAGTCAAACCACAGTGACTGTGTACGTAACCCTAGTTTTTTATGAATCCCATAAATCTTGTGTTCTTCTATATGTGATTTACAATTCTTGTTTATTGTTATTCTATGTTCATGTCTCATCAATCCTAATTAAGTAATTCGTAATTTTTAACAATAAATTCCTCATCATCTTTCCTACTAGTTACCCCGGTAGGATTGCAAAATATCACTCAAACCGACAAAAGGTCTACACAAATTTTCTATTATTCGATTTTAAGGCTACATGATTCTCTTAATTCTGCTAAGGTTATGACTAAGGAACTATGTACTATTTTACTAACTAGAATGTTCAAAACATAACAAAGGCTATATAAGACTAAAAGCAATATTTGACATGTAATACAACTTATGAGCAACTTCTATAGTCATGTAGTAAAGTTTAAAATTATCATAGTACTGTTAGCTATTGATAGGAATTTTCTCAAGGTTCAAATATTATTTTTATTGTATTGATTTACTTTGGCAATAGGCTTACAACAATTTATACAGAGCATCATAAATAAGATACATGAACAAGAATCACAAACCTAAACAACCTTCGAAGAACTAGGTACATGAATAGAATCTAGATAATGTATCTACTATTATGTATCTAACATTAGAGACATGAATACAAAGAATGCATTATATCCAAAGTATCCAATGCATGGCATTAATTTTAACACTCCCCCTTAATGCCATATTGTTGACACTCAAAACTTCTTCCTTGGTGCAGCTTTGGTAAAGATGTCTGCAACTTAATCTTTGGTCTTGCTTTGTTCTTTTGAATAGAGCCATCCGAGTTGAACTTTGTTTTGAAAATTCACTTCACACCAATTATTTCTTTTTCTTCCAGTTTCCCCACTAACCCCCAAGTCTTGTTCTTCTCAATCACATGAATTTCATCTTCCATCACTTTCTTCCATGCTTCATCTTTAATGCCTCTTCCAAGTTCTCAAGTTCAATAATGCATAAATTGCATCTTGCATACACATCATGTAGATTCCTCATTCTTCTTGGAGTTGAGCTTTGAGATGAAGAACTTGAACTCAAAGTTAGAGAAGATTGTGAACTAGCAATGGGTGACAATCTTTGTAGAGATCCAAATGCTTCAACATCCTCAATTTGTTGACTTTTTGAATTTTCATTGGAAATAATGCCTTGATTTTGAATTTTCTTTTATTTCCAATCAAAAGATGCATTCTCACCAAAGAGAACATCTCTAGAAATAATCACCTTCTTCTTGTCCAAACTATAGAGTCTATAGCCTTTAGATTTTGAGCTATTACCCACAAAGATGTATTTTTTACTAGTTTAATCAAGCTTATGCCTCGCTTCTTTTGGGACATGAGCATAACAAATGCAACCAAACACCTTCAAGTGATTCACTGATGGCTTCATTCCACTCCAAGCCTAAAATGGAGTTTTGTTTTCAAGAGCTTTTGTAGGACATCTATTCATCAAGTAAACTGCCATATACACGGCCTCCCCCCAAAAAGTTTTGGGAGCATAGATTTGGACATCTCCACTATGGTTATTCTTCCTTTCTGCCACTCTATTTTGTTGTGGAGTGTACCCAACGGTAAGTTGCCTTTTCATGCCAGTATCCTCACAAAATTTCATAAACTTATTTGAGTTGTATTTTCCGCCTTTATCACTTATCAAAACTTTCATTAAGTAACTACCTTGCCTTTCCACAAGCCTTTGAAATTTTTTTAAGATAGAGAAAACTTCACTCTTTTGTCTCATAAAATACGCCCAAGTCGTTCCTAGTAAATGATAAAGTACTTGTTGCCTCCATGAGTTGGTGTATCCATGGGCCCGCACAACATCGGTGTGAACAAGTCTAGGAAGCATGGATACGGATAGGGATACAAGATACGGGTACGATACGATATGGATACGGCAAAACTTAAAAAAGTATGATGTGGGTATGGTGATGGTATGTATGTAATTTTTTTTAAAAAATAATTTTTAGTAATGCAGTATGTATAAAATAAAACATAATGCAAGAGTACATTCATAAAATATTTACTACTAAATTCCTTAATATCAAAAAAAGAATTTTATTTTCATCAAAGAGCAATCAATTAATAACCAGGCATAATGACAAAGAATTAACAACAAACAATAATAGAGGATTCAATCAAATATTCAAGGAAGTTTAAAGAACAACAATAAGCTAACAAAATTAAGCAATGATAAAAATAGCACTAAGTCATAGTATCTAAAATTTAAAAATAAAATAAAACAACAATAGAAAGAAATTAAAAAATATAAACAATGTGATTTTTTTAACACATGAGTGAGTAGCCCTTGTAGCAAAGCTAACAAGATAGAAATTGGTTTATCACAAGGGAATAAATAATGACAATATAAACCCCATAGAATATGAAGAGACATATAAAGAGAGGGAGAAACAAGGAGAGAGCATTGACCTTTTTGAAAAATATAAATATAAAAATAAGAAAAAAATTGAAAAAAAAAAAATAGATATTCATTTGGCGTGTTAAAATATAAAATATAAAAAATAAGAAAAAAATTAATTTGGATACTTATTTGCATATCTCTTGCGTATCCCTCACGTATCTTGTTATATCTCTCAAGTATCAAGTATCCTTCGTGTATCTCTCTTGTATCCGAAATTTAAAAAATTAAAAAAATAAATCGGATACTTATTTGCCATATCCGATACGTTTCCCGCTATATCGGACTTGTGTCCATATCTGATAAGTATTTCATACTTATACAACACCTTTTTTGGAGTATCTGTGCTTCATAGGAACAAGTTCTGATGGTTCTTTTGGTCTCCATGCTTTTTTCTTTGGAAATGACTCCCGATGATGCTTTCCAAGAGCACAACCTTTGCAAACTTGTTGCACTTCAAAAATAGTCGGAAACCCAAAAAACGATGTTCTTTTGTTGAAGATTCTTCAAGCTTTGAAAATTCAAGTGCCCAAATCTTCTATGCCAAAGCCATGAATTATCAGCCACATCCATCTTCAAGGCCACATTTTTGTTATATCGAAAATGAGAGGAAAATTTATATTCTTCTCCATCTTGATTTTTGTAACAACTTGACTTCTTCTCCATTTTTCATAAAGCTTGCAAGAGTCTTCTTTAAAATGAACAAAGTACCCATGCTCCATAAGCTATTTAACACTTACCAAATTTTGCTCCAAATCTAGAACTAGGAAAACATTGGAGATGTATTATGTACCCATCTTGGTCTCTACGACAATAATACCATTTCCTTTTTTTTAGACTAAGGCGTCATTCCCCATTTTTACTTGAGAATTGAAGGAAGCATCCATCTTTACAAAAATGCTCTCATATATGGTCATGTGATTACTACATCCACTATCAAGAAACCATGCATCATTCTTTTGTTTCGATGCCGAATAACAGGCAGAAAACATGCGCCCTTCACTTTCTTGCTCCTCAGAGATATTGGCTTGTTGATTGGTCTTGACTTGGCAATCCTTTTTGACATGCCCAAATTTGTTGCAATTGAAACATTGTGGCTTTCCTCGAAACCAACAATCTTTATCAACATGATTGCTTCGGTTACAAATTCCATACTTTTGTGAGTGGACTCTTCATTTTCCCTTCTTTGAGAATTATACCTTCCTCTTCCTCTTGTATTTCTTCCTATTCCTCTTCCTTGGAAATTAGAAGTACCAACATTGAGCTTGGTTTGAAAAACACTTTCAATTGAATTTTCAGATTGCTTACTGAACCTTTGCTTAAATGTTTTAATTGAACCCATCAATTCTTCAATACTCAAATCAGTAAGATCTTTAGTTTCCTCAATGCCGGCAATAATAGGATTATATTTTTTCGGCAAACTTATCAAAATTTTCTCAAGAACTCTTTGATTAGAAATATCATCCCTATAAATTTTCATTTGATTCACAAGTATCATTACTCTAGAAAAGTAATCTTTCAACAATTCCATATCTTTCATCTTTAAATTTTCAAAGTCTCTTTGTAATTATTGAAGTTTAATGGTTTTTACCTTCAAGTTGCCTCTATACTCTTTTTGAAGAATATCCCATGCCTCTTTTGCTTTTGTAGAATTGATAATCCTTGAAAATATTGCTTTCGAAACTCCTTGTTGAATCAATAAGAGAGCCTTTGAATCCTTTTGTCTTTGTTCTTTCAGTTGTCCCTTTTGAGCATTTGTCAAAGCTATTTCATCTTCGGGTTCATCAAATCCATTTTCAACTAGATCCCAAAAATTCATATAGATAAAAATAGTTCTCATTTTCACAGATCAAAAATCAATGTTTTCACCATCAAAGGCAGGAATAGGTACATCTTGGTTGTTGGAATTCGCCATGGTAGTTGTCCTTTTTAGGGATTGTTTTCCCGGATCCGATCTTTACGCCTAGCTTGTTCTTGACCTAACTAAGCTCTGATACCACTTTTGTTAGCTTTTGATAGGAATTGTTTCTCAAGGAGGAATTATTATTTTTTATTGTATTGATCTTGTATTGATTTACTTTGCCAATAGGCTTACAACTATTTATATAGAGGGTCATAAATAAGATACAGGAACAAGAACCATGAACCTAAACAACCTTCAAAAAACTAAGTACATGAATATAATCTAGATAATGTATCTAATATTATATATCTAACATTAGAGACGTGAATACAAATAATGCAATGTATCCAAAGTATCCAATGTATGGCATTAATTTTAACAAGTACAACTAAGTAATAAAAACTACTTAATATGCCCAACACCATCATACCTTATGAAATACACAAAAAATAAGATATTAAAGTCAAATTAACCATAAACATGATTATATAAAGCTATTGGCATACTCTGTATAAAGTTCTAGATTTGTTTTTTTTTTCTTGGCTCGATTTAAAGAAAATTAGTTTAATTGTTGCTAAACAGGACTAAGATAATGGAGAATCATCAACTTTTATTATCTGTCATTATTTCTAGTTACTAACTTTAGTGTCATCTTATTTTGTAATGTGCTTCAAAAACTTTGGTAAGTTCTTTTAATGATCCATGAAAGTCCAGTTTATAACTCTTCCTTTGTTAAAAGGCCAGCATCTAAAATTAGTTGTCAAATTCTTCACTGTATTATCTTTCCATTTCTGTTTTTGCAGATTGTCTTCAAATTTTTATGTAGAAAATATAACGGAGACTTTGTGCTATACCTTGAATTTGTACTATACACTTAAATTTACTGTAAGGGGTTTTTTAAGGAGGTGAGATTCCAAGTGCAACAGGCTTGGCCTGAAGTTTTTGTGATATTTATTGTTATTGTATTTTTCAGCTAGGGTTTAGTGTGAGATTGTGACAGCACTGTAGAGTGATAGAAGTGAGATTCAAATTTTTGTAATCTTTATTATGTATAGTGGATTTGATCTCCTCCCCTTTGTGGACTTAGACACATTGCCAAACCACATATATCTTGTATTTAGTGTAATTATTTGTTTCTGTTTATTGTTTTTTAATTGGAACCGTTTATTTTTTGCATAACATTTTGAATAGCATGACAAATTTGATTGGAGAAACATTCTCAAATTCATAAAAACTGAGTAATTCAATGACTTGGTTATTGGCATTATGCTGTATTGGCCATTTCTTTAACGTCATATTCATCAAAAATATATATATATTATTATTATTTTCATCTTTATTATCATCCTTATGGTTTTGACTCTTTTGAGTTAATTCTTTTTGTTATTTGATATTTGAGGGTAAAGAGGGACAATGGAGTGACTGCATTTGTGTTGTGTTCAATTTTGAAATTACTCAGCATGCAGGAGACAATACAGCGCTATCAGAGGCATACAAAAGATGTTCAAACTGACAACTCATCAGTGGAAGAAAACATGCAGGTTATACTCCCCCCTCTCTCTCTCTCTGATCATACTAACTTCCTCTTCACAATTGTCAAAATTTTAGATAATTAACTGGAATAATTTTATTTATTGATTCATCTATTTTTACTTCATGTAACTTCAGTACTTATATTAAGACACATATATAGCTTAATTTTGTCACTCCATATTCATCAAATCACATGACAGATGTCATTCTATTAAGGCATTTTTGTTGCCCTCCCTGTGGAAAGCTGATTTTATGTTGGAAAAAATAATCAACATCTTCTAAAAGTTTTATGGTACATTTAGATGTTAGTAAAATGCACGAAAGTAGTTAATAAAATTGCATACGAATATGAAAAGTTCTTTTAAGAGTGTGATTCTGAAATATATATCTAGAATGTTATATGAAGCAAGAGTTATTTTGATTTCTCAAAGGAGCTCTGCTCGGTTTCTATAGCCATATATCTCCATAGATTCATATGTGCGCTAACATATTTTTTATGTTACGCTTCCACTGTCCAACAATTTGTTTTGTAGCAAATAAATGTTTTCATGTGGTGTTTGTTCGTTTGTTCTTTCCTCCCTTTGGTAGAGCATTATTAATGAAGCAACTCTCTCTCTCCTTTTTGTCCACCCTCTTGTGGGAACCAATTAATCTTCTTTTTTTTCTTTTTATTGGAAGATGAAACCTTATGTTAACTATTAAAACCTTACTAACTCAATTTTCTGGCAATTATTGATTCGGACTGGCAGCATTTGAGGCATGAGGCAGCAGACATGGCAAAGCAGATAGAGCTTCTTGAAGTTGCGAAAAGGTTGGATGGAAGGCCTAGCTAGTTCGAATTTGTTTGGCACACTAAACATATGTCAACTTTTATTTTTATTTTTTTTTATAAAAAAAAAAATAAATAAAATTGAAGCATTTCTAAACTCTGAAATTGGAAAATATGTATTAGGAAACTCTTGGGAGAGGATCTGGGGTCATGCACCATGGAAGAACTGCAGCAAATTGAACAACAGTTGGAGCGGAGCATAAGCAGAGTCCGGGCTAAAAAGGTTGTTATTATTATGTAGTACAAAATGTAATTAGTTCCTAAAATTTTGTAATTACTTGGAAGTCTAATTTCTTTGATTATTGTCTGTGCTTCAGATGGAGGTTTTCATGGAACAGATTGATCAACTTAAGGAAAAGGTAAACTATTAAAATTTGTGATATTAGGTTGAGTGTAGCACATTGTTCCACTAAAGTCATTTGTTACTACAACTGTTTCAAAATTTTGAAATACCCATGTCAGACACTTGATACCTTAGTATGAGCTGATTATGTGTCCAATGACATTTCTAGTCGGATAATGCACCCAACAAATATGCATAAATAGTTGAGTTACTTCCATTTTATGGATAACATGCTCTATATTAGTTTGTAAATACCATTTACCCTAAAAATATAAAATTATTATTTAAAAATTTGACTTTAGTTTGTAAATACCATTTCACTTAAATTATCTCACTAATTGCTGATGTTGTATGTCTTTTGGCTTCAATTTAATTTAGGAGAAAGTCCTAACTGCTGAAAATGCAAAGCTATGTGAGAAGGTGATTCTCTCTATCCCCCTTTTTGGGCTTTATTTCTATTGTTACCTTTATTATTATTTTTTAAAATATTTCTTAAGTTTTTTCTTTTCTTTTCTTTTTAAAAAAAAAATAAATAAATAAATTTAATGCTAAATATGATCTTTATTATTTTGTGATTACCCAAATTTTGATTGTTTGTTGTTTGTACTTTACATGCAACGCGATGTGATTTAATTATACGATATGTTTATTTCTATATTGTAATATATCTTCTAGGATTATTATGTGAATTGGTTGGCTTTATAATTTGGGGTTTTACTATATTCCAAGGTCGTGATCATATGGTATGGCAAAACCACTAACACATTTTTTAGAGTCGCATGTAAATATAAGAAAATGTTTTTCGAAGTTTTTGACAAAACAAATTAAGTGTAAATTTTGCAACCACATCGGTCTTATAGACATGTATATATTTTTTCTAGTATGGCTTATTACCGCGACAAGAATCAAACGAAGAGAGAGAAGGTGTGCCATACACAGAAAGCAGTGAGATTTCAGACGTAGAGACTGATCTGTTTATTGGACCCCCAGAAGGGAGAGTCAAGCGTTCTTCGCCTCAGAAGTGAACAGCGACTTGCAATTGTGCAACATATATATATATATCTACATATTTATGATCATAGTCATTTCCATATATTTTGTATGTCTAACTGTAAAATTGTTGCTGCCACTGAAGTATTTTGGCCTTGCTCAAGCAATAATGTGCTTTATATTGAGTGCAGCATTTTGCTCACTGTAACTTTAATCTATCTATCTATCTTTGTATGTCATTGGATATGGTCCAAGAATAATACTGCAATATCATAACCTGATGTATATTTTGCAGCACTATGCTTTCTCAATAATCTGAGAATTTTTATTTTTATTTTTATTTTTTTTGGTGGGAAGCATGCTAAAATATGTTGTAAATGGAATATATAGGTAAATTGCAACTAAAATTGATGGTTCATAGTTATATATATACAAGACAGCCACTAATCATGGTTGATAGCATGGAAGAGACTTAATTGAGGTAGAATGTTTGAATTCTATTGTTTGTGTCTTCGTTTTCTGTGTTTCTATACATTTTTTTTGAATGTATATATGAGAACAGTCAATTTGCTTGAATTATATCAAATGTTAGGTTTATATCCAATGTATAACGAGGACGAAATTATTAGGTAGATTTTATATATTTGTGTAGCGTTACGAAGTCATGAATTTACTAGGATCCGTTTGGTTAGAGTAAAAATTGTAGTGAGAAGTGAAAATGATAGAAAGTGATCTTGGAAAAAAAAAATTATTTTGTTGCTTGCATTTGGTAAGATGAAATTTTGGTGAGAAAGTAGTAAGAAGATTGGAAAGAAGATGATAGATGATAACATACAACCACTTTCACATGAACAAAATTTTGTGTGTTTAAGTAAGAAATGAAAGCTAAGTTACATATGAATTATATACAAAAATTTAACTTTTTTGGCACTTACACTACTTTCACGTTAAACAAATGCATATTTTTAAATAAAAAAAAAAAAAATTACAAAAAAAAGAACTTAAGGTTTAACCATTGTAACAAAATAAATTTTTAATTTTGTCAATTTAAATCTTATTCTTTCAATTTGTTTTCAATCAAAACCATCGGTATGTTTTTCTTTAAGTGAAATTGACGAAAAAGAGTATTTTAGTGATTAGACTCAACAAAAAAATATATTTTAGACATTTTTTTTTTTTTTTTTTTTTTTTTTGATCGGCAAAGAAAATCTTTATTGATGAAACTAACACGGAATGGAAGAATACATCAATAAAGAGGAGCTTGGGGCTAAAGAGCACCAAGCGCCAGTTGGTGAGAAACCAACAAAAGAGAGGAAGAAAAAGAACAACAAAGCAGCAAAACACCCAGCATAAACCAACCACAAAAAATTCCCTATGGCAAGATTCCCTATGGCAGAATCCAACCACAAGATTTCCTATACAAAAATTCTGAAGCAGACCACCCTCCACCCAGACTGATATGCTGCAAAACACCTACCCAGCACCACCACAGCAGACCCAGATTGATATGCTGCATAACACCTAATCAGAGGGACATCACCCACACAAGGCAGCCACAGATACACACCACCAACTTCTCAACTGAAGAGAACATCACCCACAGCAGGGCCCCAACTGATAGAAAGCAGACAAGGCACCCAGCAGCCCTTCAATCCAACACAGCAGCAAACCCAATAGGACACACAGCAAACCCAATTGTTGTTTAATCTCCTAGTTGTTTAATCCAACACAGCAGTGAACCAGAGCAGATTTGCACAGCCACAATACAGACCAGAGCAGATTTGCACAGCCACAAGGACACCCCATTTACAGAGCCACCAGCAGAATACCATCCATAGCAGCCACAATCAGATTACAATCCGTAACAGTGCTATTCTGAGTTGCAGCCTGCAATAGAAAACACACCAGAACCCCAGAATACCAATCCTATATTGCCTTCCAACTCTATACCTACGACAAGCACCTTCTAATCTGCTGCAGATTATGCACCAGATCATGGACAGAGTAGTTCAATGCTGGGACATAGGACTTAACCCACAAAGCAATTCGAACCTCAATGGTTTCACACAGAGCTACGGAATTAGGTTCCACCCCATTGAACACAGAGTCATTCCTCTGTTTCCATATGGACCAGAAAATAGCATATGGTATTACACTCCACAACTTCTTCTCAATTTGCCTCATTCTACAACCATACCACCACTGAAGTGCACTCTGGACCGAACCAGGTGAAACCCACTGCAGCCCCCACCTTTTGACAAAATAAGACCAAATCAGCCACACACACGGGCAATGAAGTAACACATGATTAATAGTTTCCTCCGCTTCTTTGCAAAAAACACAGCAGACATTCACATTGGCATTGAGGATACCAATCCTACGCAAATAACTAGCAGATTTGATTCTTCCCCTCCACACCAACCAACCAAAAAATAGTGCTCTTGGTGGAGCAGGGGCCTTCCACAAACAAGTAGAAATCAAACTATTAGACCCATACCCCAATTCAAACCACTGATAGACAGATGCTACACTGAAGCAACCAGATGAAGTAGCATTCCAAGTCAGACAGTCAGCAACATTATCTCTGAGCAAAAGTGGGCTACTTAGATGCTGTAGCAATCTACTCAATTCTTCTTCCTCCCAAGCAAAGAGGGGCCTCCTAAAGTTAAACACCCAATTCCCATATACATCTCTATTGTTGTGAAACATGAATACAGACCCTTGCTTGTCAACTGATAGGGAATATAGTCTAGGAAACTCATCTTTAAGACAAATGCCCTCTGCCCAACAATCAGACCAAAATCTAATTCTTCTGCCATCCCCAATCTTGACCACAGCATTGCCCCTAAAAAATTGCATAAGCTCTGCCCTAGAAGCCACAGTGTAAATAATGTCAGCCCAAGTCTTGGAGAAGGTGCTAGCCCTCTCACTTGAAGGAAACCATGCCCCACCTAACTCCCTGTACTTACCACATATAACATCCTTCCAAAGAGAGTTCTCTTCAGTACCAAACCTCCACCACCACTTCAGTAAAAGGCATACATTCATAATTCTAATACTCTTAACACCCAACCCTCCTAAGTTTCTACTTTTAGAAACATCCTCCCATTTCACCAAGTGCACTTTCCTCCTCAAATCTGAGCCACCCCAAAGAAAAGCAGACTGAATACTATCCATCTTTTTAGCTACCATCTCAGGCATCTTAAATATTGAGAGATAAAATATAGGTAAGCTGGCAAGAACAGACTTAATCAAGGTTAGCCGACCTGCAAATGATAGATATCTCCTCTTCCAAGAAGCAAGCCTTTGTTTACACTTATCAATCACTGGCCTCCAAGTTCTACTACTTCTTGGGCTGGCCCCTAATGGCAGCCCCAAGTATTTGATGGGCAATTTTTGGAATTTACAATTCAACCTACTTGCAAAATCTTGACCCAGCACATCTGTAATCCCCACCCCACAAACCACACTTTTGTTAAAATTAATTCTAAGGCCGGACAAGACTTCAAAGCACCTGAGAATTCGTTTTATATTAACCATTTCCCCCCAATCTACTTCACAGAACAAAATGGTATCATCCGCAAATTGAAGATGAGTAATCCGAAGACCATTGGGCCCAACAGACGCCCCTCTAATCAGGCCCAAATTTTTAGCTCGACCCAACAAGATATTAAGTGCTTCAGCCACAATGATGAACAGGAAAGGTGACAGTGGGTCTCCCTGTCGAAGTCCCCTCTGAGGACAAAATTCAGGAGTTGGAGACCCATTAACCAACACTGAAGTTCTCACAGAAGCAACACATTCCTTCATCCAACTTACCCACTTAGGCCCAAAACCAAATTTAGATAACATAGAATACAAAAATTCCCAATTGACCGAATCATAAGCTTTATGAAAATCCAGTTTAAGCACAACTCCACTTCCTCTAGCCTTCTTCCACCCATCTACTATCTCATTAGCGATAAGTATGCCATCTAAAATGTTTCTGCCCCTCAAAAATGCTGATTGAGATTCACTTATGATCCTAGGTAGCACCTGTTTCAACCTATTTGCAAGTACCTTGGCCAATATCTTGTATATGGAGCCCACTAAGCTGATGGGCCTATATTCATTAAGGCTAGCTGGGTTCTCATTTTTTGGGATTAAGGCTATGAAGGAACTGTTTAACCCTCTGACCAACTTGGCATTTTGATGAAATTCCCTCATAACCTGCAAGACCTCCTCCTTCACAATATGCCAGCATTTCTGAAAAAAACCCATATTAAATCCATCAGGCCCTGGGGCCTTGTTTCCCCCACAAGATTTGATAGCACTAAAGATTTCCTCCTCAGAAAATTCTGCTTCCAAAAATCCAGCATCATGGCCTTCCCCAATTGACTTAAAGGGGCCATCTAAAGTGGGCCTAACCCTCCAAGACTCCTCAAACATGTTGGTAAAGTGTTTCAAGACCTCATCCTTAATAGCTATTGGCTCTTCTATAGTATTTCCACCCACCAAAATAGAGCATAAGGCATTCCTGTTACTTCTACATCTGGCCATAGCATGGAAAAAAGAGGTATTTCTGTCACCCAATAATGCCCATTTAAGTCTAGATTTTTGGAACCACATCCTCTCCAGCATTTTACTTAATTTCCAAGCATCACCTTTTAGTTCTCTCTTCCTAGCTAATTCATCTGCAGATAAAGCCCTTACTTCAGCCACTATATCAAGTGCATGAACCTCCTCCTCTGTAGCTTTGAGCTTGCTCTCCACATTTCCGAACACCTCATTATTCCACCTCTTCAAAGCTGATTTTAACCCTTTGAATTTGACCAAACATCTGAATCCAGCCCAACCCGTCACATTTAGAGCAGCCCAAGTTTGTTCCACAAATGACAAGAATTTTGGGTGCATAGACCAAGCACTTATAAACCTGAATGGTCTAGGCCCCCAATCCCTCTCATCCTCCATCAAAACAATAGGGCAATGGTCAGAAACCAGTCTAGGTAAACCCCAAAGCTTGAAATTGAATGTCTGCAGCCATTCAGGATTTAATAAAAATCTGTCAAGCCTGCTCCATCTATCACCCTCTTGTGAATGACACCAAGTAAACTTCCTTCCACACATAGGTAGATCAAAGACCTCTAATTGTTCTATCATTTCATTAAACTCCCTCATCCCCTTATCCCTCCTAGAACACCCTTTTCTTTCAGAAATGCTTTTAATCTCATTAAAATCACCCCCCAAGCACCATGGATCCAAGAATTGTGATTTAAGATTCACAAGAATATCCCACACCCTTTTCCTTCCTACAGGATCATTTGGCCCATAAACATTAACAATTACACAGTTAAAAGAAAAAAAGATCGAACCTGCCAGGAGAATAAAATTGCGGTTGCAACTGCAGTTATTGAGCTGAAAAACTTCAGGATTCCAGATACAGAGAAGCCCACCAGCAGACCCTATTGAATCAACTGACACAAACTCCATTTTTTCCCCAGCCCAAATAGATTGCACCAGCTCTGAATTAACCACTTCTTTTTTGGTCTCTTGCAAAAGAGCCATATCTATCTTCCTCTCCTTAAGCACCTGCTTGATTTTCCTACATTTACCAGGTCTACCTAACCCCCTAACATTCCATGATAAAAGCTTCATTTAACAAAAAAGCACTCCCAAATCTCCTAGAAGAAGTCAATTAACTGACTACTCCCTTTCCTTTTTTGTTCACCTTATCCATATCCATGGACTCCAATTCCATAAGCTTGCTCACAACCTCCTCCTCTTTACCTTCACAGTTGAGCCCGAGTACTCGCCCTATCTGTAAAGTTGCTTCGGCCTCATTGAGTAGCAATCTACCACGACTGGACTCACTTGCCATAGACAGCGAAATAGCAGCCACTGCAGACCGAAGAATTGCTCCTTTCTTGACTTGTGCTGGTGGACCAATTCGGTTATGGAGCTCAAGGCCCCCTTTCTTGTTCCAGACTTTCCTTTTCACACCTTTACTCTTCTGTTTCCTGTAGGTTTTGTTAACCTGAGATGAGAGTTTTGAACATTCCCCAGACTTGCCCAAACCCACTCCATTGACTGACTCAATTTGTAATTGGTGCTGAGCCGTAACCCCACATATAGGCTGTAAATAATTCTCAACATTATTTGGACTTTCTGAACATCTAGAATCACCAAGGCCTTGGGCTTGATTAAAAATATTCCTCCCACATTGGGCTTGGGCTTTGCCCAACACCACCTCAAGGTTTAAACCAGCCCCATTACCAACAGAACCACTCACACTTCTAATGAAACCAGGCGTGCATAATACATCATTGACATTTGCATGACCTCCACTCACACCTTGCATAGAGCCCACCAAATTGACTTCAGAGCTGACTTTACGTGCTCCACATGCCACCTCCCGCATACTAACTGTCTCTTCCACCACAGAACCACTCTGCCCACTGTTCAACTTTCCATCATTCACTGACACAGAACGCTCCCCTACTGCCGCAACAGCCCTGTGATCACCAACTCCTACCTTGGCAGCCTCATCGTCCCCCTGCACCACCGGCAAGTTGCCCAGAATTGAGTCGGAAGCCTCATCAGCAGCCTCCTTGTTTGAACTCTGGCTAGCTCTTTCCAGTTGGGAAGATCGACAACTGCATTGTTGCACTACTACCTTAGAAATAACAATCTGTTCCTCACAGATCTTGACTGGGTATAAAATCCCTCTGCAATCTAAGATAATGGACGCATTAATAGATTCCATACAGGATGTAACTATCCTTACCTTACCACATTGCAAGTTTTTTAACTTCAAAGTGTCATCATCTACCTCAATCACCTGCCCCCACTGCCTCCCTATACTATTGAAAGTGTTGAAGCTCCATAAATTAGGAGGCACCCCATAACAGCTTAGCCACACAATTCTTTCTTGATCCAAGAGCGTACCTTGTTTCCATACTTTCACTGAGTCACTCCACTCCTTAATCCAACCTTCCATTCTGTTAATTTCCTGTTGCATCATTCTTTCTGAGTTAAAGGAGAGTATAACATCTCTACCCCCACCTATTGTAAATTTAACCTCCCCCAAACCCCTGATCAACAACTCCTTCTTAAAATCAGCTACAGAGCAAGTGGCCTTCAACCTGACTACTACACTCTCATATAACCAGCCATTTCCTTCTTCCAGTGCCCTGACAGTTATGGTTGGTTTGGACGTAGACCCACCGTCTCGGAGAACCTGCGCATAAGACAAGCTCCCTCTATGTGACCCTGGGACAGCAATAGACTTACCTCTCCCTTCTCTACCAACATTTGGATGTGCTGACTTATGCTTCACAACCTCCTCCTTCCCAAATTGGGCCATCTTGACCTTTAGGGCTTTATCATCACACCACATCCCATCTGTTTTTTGAATCGCCATGGTTGCTGCCACTAAACAGTCATATCGAACAAAACCAAACCTGGTACGAGACATTTTTCTTCTCTTGAAGGAGATGAAGACATCCCTTACAACTCCGAAGTTTGAGTACAATGAATGTAACCTCCTCGGATCCATCGAGTCAGGGATGTCATCCACGAAGATGGTATGGACAGCATACTGAACTCTCCAGCCCTCTGAGCCTTGCCTTCCATGTCTACGAACAACTGGTCTCCAACCTCCTAATTCTCTCTCTCTTCTCCTTGAATTTAATGACTAAAATAATTTTTTTTCTATTTTACTTAAAGGAAATAAGCAAATGTATTTTTATCAAAAACAAATCGAAAGATTAGAGTCTAATTTGACGAAATTAAAAACTCAAATTGATTTTGTTACAAACTCTGAATTTTTTTTTTGTAATTTCCCTTCTTTTTTTTTTTTCCTGCAATTTGCCACCTCTTTAATCACAACTAAAACTCACTTCTAGGAAATCCAGTATGTATATAATTGTTCTGAATTTTTCCAAATTCAGTCAGATCTGATACATTTTTACCGCACCAAGCGAGTTAAATGCCTTACAAATTGGAAAAGGATATTCTTTCTAAACATTCATACAAATGTGTTTTGTAATTAACAATCATCTTAATGGGTTTTTAGATTTAGAGAAATTTTCACAACCACAATGATACCATAAAGAACTTCAATCCTTAGAAGAAAAATGTGGAGAAAATGGAAGAAAAAAAATAAAATGTCACATTAGCTCGAGAGGCGAAAATGGACATCTTTGACAGTCTGTTTGGCTGCAAATCAAAACTTGAACACAATGGCGAAAAACATTCATCTTTGTCATGCTGTGGCATTATTTCAGAAATTTGAGAACCTTTTCTTTTGTCGGCAATGAAGGAATCGCTCCTTTCTCCATCACTGTGAGAGCACCACAGCCATTCGCAAAGACAAGAGCTTCCCTTAATTTCTCTTCCTCCTGCAGCAAAATATTATAACTTTGTTTAAGCATTACTCACAGTTTTTCACATAAAAATTATATTGCTTTTTTCACATCCATGTCACTTGGACTCTTCTAAATGCAGAGGTATAGGACACTTAGCATTTTGGGTAAGGTCATAGGATTAGTTGGACAACAGGCAGTTCAAGTTTACTAGGCCTTGTTTGGGCTGGTCTTTAGGTGGTTTTTTGGGAGAAAAAACCAGCTTTAAAAGCCTAAAAGCCAACCTAATGCCTTTTTCATGTCCTTTTTTCTGACATCATTATGATATAATCTGACTTTACTATTTTGCTCTCCACAAGTGTGAAAATGTCATTCATATGAAAAATGGAAAAGTGGAATCATAAAACATTGAATGACAGTCATTTTGCAGTGAAAAACTGAAAAATTATATAAGCCAAATGTTACCAAACAAAAAGGGCTTAAAAAGCCTTGAAAACTTCTACTTTTTTAGGATATGCCAAACAAATAGGATTTTTAAGCCCACGCTTTACACTTGGCTTTTTTAGAGGGCTAAAAAAACAGACCCGAGACCTAACTATAGGAAATAATAGAAGAATATCGATATGATTTTGGCGATATGATTTCTTTATTACATAAAAACACCATTTTTTACTCTTAGGAAATAATAGAAGAATATCGAGAAATGATAATATTTAACTGTGTCCAAGTGTCCTTGCAGTTGGAAATTAGATGAATCATACACTCGAGTTGCACAACTACATCTAACACTCATATTCAAGTCAATGCAACATGGTTTGACATAAAGATATATATTTCCAAACACAGCTTATTTTCCCATGAAAAAGACAATAGTATTTATATTGAAAAGGACTCTATTTAAAAAGAAAACAAGAGGAAAAAGAAATAATTACAAGCAAACAGAGATGAAATATATACACCTTGTACAAAGTAGGGTCTGAAGCCAAACTATTCAGTAATCCAGCAACAAAAGCATCACCTGCACCTGTTGTGTCAACTGCATCAACTTTGTGACTATCAACCCTACCCTTAGATTCCTGCACAGGACATTTGATTTGACTTAAAATAGAAGTTATGGGATTGTATCAAACCGGGACTGGAGCGAACCACATCATGGGGAATGTCCACATCTCGTCGCAAGGCTCATTTTTAGTTTTTTGTCATAGGATGGGCTTTGGGCAGGCAGTTTTATCTGATCAAAGGCCAGGGCGCAATGGTCCAAATAATTTCCAGGTGTGAAGAACCCCAGAAGTGACTGCAATGAGCAGAAATCTCACTCATGAGTCCTAAATGAAGAGCAAACACTCATATGTGAGAGCACAGGATCACCCAACGAATGGACGAGCTCCAAGGAGAGAGGAGCGAGGGAGGTCAGGAACCATAATTTCAGAGAAAAGGCGGTCTGAATGTATAATTTTCTACTGTTTTCAGAAGAGTAGTGCTATACAAGCATAAAAATATACGGAATGATGTGGCTGCATCAGAGCCTATCACTTCAAAACAAAGAACCCACCAAAAAGATTATTAATTGCTAAAATGCAACCGCCACATCATTCTGGTAGCAGATTCTGTATGAATTTTCTGTAAGAATAACTTCTTTTTCAAAATCAATGTCTAATTTAGTTCAGATACTGTTAAAAAAAAAAAAAAAAAAAGAACCCCCATAGTTCAGACCAAAATCGATAGACACACTATATGATCCAGTGAAGTACCTATACCATGCTGACAACCCAAATGGAACCATCTCATTAAGTACCAAATATTTTGGACCAATTATAGAATATTCACATTTAAATCAGAAGTAACAAATCCAAATGATAACCTTAGTGTAGTATCTGCAGCCCCCTGCACCTTCGGTAACAATCAAAAGCTTAAGATTTGGGTGGTAAAGCTTCTCTATCGCTGCATCGTCATCATTTCCAGTCAAGAATGTGATTTCATCCTCACTTACCTGCAATTTGCACATAAGGTCTGTGATAAAAACAAGGAAAATGATTTACAAACAGAAAGTTTATGCAGAAAACACATCCAGAATGATGTGTCAATGTATTTTTTAAATTGTGAGGACAATGGTGGGTGTTTTGATTGGAAATGAAAGTATGACAAGAAGCCACATCTGTATGAAAATTCTGTAAAAATAGTTCTGTCTGTATATCATTACTTGTAGAACAAAGTTTAGTTACACATTAAAAACTTATCCGCAATTTCACAGTTATATATCAATTTATTGCAAAATATACCTTAATAACATCGGCTTTGTTCCATATGCTCATTATGCCTTCCCGAGCTACATCTTCTGAGGGCCAGAGTGGCACTCTCAGATTTGGGTCATACGAGAGAATGCAACCCGACTGTTTGGCGATTTCCGTAGCAGCAAGAAGAGTTGACCTACAAGGTTCCTCAATCAAACCAATTGAGCCATAATGAAATATGCTTGCCTGCATATATAATAATGGCAAACAAAATTATCATCAATAGATTCTATACTTTTTTTTATGACTAAAGAAAGAAGTTCAGTTTTTTTTTTTTTTTCCATACATAAAATACTATAAACAAGATACTTCAGAAAAATAAATAAATGAAAGAAGCAACTACTACCCATTTTCCTAAGAAGTAGAAAGAAAGCAGTTTGAACATCAAAACAAAATATTCCATTGGAACTGATAGAAAAACAACGACAAAGCTGTTTTTTTTGTTTTTGTATTTTTGTTCTTGGTAAGTACATGTAATCTATTGAAAATGCAAAGAGGGGCAGAGCTTTGTACAAAAAGATTACATACTCAAAGAAGCCCAACACAAACATTGAGCTCTCCAATAAATCTATAAGGGCAAAAGAGGATTCACAAAAATTTCCTTTACACCAAAAAATGAAGACTATGCAATGAACACAACTTAAGAGATAAAGCAACTATAAATTATTATCATGAATAGTTGAACATTGTTACTTTTATTAGCCGTTGAACTTTGTTATTTTTATTACACTTCGATGCTTTTACCTTCTTAATCAGGTCTTTATCAAGTTCTGTTTCAGAAAGAAGCATATCGGCACTTGGATGGCGGAAAAACATGAATTCACGCTCGCCATCAGCTCTCAGTGTGATGAAGGCCAGCGCAGTCCTTGCATTAGCGTCAAAACGTATGCCAGAACTGTCAACATTGTTTTCTTTCAGAATATTAGCAAGCATACGACCAAACTCATCTTCACCCACCTGTGGTGCAGACAGTTGAGGACTGATTAGTTTTTTTTTTTTCCAACATAAGGAAATTATAAAATAATAAATATATAAAACATAAACTGTTTCCATGAAGGGCTGAGGAGGGACATATCGTCTATGAGCAAGAAGAAAAGAGGGATACAAAATATACACAAAAATGAAAAAGGATTGATATGCTTGCAAACTATGATCCTAAGCTAGAAAGCACAGATACGGATACGAGGTACGGATACGAGACGATACGGATACGGCGATACAACAAAACCTAAAAAAGTAAGATATAGGTACGGTTAGGATACGTTTGTAAAAAATAAAAAATAAATAAATTATTAGTAGTGAGTTTACACATAAGCTCAAGAATGTTGAGAAACCACAATAATTTTATGATGCAAAATACTAATATTTAAGAATTAGGTATTAATTTAAGGCAGTAGCTAGTTCAGTTTTTAAATTTTCAATAGGTCTTGCAAATATTTCATTTCAATATCAAGTCTAATACGTTGATATTATAATATCAAAACAATCCACAACTTGACCCTATACTTTTTCCTTTTGCACTAGTCAAAAATATTCTATGCAAGTTTATTTGCTTATTTATTTATTAATATTTAATTTTACTATTGTTATATTATCTTATTAATCCTTACTTCTATGTAGTTATAGGGGACATGCATGATACAATGAAAATATGTCAATTTGATGAATTCTATTACTTTAGCTTACTATGTTATTTTTTTTAAAAAACCTAAGCAAAGTATTGTAAAAATATTCTATTTATCCTCGCAATTATATTATATTATGATGTTATGTAAGAAATGATACAATTCTAATTTCGTAAAAGGAGTAATATGTGACTTGGAGCATTTGATACTTCAAAATTAATTAAGAAGTATTCGATAATATGTGACTTGGAGCATCCGATATTTCAAAACTAAGTATACGATACTTCAAAATTAATGAAAAATTAATTAAGAATCATCCGACACTTTTAATAAATATCTGATACGTATCTGTAAATATCCAAGGAGTATCGTTATCCGATACGGATATGATACGGATACGTCTTCCTGTTTGAAGTATCCGTGCTTCATAGATCCTAAGTGACCCAAAACCCATTTAGATGAAAAAGAATCAGAGGCAATACTACAAAACAGAGCACAAACTGAGGAATATATCAGCAAAAACTGAGTGTGTTAAGGATTCACAATAAAATTATACCAGGTACACTTCACAACATGAATGTGTCTTTGACATTGATCGGTATAGAATTTTTCTTTTACCTATTTTTTGTAATTTGAGCCTAATAAAATCTTTTTCAATATTTCTTTTCCGGATAATAGAAATATAATTGTAAGTCCTTACGTTGTCTAAATCAGAAAATATGTATTGTCGGGCAGCTGTTATGCAGGCAAAATCTATTCGTCAGAAACCATTGGCAATTGTAACTGCAGCCTCAATGCATAAACAAAATTGTATCTTTATTTCAATAGAATTTATTGAAGTTTTAATGGCCTCAAATAAAATTTTGATAGGAGGATTTTCTTTGAGACAATGATGTCAAACAAGTCTCTTGGCGTCATACAACTATGCACGTATGTGTGTGTATTAAGTGTAGAAACATGGATGTTTGAACCTTGCCAATAAAAGCAGAGGAGCCTCCTAATCTTGCTACACCCACAGCAACATTAGCAGGAGCCCCACCAGCAGCTTTCTTAAAAGAAGGTGCTTCTGCAAGTGAAACTCCGGCAACACTTGGCACAAAGTCAATTAACATTTCCCCAAAGCAAACCACAAGTGGCTTCTTCTTATCAACAGAAAGAGATTTTGCCGAACCTACAAGGGTTGAACTGTTTGAGATTACCAGCCAAATAATAGTACATTTAAGTAAAAGGAGGAGGAAAAATATAAGGGAACACCTAATATGGAATATTAAGGTCATATGTGCTCAAAAACAATCAAGACGTAGCAGTCTGCCCTATTCTATCATCTCAATGCACAGTAAAGAAAATATGAAGAGAGCACATTGGCACATCTGACATGACCTAGAATTGGAGAATGGATCAAACACAACTCCCCCACTTCAAAAAATTCAATAATAATCCAACTCAAAGGCTTGAATTACAAATGATCTAAAAGAGGTTGATCCAATAATCTTTGAAAGACAATAATCTTATATATACACACAATGATAGATACACCATCAGAGAATCTCAGAAAGACAAAATTACAAGTACCTACAAGAAGATTCAGTAATGACCCAAAACAAAGGATAGAATTAGAAATTATGGAAACAGAAAATGATCAGATAATTCTATCAAGAACTCATCTCTTCTCTTTTAGAAATGAAATGAAAGGAAGTCATATAGTAAAAAACATACAAATTATAATGGTATTGGTATTCCAACCAACGCATAGATTAATTAAACAAACAAAACTCCATTAATCTCAAAGCAATATAAGAACAACAATACACTGCCAACAAAGTTGAGCAGAAACCCATCTCATAACCAGAGGCCCAAATGCTGACAAATGATTGCATTCTCATAATTTAAGAATAACAGTGGATAAGACAATCTGATCATTCAACTAATCAAGCAATCGCTTCTAACCCAAAAAATAATATGGAAATGTTGCATTATATCAACCCATAATCAAACCCAATTCAACATAAACTCTACAAGACAACAAATTTAGCAATGACCCAAATAAGAACTCCAAATTACCAGTGTTGTGAAGCATATTCTAATCCAACAGCTAACCTCAACAATCACAAATTTTTGGCTCAAAAATTCAAATTGGTAAATGAGGAATTCAACATAAAATTGGAAAACAAATTCAGACAAAAACTCAAACAACTCAAAACCCATGTCAATCATATCCTTCCAAGTCCCTAAATCAAAATTTATCAGTTACCCAGATGAAAACTCAATGAGTATTGCATACTAGGGACCAAGAATCAAAATGGGTATGTATGTTTCTCACGAGAGGAAGTGCTCTTGACGAGCTTCTCGGAGGAGCTCTTAGAAAGCTTAAAATCCTTTGAGTTCTTTGATTTGTTGAAGCTTCTTCTCATAGACCCATCTAGATTCACAGGAAAACAACAACTCAATTTGCTCTTGTCCTTGTCCAATCGATCCATGTTTGCAACAGAGGCAGATAATCAGGAAGTTATTACATTCAATAGTAAATGTTCATATGTGCATACCTGTTGGTCCTATAGTTTCTCCGATTCCTACCATTTGGGGTATTTGAAGGTTTTCCTATTACAGGTCTCTTAATTTCTCTCTATATATAGCTGTGATTGTAAATATATATATATAACACTGCATGTGAATGAATGACTGTTTCTTGATTCTCTCCAAAGAAACCCACCACCTGCCATTCCTGTCCTGTTTTCTCTCTCTTGGGGTGGAGGAGGAGGGTCCATTGCTGCTGAACAGGAGCTCCAGTAGCCTCAAGATTTTGCCAACATGGAAGGATCCAAAATACGGGCTCCTATGACGTGGCAAGATTTTTTGACATAATTTTAAAAACATATTATTAAAAACAAACCAAAAAAAATAAAAATAAATAAATAAATAAGAAGATGATTTTTTTATTTGCTCCCAAACATGACTTCAGATTTGTCTTGGACAACAACATTATGCAATAATTACAAGGAATGTTTTTGTAAAAACAAATTTGCATGCATGTAAATTTAAAAAATAAACCTGACTTTTAGATTGGAATAGTAATATTCATATAAAAATCACATTTTTGTTTTTGGTAACAACGGGGCTGAAGCCAAAAACACAAAAAAACAAAAGCTACTGAACACGAAGGAAACTCCTCCCTCCTTGCTTATCAACTGCTAGGGCCATCACGATATCCAATGGCGCAGCCGAAATGAACTCAATGCCACTATCCACTTGGAGAACTTCTTTGGCTAGAAAATCAGCGCAGCTTTTAGCTTCCCTCCATATAGAAAGAAAGACACACTGCCAATCCTTGGACAACATGCCCCGAATCTCTTGGCTCATATTAAAATTAGGATCTACCACACTTGAGACTTTAACGTTGTGTTTGGTTGGAGATTTGAGAAGAAATTTAAAAAGACAGAGAAAAAATGTAAGTGAAATAATATATTTACATTTCATTTAATTTTACATATGTTTTTCTTTTCATTTTCCAAATCTTTTTCCGAATTCCTCAACCAAACACAGCGTTAACAGTTTGGACTACTTCAGCAAAGTCAGATTCAATAATAATCCGGCGATATCCTCTTGCCCAAGCCAATTGCAGCCCTCATCAAATATCCCATAGCTCCGCAATAACAACTGATGCTTGTTCCACATGGTGTTTAAATACCACAATCCAGTCACCCTGATCTGATCGGATTAGGCCCCTGTCCCCGCTCGACCACTCCATTGTGGCTGCTGCTCCCGCTTGTGTTGTGTGGCAGCTGCTGCTGCTTTTGTAGCTATTGGGTTAGGTTGTGCATTTGGGTTTCAGTTTTGGCTTGTTCTTTCTTGATGATTGGCTCAGAGCAGGGTTGTTTTGTGTTTTGGTCTGAGATTGTTGCTGCTGTTTTTTTTGCTGTTTTGCTTTGAGCTTTGTTGTCTTGTATTTTATGGCTGCTTTGTAGTTTACCTACGTTGGTTTCTCACGAACTCTTGGCGTTTGTGCTATTACATGATTGGGCTTACTTTTCGGTGTCAACTTAGCTAGAATTGTCTAATTTTGTTGTGATGCCCGTGGTCGCCGTTTTTCTTTATTGATGTTACTTTTTTGTATCTTGTTCGGTTGTTTTTCATCAATAAAGGTTCCTTTTTGTTGATCAAAAAGACATGCAATTGGACAAAAGGGTTCCTTGAAACTGGTATCATGAAGTTGCTTGTTGCGCCAATACCACATTAGGAGATAGTAGCCGTAAATAATAGAGTCCACCCCTGTGCAGTAGAGTCTGCCCAGGGGAGATTCCCCAGGTTGGTATCAACCCACTTTATCAATGGCAAGGAGAAGAACCCGTCCACTGAGAGGGGAGAATGAGTTCATGCCATAATTTCTTAATCCTTTGGCAATCTCTAAATGCATGAAGGATTTAGTACTTAGGATTTACAGATTGCAATTACTCTATTTGGTTTAGAGTTTTCAAAAATAATTTTCTGAAATTTTAATTTGTATTTTGTATTTTTAGTATTTTTAAAATATTTTAGGCCTCGTTTGGGAACAGACTTTTTTAGTGACTTTTTGATTTTTTGGTTAAAATATGGTGTAAAAAAAAACTAGTATGTTTTGGATGACTTTTTGATTTTTTATGAAAAGCTGTGCAAAAGTAGAGAGAAAAGAGAATCTCTGACTTTTTGGTATAAGTTGTTGGCTTTTTAGTTTTTTTAGTGACTTTTTGACTTTTTAGCTAAAAAAGTCACTTGCCAAACAAGGCCTTAATCAATTTTTAAAAAAAAACTTTTTTAGATCCAATTAATCTTAATATATTTAAAATGTATAAAATTTGTATAATTTTTTTTAAAAAAATTCATTGAATACAACTAAATACGAGAGTTTGTATTCTAGCATTACCCAAAATACGAGAGTTTGTATTATAGCATTACCCAAAGTGTTGATATATGTATACATGTTCTTGTTGGAAAATGATTTTTGTATAACGTTATTTTTTGCCAACTTTGAGCATTAATTAAGGTGGGATCCAAGCGTTATTTTTAACGTTTCTAATTAGGTTCATGTTTAATGCCGCATAGTGAATAAAACCGTGTATTTGGTTGCCCAAAACCATTTCCGGATGAATGAGAATTCAACGTGCGTTTTCGGGTTCGTGGAATGATTTTAGGTGGGTTTCCTACATATTTGTGAAATGTGATTGTCCCACATTGGAAAGGCTTAAGGTTTTGAATGGGTTTATAAACCTTAGCTTGGGATACTTGGGATGGGCCCCAAAGGGGTACCCAAGTTTGTGGAAGGGTGAGGTTATGGGTGAAGTGGATTAGACCCATTGGATCCAAAACTAAAACCACACGCGCGCCGTCCGTCCTGGCCTGGGCGCGTGGTGTGAGGTTGGATTGGACTTGTCCTGTGGATTGTAGTGTATTTTATATTATCCATTAAGGGTAATTTAGTCTTCTAGGCTTTAAAGTTTATTCTATTAGATTATATATTTGTACTTAGCTTTGGTTTTGATTAATTCAATAAACAGAATTCCTCTTCTCAGTTATCATGGTATCAGAGCCAAGTTACAAACATTAGAATACTTGTCGCAGGTCATCATCAACCATTGCGGCTGTCTCTCTTTCATCGCAAGGCTATCGCAACTCTTTCTCACTCTATTCTTCATCGGTCCCCCTTGCCTTCTGTTGATGGTGCTATCCGTAAGCATATTGCGGAAGAAACTCGGTTCAAGGTGGCCCATGGTGCTCCTGCCTCCCAGTCAGTTTTTGCCACTCCTCCATTCTTGCCTAACCCACCATCTCATTTATTTCAAGTTACTGGTAAGCCCAAGTCTTGGGTTTCCATGGATGAGTGCAGCTTCTGTTATCAGAAAGGTCATTGGAAACATGCTTGTCCTAAACTTTTACAGCCCAAGGGTCGTTCATCTAGTCCACCATCCTTTAAGCCGACATCTTCAGGATCTCGTTCATCTGCCGCCTTCTCTGCACCAGTTTTTGAGAATGATCCGTCTTCCAATATACAGTCTATGTTTGAGTAGTTCAAATATTTCATGGTGGCCAATCCAAATCTTTCGTCCCAAGCCTCCGCTATGACTACCACTCAGTTAGGTTTGTCTGGTTCATCCTCTTCAGGTAATATCCACACTTCATGGATTTTTTATTCTGGTTGTTTACATCATATGACCCCTATTGCATCTTTCCTTAGTAATTGTGTCTCCCCTTCTTCTTCTATCACTATTGCTACCGCTAATGGTTCTTCTATGCTTGTTCACTCTATTGGTTCTATTTCCTCTTCCCATTTGTCTCTTTCTCCTGTATTTTATGTGCCTCACCTCTCACTCAGTTTTATTTCTATTAGTCAATTATCTGATTCCAGTTTTGATGTTGTTTTCTCTTCTTCTCATTGTGTTGTGTATGATCGGGTATCCAAGAGGCAGATTGGGATTGGGTGTAGAGTTGGAGAACTATGGGCTTGTTTGGTTTGTTTTTGGGAGAGTTGTTTTTTAAAAAAATTTTGAAGAGAGAGAGAGAGTTTAGAAATTTTTTTGGTTTGTTTGGTTGTATATTTTGGGAGAGTTATTTTTTTTGGAGTTTGGGATGATTTGATATTTTGGGAGAATTTGAGTAGATGTGTGTGAGAGAAAAAGTGATTGAGAAGGAGAGAAGAGAGAGAAAAAGTGATTGATTGATGTGTAAGAGAGAGAAAATGATTTTGGAAATTTTTTGAGAAAAACTCAAACCAAACAATTTTTTTAAATTTTTTTTCTAAAACTCATCTCCCAAATACAAACCAAACATACCCTATATATCTTGGACAGCTTGCATGTTCCTCTAAAAGTGTCTTCTACTGCATTGTTTTCTTTTTGTTTAAACAATAAGTCTTATTTATTTTATATTTGGCATTCTAGGTTAGGTCATTTGTTGAGTGACCGTTTGAGGATGTTAGTTCGGTCTGGACAATTAGGCAATTTTTCCATTGATGATATTTCTGAGTGTCGTGGTTGTAAAATGGCTAAAATGTCTGCTTTTCCTTTTAATAAAAGTAGTTATATTTCTTCTTCTCCTTTTCAATTGGTTCATACTGATATTTGGGGTCCTTCCCCTATAGTTACCAAGGGTGTTTCGCAATATTATGTGTCTTTTGTGGATGATTACAGTCGGTTTACCTGGGTGTATTTGATGACCCGAAAATATGATTTTTACAAAATATATTCTAATTTTCACTCCATGATTCGCACTCAGTTTTCTACCACCATTAAAGTTCTCTGTTTTGATTTGGGGGGTGAGTATTACTTGTCTGAGTTCGAGGATTTTTTAGCTACTCATGGCACTATTCATCAGTCTTCATATTCTGACACTCCTGCCCAAAATGGTCGAACTGAGCACAAACATCGCCATCTCCTTGACACAGCTTGCTCTTTGTTGCTCTCGTCTTTTGTCCCTTCTGTATTTTGGGGAGAAGCTGTGCTCACTGCTGCATATCTTCTCAATCGAATAACTACTCCTCTTCTCTCCGACTCGTCTCTGTATGAGTGTCTTTTTGGTGTTACTCCCAATTATTCTTTTTTGCATATTTTCGGTTCTGCATATTTTGTGCTCCTTCCCAAACGGGCACATTCTAAGCTTAGTTCTCGTTGTGTCCTATGTGTCTTTTTAGGGTATGACATTAATGAGAAAGGTTATCGATGCTATGATCTTGCCACCAAAAAGCTATATGTGTCTAGGCATGTCCCATTTTTAGAAAAACTACCCTACTACACTATATCTTCCACCCCTATTCCTCTTATCAAGGATGAATTGGTTCATGTTGACCCATTTCCTTAAGATGTTTCTCCCAATAAGTTTGTTTCTGATCTTGAGGTCTCTACCTTGCCTCTTACTAGCACTTCTGATATCTCGCCAACTCCTTCTCCAGCTCATACTTCCCCTGCTCCTCTTCTTGTTTATCAGCGCCACAAAACACTTCCGAGCTCGCCTATCTCTAGCTCTACTGTCCCTCCAATTGTTTCTTTGGATCCTGCTCCTCCTGCACATCGTTTTCCAAAGCGAGACCATCATCCTCCGAACTGGTATGGTTTTGGTAATATATGTTTTTCCCTTTCTTATCAGTCTTTTCTTTCTTGTCTTCATACTTATTTTGAGCCCAGGTCTTACAAGGAAGCTTGTCATGATCCCAATTGGATTGCTGCCATGAATGACGAGTTAACTGCTTTAGCTAACACTCAGACTGGGGATTTGGTTCCATTTCCTACTGGCAAGAATGTTATAGGCTGTAAATGGGTGTATAAGGTCAAAACCCTTTTTGATGGTTCTTTGGAACGGTACAAAGCTCGTTTGGTTGCCCAGGGCTTTTCTCAAGAGTATGGTATTGATTACGATGAGACTTTTGCCCCCGTTGCCAAGATGACTACTGTTTGCACTCTTATTTCTGTTGCCGCTGCCCATTAATGGCCTTTGTTTCAACTTGATGTCAAAAATGCCTTTCTGAATGGGCATCTTGCTGAAGAAGTGTATCTGCGTCCTCCACCAGGTCTTTCTCACCCTCTTGGTGTTGTTTGTTGTCTTCGCCGTGCTCTATATGGTCGCAAACAGTCTCCTTGTGCTTGGTATAAGCGATTTCACTCTGTTGCACTTCAGCTTGGTTTTTGCCCTAGTCATCATGATTGTGCTTTATTTGTTCGGCGCACTTCTGTTGGCCTTGTTCTCCTTCTCTTGTATGCGGATGATATGATCATCACTGGCTCTGATTATAGTACTGTTGAGGAGGTTAAGCATTAGTTGTTTCAGGAGTTCAAGATGAAGGATTTGGGGTCTCTTCGATATTTTCTTGGTATTGAGGTTGCTACTTCTCCTATTGGGTATCTTCTCTCTCAGACTAAATATGCCTATGATATTCTTTCTCGTGCCAATCTCACTGATGACAAAATTGTCGACACTCCTATTGAGTTGAATGCCAAGTTTTCTGCTTCTGATAGCGTTCCTCTTGAGGATCCCTCTTTGTATCGCGAGTTGGTTGGGTGCCTTGTTTATCTCACTGTTACTCATCCAGATATCTCCTATGCTGTGCACATTCTCAGTCAGTTTGTTTCTGCTCCTCGTTCCACACACTGGGCTGCCTTACTTTGTACTTTGCGCTACCTTCGTGGTACTTTGTTGCAATGTCTGCTATTATCTGCCTCTTCGGACATGACTCTTCATGCCTATGCTGATGCTGAGTGGGCAGGTGACGTCTCTGATCGCAAATCCACTTCTGGTCTTTGTGTTTTTCTCGAAGATTCTCTCATTTCTTGGAAGAGTAAGAAACAGTCTGTTGTTGCTTATTCCACCGCTGAGGCTGAGTATCGTGCCATGGTTCATGCTACTTCCGAGATTGTTTGGCTTCGGTGGCTTTTTTCTGATATGGGTGTCTCTCTTTCTGATCCGACTCCATTGTATTGTGATAATTAGAGTGCTGTCCAGATTGCCTATAATTCAGTCTTCCATGAGCGGACTAAGCATGTAGAAATAGATTGTCACTTTGTTAGACAGCATCTTCAAGCTGGCACTATTACTCTCCCTTTTGTTCCCTCTTCTCTTCAGTTGGCCGAATTTTTTACGAAGACTCACATTGTTGCTCATTTTCGTTTTCTTCTTGGCAAACTTTCGATGCTTTCTGCGCTCGCATCCTCAATTTGAGGGTGTGTGTGAATTGTAGTGTATTTTATATTATCCATTAAGGGTAATTCAGTCTTATAGGTTTTAGTGTTTATTTTATTAGATTATATATTTTTACTTAGCTTCGGTTTTAATTAATTCAATAAACAGAATTCCTCTTCTCAGTTATCACCGGCCCAATACTTATCTTTTTGGGCAAAAATATTTTTAATTTATTTGTTTATTTGTTTATTTTGGTTTCAAAATTCAAAATAAATTGGTCCAAATTTTTTTTTTCTCACCCAAACAGATCCTAACCCACCCAAGCAGGTTTGAACCTGTTGAATCCTTCTCGGATAGATCTGGAACTGTCCAAACCAATTCATTTCATTCAATTTTTTCCTTAGAATTTCGTCCTTCTTCTTCTGTTCTTCCTGTGCTCTTGCATTTGTTTCTGCATTTATTTTTTAGGAAGAAAAAGAGAGTAACAACAGAGTTTTAGTTCGCTAGACTTAAATTTGTAGTGCTACAAATTTAAGTGTTAGTCGTTGCATCCTGGGAAGTAGACGCGGGTAAAACTCGAAGCATCGGAGTGAGAGGAAAATCTACTTTAAGGAGATTGTGTCCAACACAAGTCTCGACATTAATTTTTGTAAGCGTTTAATTCGGAAAATAATTTATATAATTATTTTCTGAGTTATTTTTATTTTGTTGTTTATTTAACTTATACGCACACCTCTGTGGAGTTAACAATCTTAAAGTAGATTTCAATTTTTTATTTATTTTTGTGTTAGACAGACGAATATTTTGTTTCGAGAAATTAAATAGTAGTCATATACTTTTTAATGATTTCTTTGATAACATAGTAGTAATATACTGTTTATCATTGGAATTTTGTTATAAAATATTATTCTGTTTATTTTGTGTGTAAATTTTGTTTTGTATAAATTTGTGATTGGTGTATTATTATTATATCGTCAGAATTATGGCAACTGAAATTAACAGTACTGAGATTGTTATTACACAAACCTGCACACCTGTTGTACCAGTGATGACTCTGGCAGTACCAGTAAATCATGGGGAGAAGCCAGAAAATTTAATGGAAATGATTTTAAAAGATGGCAACAAAAGATGATGTTTTATCTTACAACATTGAATTTGGCTCGCCTCACTCATGAAAAAGCTCCAGCACTAAACGAGGGAGAAACTGACCGGCAAGTGGTTGCCGCAGTTGATGCATGGAAACATGGTGATTTTCTGTGTCGGAATTATATCCTCAATGGGTTAAACAATACACTGTACAATGTGTATAGTGTCAAAAGCACTGCTAAAGAACTGTGGGAATCTTTAGATCATAAGTATAAGACAGAGGACACCAGTACAAAGAAATTTGTTGTCGGCCACTTTTTGGATTTTAAAATGATGGATTCCAAGACGGTTATTAGCTAGGTTCAAGATCTCCAATTAATTCTCCATGACATACATGCGGAAGGGATGGTTCTTAGTGAATCTTTCTAGGTTGCGACAATCATTGAAAAATTGCCACATTCTTGAAAAGAATTCAAGAATTATCTAAAGCATAAGTGCAAGGAGATGAAATTGGAGGAACTGATTGTGCGACTCAGAATTGAGGAGGACAATTGTGGTTCCGACAAGAAGTCAAGAAACCATGTCATGCAGGCTAAAGTAAATGTTGTGGAACATGAACAAGGGTCAAAGTTCAATAACAAAAAGCGGAAGCATGATGGCAATGGTCCCAAACAAGGATCCACTAGTAAGATCAATAAAGGGATCAACAACGGGTTCAACAAGAGGTTCAAAGGCAAGTGTTTTGTGTACTGTAAAGATGGACATCGTGCTAACGATTGTCACGTTCGCAAGGACGGAGGAAGTTCGAGCAAAAAGCCAGCACAAGCCAACATAGTCGAGGATTTTTATATTTCCGATGGAGTGGCAGACATCAATCTTGCTGCAGTAGTCTCTGAAGCAAACTTGGTGGGCAATCCCAAGGAGTGGTGGGTGGATACTGGAGCAACCCGCCATATCTGTGTAGATAAGAAGATATTCACAACCTACAAAGTGGTGGAAAGTGGGGAACAATTTTTTATGGGAAACTCCTCTATATCAACTGTAGAAGGACAAGGAAAGATTGTGCTGAAAATGACCTCAGGGAAAGAACTCACTCTTAACAATGTACTCCATATGCCAGAGATTCGCAAGAATTTGATTTCTGGGTCATTGTTGATCAAGAATGGGTTTAAATTAGCCTTTGAATCTAATAAAGTTGTACTCTCCAAGAGTGGAATGTATGTGGGGTGAGGTTACATGAGTGATGGGCTTTTTAAACTCAATGTAATAACTATTGTACCTTATTTGGCTTTTAATAATAAGAACACATTTTCTGTTTATATTACTGAGTCTTCTTTTTTATGGCATGGTAGATTAGGACATGTTAATTTTAATTCTTTGCGTAGACTTGTTGCTTTAGAATGTTTACCAAACTTAAAATTTGATCCTAATCATAAATGTGAGATTTGTGTTGAGGCAAAACTCACTAAGGCATCATTTAATAAAGTTAAAAGAAGTACTGAACCTCTAAGTTTAATTCACACAGATATCTGTGATTTAAAATTTGTTCAAACTAGAGGAGGTAAGAAGTACTTTATTACTTTTATTGATAATTGCACCCGATATTGCTATGTTTACTTATTGAGAAGTAAAGATGAAGCTGTAGAAGCTTTTAGGCAATATAAACTTGAGGTTGAAAATCAATTTGGCAAAACTATAAAGATAGTGAGGAGTGATAGAGGTGGTGAGTATAATGCACCATTTGAAGAATTTTGTTCTGAACATGGTATCATTCACCAAACCATTGCACCCTATTCTTCTCAGTCAAATGGAGTTGCTGAGAGAAATAATCGAATTCTTAAAGAGATGATAAATGCCATGTTGATTAGTTCAGGATTACCTCAGAACTTGTGGAGAAGGCGATTTTGTCTGCTAACTTTATCCTTAACAAGGTACCCCGCAAGAAACTCAATCAAATACCTTATGAATTATGAAAAGGTCGACGACTTACCTACCATTACCTCAAAGTGTGGAGGTGTTTGGCTAAGGTGGCAGTCCCTAGTCCCAAAATGACTAAGATAGGACCAAAAACTATTGATTGTGTGTTCATTGGTTATGCAAATAATAGTAGTGCATATAGATTTTTAGTTCATAGATTTGAAAATCCGGATATGCATGTAAACACTATTATTGAGTCACGGAATACGTCGTTTTTTGAACACATTTTTCCTAGTAAGGAAACTGAAGGGAAAAGTTCAATTAAAAGAACTTTTGATACTGCTATGGGTAGCAATGAAGACCACAATGATAATGAAGTAGATGAATCTAGACGTAGCAAGAGGGCTAGGATCTCTAAATCATTTGGTCCAGATTTTCTGACATACCTGTTAGAAAATGAGCCTCAAAACTTCAAGGAAGCAATGTCAAGTCCTGAAGCTCCATTGTGGAGAGAGGCTGTGAATAGTGAAATTGAATCAATACTGCAAAATCATACCTGGGAACTGGTGGATCTTCCACCAAGGTGTAAACCTCTTGGATATAAATGTATATTCAAGAGAAAAATGAAAGCAGATGGTTCAATAGATAAATACAAGGCTAGGTTTGTTGTTAAGGGATACAGGCAGAAGGAAGGCTTTGATTATTTTGACACCTATTCATCAGTGACAATAATAACATCCATTCGCATATTGATTGCGATTGCAGCTTTGTATAATCTGGAAATACATCAAGTGGATGTTAAAACAGCTTTTTTGAATGGCGAATTAGATGAGGAAATGTATATAGAACAATCGGAAGGGTTTCAAGTTCCCAGCCAAGAGAAAAAGGTTTGTAAACTTGTCAAATCCCTTTATGGATTAAAATAAGCTCCGAAACAATGGCATGAAAAATTTGATCAAGCTATACTTTCGGATGGTTTTAAGATAAACGAATGTGACAAATGCGTCTGTATTAAAAGCACAGACAAAGGTTATGTCATAGTTTGTCTTTACGTGGATGACATGCTCATTATTGGAAACAATAATGACATGATTAAATCCACAAAGAAAATGTTGAACAAAAAGTTTAATATGAAAGATCTGGGAGTAACAGATGTAATTCTAGGAATAAAAATTACTAGAACATCTGAAGGATATGCTTTATCTCAGTCTCACTATGTTGAGAAGATTCTGAAGAAATTTAGAAAGCATGACGACCGTTCTGCTAAAACACCTGTTGACATTAGTCTTCATTTGTCAAAAAATATAGGTGCAGGCATATCACAATTAGAGTACTCTCGGATAATCAGAAGCTTGATGTACTTAATGAATTGCACAAGGCCAGACATAGCCTATGCTGTAAGCAAATTGAGTAGGTACACAAGTAATCCAAGGCCCGATCATTGGAAAGTAATAATTAGGGTACTTAGGTATCTAAGACATACTCGGAATTATGACTTACATTATACCAAATATCCAGCAGTACTCGAGGGGTACAGTGATGTAAATTGGATATCGGATACTAAAGACTCAAAATCTACTAGTGGATATGTCTTTACCCTGAGAGGTGCTGTAGTCTCTTGGAAATCTTTTAAGCAGACATGCATAGCAAGGTCGACAATGGAATATAAGTTTATCGCTTTAGATAAAACAGGAGAAGAAGTAGAATGGTTTCGTAATTTCTTAAAAGACATTCTAATGTGGCCTAAACCTGTGCCAGTTATATGCATTCACTGTGATAATGAAGCAGCAATAGGACAGGCACAGAATCATATGTATAACGGTAAGTCTCAACACATTCGTCGAAGACATAATACCGTCAGGCAGTTGCTCTCACATGAAATAATTTCCATAGAATATGTAAAGTCAAAAGAGAATATTGTGGATCCATTGACTAAAGGGCTAGCCAGAGAGCAAGTGTACTATTTATCGAGGGGAATGGGATTAAAGCCTATTACTTAAAAGTCGCCATAATGGCAACCCAACCTAGTTGACTGGAGATCCCAAGATCTAGGTTCAAAGGGACAATCAAATTATGGATGACTTCACGTATCACTAAGGAGATTTACTCCTACCCATTTCTATGATAAGAAGAGTGATACCTACAGCGTTAGTAGGATAAGCTTTGTTTTTAATGATTCTTATAGCTTGGACATCCAAGTGGGGTATAGCAGGATGCTTTTAATAAGAAATCACCTATATGAGTATGAACTAGGCCGGTTCTGTGAGAATTGAGAAGGCTAAATTCTCTAGAGCACTCATGAATTTCCAGGCATTGTTCAGACAAAATGAACACAACCGTAAGAACCAAACTGTGTCTGCAGATACACTATGTATGGTCTATTGTCTTGGCTTACACAAACAACTGAACAGTTCAAGGCATCGTGTCCATTGGTTAGCCAGTAAGTCCGATAGGCTTTCACTAGAGGAGGTTCAAAGCTAAAAGCTACCTATCTCGATGTGGTGTATCTTCTTAATGTACTCTTTCTATATCTGCATCTTGTTGCATGTCCGTTCTTGTGAATTCCATTCATATGGGGGATTGTTGGAAAATGGCTTTTATATAACCTTATTTTTTGCTAACTTTGAGCATTAATTAAGGTGGGACCCAAGTGTTATTTTTAACTTTTCTAATTGGTTCATGTTTAATGCCGCGTAGTGAATAAAACCCTGTATTTAGTTGCCAAAACCATTTTCGGATGACTGAGAATTCAACGCGCGTTTTCGGGTTCGTGGAATGGTTTTAGGTGGGTTTCCTACACATTTGTGAAATATGCTAATTCCACATTGGAAAGGCTTAAGATTTTGAATGTGTTTATATACCTTAGCTTGGGATGGGCCCCAAGAGGTACCCAAGTTTGTGGAAGGGTGATGTTATGGGTGAAGTGGGCTAGACCCATTGGACCCAAAACTAAAACCACACGCGCGTCACCGTCCATCCGGTCGGTCGGGCTGGGCTTGGGCCTGGGCCTGGGTGTGGGTGTGTGGTGTGAGGTTGGGTTGGGCCACTTATCTTTTTGGGTAAAAAACATTTGTAATTTATTTATTTATTTTTTATTTTGGTTTCAAAATTCAAAATAAATTGGTCCAAAATTTTTTTTTCCCACCCAAACAGATCCTAACCCACCCGAACAAGTTTAAACCTATTAAATCCTTCCCGGACAGATTTGGAACTGTCCAAACAGTTCAAACAGATTTCCTATCTGTTGAAATATGTCCGAACAATTGCCTATCTATTGGCACCTGTTCGAATAACCACTAATCTACCTATATAAAGGCTGTTTCCAGCAATTCATTTCATTCAATTTTTCCGTTAGAATTTCGTCCTTCTTCTTCTGTTCTTCTTGTGCTCTTGCATCTGTTTCTGCATTTATTTTTTAGGAAGAAAAAGAGAGAGAAATAGAGTTTTGGTTCGCTAGACTTAAATTTGTAGTGCTGTAAATTTAAATGTTAGTCGTTGCATCCTGGGAAGTAGACGCCGGTAAAACTTGAAACACCGGAGCGAGGGCGAAATCTATTTTAAGGAGATTGTGTCCAACACAAGCCTCGACATTAATTTATGTAAACGTTTAATTCGGAAAATAATTTATATAATTATTTTATAAATTATTTTTATTTTATTATTTATTTAATTTATACATTTAATTTACATACACACCTCTGCGGGGTTAACAATTCTCAGTACCAAATTTTACATACTGAAAAAATTTCACAAAGTTCGTTTGTTCCTTTTTATCATTTCCCTCTTTCACTATTATTTTATTACTATTATATATTGTTTTGGACAACTACCGTTCATGACTTAATTTAAGCTTCCTAATGGTGGGGGTTGTGAAACTATTTCTATGTTAACACGAGAGGAAAAAACAATTTTAGTACAGTGACAATACTATTCCCAAATTCTCAGAGACTAATTTGTATTTTTATATTGACTCTTACCAAACGCAGAAGTATCAAAACCACGCAGGGGTATTTGGCCATCTTTAAACATGAAGTGTTTTACAGCCATACCACAATGGATAAAATATATTTTTTCCTAATCATTATTATTATTATTTTTATTTTTATCAGCAAAAGGAAGTATATTGATGGGGCCATTTCCCAAAATAAGCCTAAACAGTAGGAGATTTCCCAAACTAAGCCTGTTTTTCAAAGAATTTCCAAAATAGGCTAACTCGCGGTTGTGAACCGCGAGTTCAACACTTTTTGCCCCGGAGGTGGGAAATCCTGAACTCGCTGTTAGAAAACGCGAGTTTACTTAAGAACTCGCGGTTACAAAACGCGAGTTTAATTAATTTTTTTTTCTTTTGAACTAGCTTTTTCCAAGCACGATTTCCTCAAAAAAAAATTTTGTTCTGAACTCGCTGTTACAAACCACGAGTTTAGCCAAAAAAAATTTTCTTCTGAACTCGCTGTTACAAACCACGTTTTTATCCCAAAAAAAAAAAAAAATCAAATAATATATATAAAAAGCTGACCAAAACATGACATGTATGGTTGGTAGCTCAAATGGTAGTGAATGATTTTGCTGGGTAATGGCGGGGGTTCAAACCACGCCGACCTTTTTTTTTTTTTTTTTTTTTTTTTTTTTTTTTTTTTTTTTTCACTCACTCTATACTTTATATATTTATTGTATAATTTTTTTATCAAAAAAAATTAAAACATTTGTTTGGTTAATTAAATTTTTTTTTCTATAAAACAAAATTTTTTTCAAAATTTCAACATAATTGTTTAAAAAGTATTCAGTGTATTTGGTTTGAGTTTTTTGATTTTCGTATTTTTTTATTTTTAGTGAATATTTTTAAAATTTTAAACATTTTTTTAAACTTTTTTTAGATGCACCTTAATTATATATCTAAAAAGTAAAAAATTTGTGAAAAAATATTTTTAAAAATTAATAAATACATAAAAATACAAAAAAAATGTACTAAAAAAATATTTTTGTATTTTTAGTATTTTTTCAGCAAAATATACTCAAAAAAATGTTCGCATTTAAAATATTTTAGTACATTTTACAATCGTACATTTTGTTGAAAAAATATTTTTTTAGTACATTTTTTGACTACGCTTTCACTGTACATATTTTTGTATCTAAAAGTAAAAAAATTTTGAAAAAATATTTTAAAAAATTAATAAATACAAAAAATGTATTGAAAAAATATTTTTGCTGAAAAAAATACTAAAAATACAAAAATATTTTTTTCAGTACATTTTTTTGTATTTTTATGTATTTATTAATTTTTAAAAATATTTTTTCAAAAATTTTTTACTTTTTAGATATATCTAATTAAGGTGCATCTAAAAAAAGTTTAAAAAAATGTTTAAAATTTTAAAAATATTCACTAAAAATAAAAAAATACGAAAATCAAAAAACTCAAACCAAATACACTGAATACTTTTTAAACAATTATGTTGAAATTTTGAAAAAAAATTTGTTTTATAGAAAAAAAAATTTAATTAACCAAACAAATGTTTTACTTTTTTTTGATAAAAAAATTACACAATAAATATATAAAGTATAGCGTGAGTGGAAAAAAAAAAGAAAAAAAAAAAAAGAAAAAAGGAAGAGGTCGGCGTGGTTTGAACCCACGCCACTACCCAGCACAATCATTCACTACCATTTGAGCTACCAACCATACATATCATGTTTTGGTCAGCTTTTTATATATATTATTTGAGTTTTTTTTTTTTGGGATAAAATCGTGATTTGTAACAGCGAGTTCAGAAGAAAATTTTTTTTGGCTAAACTCGTGGTTTGTAACAGCGAGTTCAGAACAAAATTTTTTTTGAGGAAATCGTGCTTGGAAAAAGCGAGTTCAAAAGAAAAAAAAATTAATTAAACTCGCGTTTTGTAACCGCGAGTTCTTAAGTAAACTCGCGTTTTCTAACAGCGAGTTCAGGATTTCCCACCTCCGGGGCAAAAAGTGTTGAACTCGCGGTTCACAACCGCGAGTTAGCCTATTTTAGGAATTCTTTGAAAAACAGGCTTAGTTTGAGAATTCCCCTACTGTTTAGGCTTATTTTGGGAAATGGCCCTATATTGATGTAGTATGGAGTACAAGGAGTACATACAGATACATCAAGAAAGAAAAAGTTCTAGCAACACTTGCATCATTGCTTAAATGTTATATCTCAACTAGTTTGACACTTTACACTCAAGCCAATCATATGCTACGCCAAAGCCTACACCAAGTCATAGGCTCTCATATGAAAACACAATGGAAATAAAAGCAAAACAAGTACATAGCCTAACATCAAGAAAGAAAAAGTTTTGGCGACACCAGCATCATTGCTTAAATGTCGTATCCCAACTAGTTTGGCACATTACACTCAAGCCAATCATATGCTATGCCAAAGCCTACACCAAGTCATAGGCTCACAGATGAAAACACAATGGAAATAAAAGCAAAACAATGGTCTCAAAACTTCAGCCTCCGCTAGAGTCCTACATCAACCCATTCAATGTCCTGACCTTGAAATCATATTGCAGAATCCTTCAAGGTGGAATAGAAAGCCAGAAACAGAGTAGACCCTGATCTGTGCCTTGGATTTTGCCCTAAATGTATATGTATAAAATAAATAAAAGCTTTCCCACATTGAAGACAGAACCTCAGGGGGAAAAATTCACGTCTTAAACAAGTTGCTGTGTTCAGTGATGCATTTAATGATGCAGGATATTTTGAGACAGCTGACTTTATCATAAATCAGTTAAGAAACTCCTTCAATTTCCTGCAACCGCCATACTTCATCATTCTGAGATGGGGGGTGGTGCTTATTGTAGACTGTAGATAAAAATCAATGAAGTTAGATTGGAACTTATGCTCTATTTGTTTCTTGCAGACTGTATAGATAAAAATCATGCTCTAATTGTTCATCGAAATGAGATGGAATGGAATTGAAATCTTATGCTCTATTTGTTTGTCGGAATGAGATGGAATGGAATTGAAATCTTAGAGTTTGTTCATTGGAATTACATTGGAACTCATGCTCTTTGTTTCTTGTAGTTTGTTCATTGGAATTACATTGAAACTTACGCTCTATTGTTTCTTGCAGACTGTAGAGAGAAATCATTGGAATTATGCTCTATTTGTTCATCGGAATGAGATGGAATGGAATGAGGAATGAGATAGAATGGCATGGAAGATGATTCCATTTGTAATGTGTTTGTCTAACCAAACATAGGAATAAATATTTTGATGGACTGAAAAGAAATAAACAAATAAATAAAAGAAAAGAAAAAGAGAAGAAGGTACATACTAGTTAGCGCCTTGGAAAGATGAAGGCTGGCCACTTGTATGATCCAAGTGTCTGGTACTTGCAGAAGACATATCTGGCTGTGTATTTCCATATATATCAATGTCATCAGAGTGAAAGAATGGTTCAGAACTAAAGATATCGAAGGGTTCCCAGATCATGGAGTTAGCATATTGGAATGACAAAGGCTGGCCACTTGTATTATCCAGATTTCCAGCACCAGTTGTACCCCGAGGTGACATGATACTTTCAGAAGACGTAGCTGGCTGTGTATTTACATATAGAACAATGTCATTAGTCTCAAAGTTACGGCCAGTAGCACACTCAATCACGGTCAAGTTTGAGCCACCCATAAGAGAGATGGTCAAGTTATCAACAGATTTTACTTCATTCCAGTGTTCCAATGCTGATACTACCAACTTGTGGGCATCCACCTGATATGATATGAAAGTCAATCAGAAAGGAGTCAATAATGACAACTAATAGACAGAAAGAAAATGAGTAAAAACTTTGAGGAATCAGAAGAGTGCCTTTTCAGTCTCGGACAGCTCATCCATGGTAATGAATGTTCGTTCCACAATTAGCCCCATCAATTGTCCCATAACATTAAACATGACGGTAGTTTCCTGTTGAAAGTTGGGAGTGTAGCTAAAGCATACACTTGTATCAGATTTAAATGTCATGGCATGGTTCACAACAGTGTCCCATGACTTAGGATACATTTTCGGACCAAGGATCTGCAACGATTCCAGAAACAAATATTACTGTCACTTCATTTGCCAAAGATTAGGTGAAACTCTTTATTCTTTAAGATGCAACAATGTCATTAACAGTGTTAACTAATACCCCATCACAATCTCATTGTTCCTCAGTTAAGTCTTTGCCATTTGAAAAGTATTGATCTCATATCTGCTATAATATGCATCACCACAGTTTTGCATCAAATCTTGTATACTGCCACATATATATTAACAGTATACTTTTTCATTGTATTTCTGGTTGTTAAATTTTTTAGTTACAAATTTAATAATATTGGTGTTGGTTTTACTGTTATCTCTTACAGATTTGTATACTTATTTTCTCTCTTGTCGTGTCACATGAGTGAAAGGTGTTCAACATGGTGTTCTCAGAAAACTAGAACTGAGATATAACCACAGTCATGTCAGTAGCCCTTTCAACATGGGGTTCTTGGCTCTCCAGGGCAAACAACACAATAGGCTAGACCTATTGTAGGATAACAAGTGGAATAAGTCTATCTTTGAACCTATTCCCTTATCAACAATGCTAGGGATACTTACATATTTACTAACAATCTTGCTAACACACTCACAAGTTTTGATAAGATCAACCATCACTTGGTATGGGACTCACATCAACTTATGAGCGTGTTAGTAAGATTGTTAGTAACCCTAACATTTTTCTTCCCTTATTCAACAAATAAATAACAAACATGCCTTTTCAATGTTAACATAACTATTAAACTATAGATAAAATTGAATAAATTAAGCTCCTACACAAAATGCATGAACAAGCTTATTGATAAATCAAGCAACGTTATATGGAAGGAGGCATTTCGAACTCAAAATGTTACACAAATATGGAGCAGAAGTAGAAAAAGAAGAAGAAAAAAAGCGGGTAGGGCATGTTACCAGCAAGTGCTGCAAAAGGTAAAAATCAAGGAAAGAAATATCAGTCAGTTATTACCTCTTTTAGCCACGCAGAATTTATATGGAGTATAGCCACAAAATCCTTCACGGTGCAAATGCATTCCTTACTCAAACAGTTATGGAAAGCACCATTTCTGCCAATCATTTCTAATCTCCAGACTTGATCAGATGGATACGGAGGGTAATGCTTCTGATACTCTGATACTCTGTAAACAAAAATCAGAAAGCTTGTCAATAAATCAAGCAATTCCTATTTAATATGCTTCGAAATCAATATGTTACACAAATACAGAAACAAGTAGAGAATGCTCTACCAGAAAGTGCTGAGAAAGACAAAAAATGAAGGAAAGAACAGTCAGTTGTTACATCTTTTACCCTATGAGTGTTTATATTGAGTTTGAGTAAAGCCACAAAATGATTCACTGTGTTAATGTTTTCTTAATTCAAAGGCACATTGAAAGTAACGTTTCTGCCAATCTATTCTAATCTCCAGACTGCATCAGATAGAGACCATGGGTGGTGCTTTGCAAACATACCCCGGATTTTTTTTTCTTCTTAATAGCAAAAAGATTTTCAGTCACCCTACTATGAATCCTAACCAAACCATCATTAAATTCATAATTCATTTTGATTTGATGCTTGGATGACCCCATAACCACTTCAACCCATAATAGGACATAACAAAACACTAATAACCAAAGACTAGTACAGGTGTAACTAAATCTATCCTAGTTATAGACACTTATAGGGTCATTTAGATAAACTTTTCACATGATATTTTGAACAGAATACTACTGATAACCGTAAAAATAAATTAGGAGAATAATAACCGTCAATGTACACTCCAGAAAATTTCTCTTTCTTTCTCATCACTCGAGCAATGGAATGGTCGCTCGAGCGGTCATGTGAAGCTTCTAGTACTTTTGCAAGTCTGAGATTTTTGGGAGACGTTGAAGTAGGCTCGAGCGTAGGATTGATCGCTCGAGCGGTCTACCTTTGTTTAGTCTGAACTTCTGGGAGTTTGGAATCTACGCTCGGGCGAAAGTTTCATCGCTCGAACATTCTGTTCGGGATCAACCAGTATAAAACTCACTTTTTGCTCATTTTCTCTCTTTTCTTTCTCTCACTCCTCCATGTCTGAAAACCCTAGCCCTCAAACTCTTGATTTCATCTCTTTATACTAAGTATCAACCATAGATCTCACAAGAAGAGTGAAGGAGAAGTGTAGATCGTGTTATTGACCGGTTTACAATTTTGTCGGAGTTCGTGCTTGGGTCTACGTTGTTTGCTCACATTTTGGAGGTAGGGGATTTTCTTAACTCTATATATATATGATTTGGTATGATTTTGTGACATTTTGGGGTGATTATGAGTTAGAAAGCTTTAATGAAAGGTTGTTTATGTACAAATTGTAAGATTTCTGAATAGCTTTCTGTATCTCATATATTCAATATGTATCAATTACAATCAAATCTTAGAATATATATAGCCCTAACTCCTAAACCAAAAAGGAAATACAAATACAATACGATCATGACTCTAATAGGACTCTAATACAATCATGTCTCTAATAGGACTCTAAGTTAATTTGTAAGACTCACAATATATTTCACAATATATTCTCACACCTCCGCTCAAACTCAAGGTGTTTTAGCAGAAAACACGGAGAGTTTGCTAAGAAGAAACTGAAACCGAGCAATAGTGTGAGTTTTGGTGAAGAAATCCGCAAGTTGCAAAGCTGAAGCGTTGAAAAGAAGCGAGATAGAGGCAGATGCAGATGTTGGTGAACAAAGTGACAATCAATCTCAACGTGTTTTGTCCGCTCATGGAAGACAGTATTGTGGGCAATCTAAACAGCACTGCGGTTGTCACAATAGAGAGAGGTCGGAGAAGACTGAGAGACACCCAAATCAGACAAAAGACAACAAAGCCAAACAATTTCAGCAGTGGCATGAGCCATAGCACGATACTCAGCTTCGGCAGTAGAGCGAGCAACGACTGATTGTTTCTTACTTTTCCAAGAGATAAAGGAATCACCAAGAAACATACAGAAACCATACGTAGACTTGCGATCAGTAACATCACCAGCCCAATCAGAGTCAGCATAGGCCACCAAGTCCAAAGAGGAAGTAGAGGACAACAGTAAGCCTTGAAATATGGTACCCCTGAGATAGCGAAGAATGCGAACCAAAGTAGCCCAATGGGTAGAGCGAGGAGCAGAAACGAACTGACTAACCACATAACATCATAAGCAAGATCAGGGCGAGTGACAGTCAGATAAACTAAACAACCTACAAGCTCGCGATATAAAGTAGGATCATCCAGAGGGACACCATCAGTAGAATTAAGCTTCACATTAAGCTCAATAGGTGTATCAGAAACCTTAGTATCGGTAAGACCAGTATGGTGAATGACTTCATTAGCATACTTAGCCTGAGACAGAAAATAGCCCTTTGGAGAAAAAGCAACCTCAATACCAAGAAAATACCGTAATGGACCCAGATCTTTCATTTCGAAGGCGCGGAAGAGATGCTGCTTGACCTCAGAGATAGCGGAAGAGTCAGAGCCAGTGATGATCATATCATCCACATAGAGTAAGAGAGCAACAAAACCAGCCGATGTATGTCTCAGAAATAAAGCAGAGTTGGAAGCAGAAGAATGAAACCTAAGCTCAGTAACAGCAGTCTGAAAGCGATCATACCAAGCATGAGCAGACTGCTTCAGACCATACAGAGCACGCCGAAGACAACAAACTTGGCCAAAGGAATGGGGAAGACCAAGAGGAGGATGCATGTAAACCTCCTCAGTGAGATGGCCATTAAGAAAAGCATTCTTAACATCCATCTGATAAAGAGGCCAAGAACGAATAGCAGCGACAGAGATCAAAGTACGGACAATAGTCATCTTGGCAGCAGGAGCAAATGTTTCCTCATAATCAATACCATACTCCTGAGAGAAACCTTTGGCAACCAGACGAGCTTTGTAGTGCTCAAGAGACCCATCAGAATGAGTCTTGACTTTGTAGACCCATTTGCAACCAACCAAGTTCTTACCAGTAGGCAAAGGAACCAGCTCCCAAGTACTAGTTTTCTGTAGAGCAGACAACTAATCTTCCATAGCGTGAACCCAATAAGGATCCTGACATGCTTCTTTGTAAGACTGAGGTTCTGAAAAAGAGTGAATAGCAGACAAAAAAGTACGATAGAAAGCAGAAAAACATGTATTAGACCAACCTAACCTATTTGGAGGATGACGCGCTTGAGTAGGATATCGGTGTGCAGCAGGATCAGAGTCGGCAGCAGCAGGAGGATCAGCAGTAGGGGTAGAGACAACCGGTGGAGGAGGAACCTTGCGACGAGAATAAACTAACAACGGAGGAGGAGAACAAACTGAAGGAGGAGAAGCAACCAGAGGTGAAGCAGGAGGAGAAGATGAAACAAGCTCAGGAGGAACTGTGGAGATGTACTCATCAGATGGTACCTCAGAAGGAAACGGGTCAATGTGAACCAAATCCTCTTTGGAAATTGGAGCAGTGACAGGAGGAAGCTGAAAGTAAGGCAGACGTTGGAGAAAAGAAACATGACGGGAGACATAAAGACGACGGGAACAGGGTCGTAACACCGATAGCCTCTCTGAGTAGGACTATAACCCAAAAAGACACAGAGGACAGACCGGGCACTAAGTTTGGTCCTATCTTTGCGGGAAAAAATGACAAAATAGGTAGACCCAAACATACGAAGGAGGGAGTAGTTAGGAAGTTGGAAGAACAAAGCCTCATAAGGAGACCGACCAGAAAGAATGGGAGTAGGCATGCGATTGAGAAGAAAAGTAGCAGTAAGAACTGCCTCCCCCCAGAATGGAGCCGGAACTGAGGCAGAGAGACGAAGAGACCTAACTGTCTCAAGGAGATGACGGTGTTTACGCTCAGCGCGACCATTTTGGGCAGGTGTATCTGTACAGGAAGTTTGGTGAATGGTACCCAAATTGGCCAAATACTCACAAAACTCAGTTTTAAAATATTCCCCACCCAAATTAGACCGTAACACTTTAATGGTAGACCCAAACTGTGTAGTAATCATAGACTGAAAGGTACGGTATATCTGATAAAAATCGGACTTATGAGTCATAAGATAAACCCAAGTGTAACGGGTGCAGTCATCAACAAATGACACATAGTATGCAAAATCCCTTTTGGTGAGAACAGGAGAAGGGCCCCAAACATCAGTATGAACTAAAGAAAATAGTGTATCAGATATAGAAGTGCTTTTACGAAAAGGTAAGGCTGTCATCTTTGCGAGTTTATACCCCTGACATTCAGTAAGTTCACTAGGAGAAACTTTTCCCAAGATACCTGATTGAGCCAAAGACCGTAAGCGGTCAACAGACAAATGCCCTAATCTAGAATGCCACAAGTAGAAAGGACTGGACAGAGAATCTAACTGAAAAGAGGAAAAGGCAGTCGGAGAGGTTGTCAAAGCCAGATGCAAGCTCTCTACCACATAGAGGTCCCCAACTCTACGACCAGTCCCAATCTGCTGTTTAGACATCCGATCCTGCACAGAACAGATAGAAGAGGAAAAGATAACATCAAAACCAGAGGCGTCAAGCTGACTGATAGATAATAAACTGACAGATAATTGAGGAACATAAAGAACAGATGGAATAGAGACAACAGACATAGCAAACGGTAGGATAGACCCAACAGATATAACAAACATACCAGACCCATTAGCAGCATTGACAGTAATAGGAAAAGGAGGAGGAGTGCAATTTTGAAGTAAGGAGAGATGGGGAGTCATATGATGAGAGACACCAGAGTCAAAAATCCAGACAGACGAAGAAATACCTGAAGAAGACCCAAGCAAACCTGAATGAAGAGGGGAAACAATGGAGGTAGACAGAGATGGCTGGGAGGTACACAATGTATGTTGAAACTGACTAATTTGAGCAGTCAAGGAAGCTAAGTCAGGATTAGGAACCGAAGCAGATACAGTAGAATCGGTAGGAGACCGAACGGTACTCATAGGAGGAGCGCAGAACTTAATCGACAATTGCTGAGAAGACGAGGCAAACACAGACAAAGCAGACAAACATCCCTTTTTGGGACAATGATACTTCCAATGACCCCTCTGATGGCAGAAGGTGCACTCATCTGGAGCTAGTGGTCCTTTCTTGGGATTTGTTAAAGATTGAAGCTTATGGGTATCTGACATCAAAGTGAACCAAAGTTATAGAATTTTGGGGTCAAATTATAACCACTATCTCAGTACTTAGAACACACAAGGGAGTGAGCCAGTCCAAGTGTAATAGTCAATGAAATTTTGGGGTCAAAGTGTAAATACCGACAAAACAGTTATATGTATCACAGGGGACTGATTGCGAACCAGAGAAGATTCAAAAGATAGGACGGAGTCGCGATGGCTGAGGACATCGGCAGAAGACGATCGCAACCTGAATCAGAAGCGCGGCAATGATGTTCGCAAACCAGAGGGACTGAGTTCGCGAACCAGAAGGACCAGAATTGAGTCGCGACAAAGCACGGGCTGAAGCTGATCGCGAGTTGCTGATGATGACTGAAGACGCAACCCACGAACCAGAGAGACCCACGAACCCTAAGTCGCGATTGTGAAGAAGACCAAAGAACAGAGACGACTTCAAACAATAGGTGACAACTTCGAACAACAGGCGTGGACGCCAGCCAGACTTAGGGTTTCGAACAAGGCTCTGATACCATGTAAGATTTCTGAATAGCTTTCTGTATCTCATATATTCAACGTGTATCAATTACAATCAGATCTTAGAATATATATAGCCCTAACTCCTAAACCAAAAAGGAAATACAAATACAATACAATCATGACTCTAATAGGACTCTAATACAATCATGTCTCTAATAGGACTCTAAGTTAATTTGTAAGACTCACAATATATTTCACAATATATTCTCACACAAATATGGGGTTTTCACTCAAGATTTTGATATGTGTTGAATGTTTTGGTATATTAATGAATAACATTTAATGATGAAATGAGCAAAACCCCCCAATTTTTCTTGAAACCCTAGGTTTTGTGAGGTTGTTTTAAAAGAGGGATCGAACAAATTGGGACGTTATGTTGAAAATTAAATTGATTTTATATGTGGATATGTGAGTTGGATAAATTTATGATCTATGATGATATTATTGGTGGTTTAAAGAAGTTGGAATTGTGTGAACACTTGGAATGTTGGAAGGATCTAAAGTAATATTTTTCTTGGGATTATTGCTGGTAAAGAGTAGGATTTGGAATCTTGAAAATGAGAATAGTTCATTAGTTTTTATTTGTTGAATTCTTACGTAATTAAAAGGAAATTTTGGACAAAGAGGAATGTTTGGAAACTCATGCATTGCAATGCATTTACATGGTGTTGGATAAAGTATTGAATTATTTAATGGCATGTGTGTGGTTTCGGAAATGCGTTGTGTGTGTTGAGGTGCCCAATTGCCCTCCCGTGCTCGAAGGCTGGAAAATATGGGGATGTTATTGGTATGTTGGTAAAGGTGTCCAATTGCCCCTCCGTGCTTGGTGGCCGGTAAATGTGGAGGCTTTCAAAAAGTAAGAGTTGCCTACTAGCCCTACTGTGCTTGGTGACCAATAAATGTGGGGAGTATTTGAGATATCTTACGTGGAGTTTATTAAAAAAATGAAAGTTCTTGGTTATGACAATGGTTAATGAGTTGAGTCAATATGGGTTACAAATTACACATTTCAGAATTTGGTTTCCAAACAAAGTTAAGTCGTATGCATGGCATGACATTGCATGAGTATAATCATATTGAACATACACATATGCTGTTAAGTATATTTCCCATTGGACGTAAAAGCTCACTCCTATTTTATGGGTTGGACATCCTAAAATTCCAGGTGATGAAGATGAACCATGATATCATTGAAAAGTGAATGGAGTTCAACATGGAGTGCTGAAACTTCTTTGATGTTGTTTACCTACATCTATCGAGCTTATTAGTTGAGTTAGGATTTTATTTTTTGAAATCAAGGCCATTAGTCTTGAATGGTGTAAGCCCTTATGGCAATTTAGATGTATTTAATTTTTCTTATATGTATTTCTGTGTATTGTAAATCATTATAAAGAACTTGAAGAGGAATCTATGAGAATGTGACGGATTTCAGTTTATAAAATTATTTACTTTATTTATTGTTCACATGAGTGCCTTGAAATTGGATTATAATAATGGATTGGTAATAAATGATGTGGTATAAATATCGGGGCGTTACCGTCAACAATGAGTTTAAAACTTTTAAAAGAAATTGGAACAACAAAGAATGTCCAAACATAGAATTTCACAATATATAGGCACAGGGAAATTAATTACTCCCTCCGCCCCAAAATAATAGTTCCTTTTGGGGAATTTAACTTTTTTTGGTAGTACAATTATTGCACTTTAAAAAAATTAAATTTTGAAAGTTACCCTTTGATAGTACATTTTTTGGGGAATATCAATTGTTATAATTGTACTTTTTGTGTTGTTAATGAATTTAAAAGAAGGGCAAAATAGGAAATTCATATTATTTTAGTCCTTAATTTTTGAAAAGGGACTAATATTTTGAGATAATAAAAAATGGAATAAGGGACTAATGTTTTGAGACGGAACAAGTAAAACAATGACTAAAATAGAACCATTGAACTGGTATATTTGGAAATTATTGCATTAACATAAGAAATTAAGAAAACAGAATCTATGTCACGTGTTTCTCATGTATCTAGTGTTAAAATTAATCTCATATATTGAATGCATGGGTTAAATTGCATTATTTGTATCATATATTTTATTCTAGATACAATGCCTACATTCTTCGTGTACCTACTTCTTTGAAAGGTTGTTTAGTTTTATGGATCTTGTTCATTGAACTTATTTATGACCTTTTATATAAAAAGAAGTAAGCCTATCAGCAAAGTAGATCAACACAATAAACAATGGTCATATTTGGTTTAGTTTTCAGAAATTTGTTTTTAAATTATTTTAAAAAAAAAAACTAAAAATTAGTTTCGTGAAAAAAAATGAAAAAATTAAAAGCATTTACTATTTTTATATAGTTTTATCTTTTTTATTCAACTTTATCTTTTTTGATGGGAGAAATAATTTTAAAAAATTCATAAATATATTTTTCATATTTATTTTTGCCAAACTAGTTTCTATTTTTTTATTAAAAAAATTAAAAAATCGTTTCAGAAACACAAACCAAACATGGCCAATGTTTCCTTATTGAGGACATTTCTATCAAAAAGCTAACAAAGTGATATTAGAGCTTGGTTAGGTCAAGAATTAATAAGCTAGGCGTAGAGATCAGATATAGGAGAAGCAGCCTCGCAAAAGCCGATGACCATGGCAAATTCCAATAACCAAAATGTCCCTGCTCCTACCTTTGATGGTGAAAACTTCAATTTCTGGTATGAGAACTATCTTTATCTATACTGATCTCGGGGATATTCCCAATAGGGACAATTGAAAAAGCAAAGGAAGAATGATTCAAAGGCTCTCTCATTGATTCAACAAGGAGTTTCAGAAGCAATTTTTTCAAAGATTATCAATTCCACAAAAGCAAATGAGGCATGGGATATTCTTCAAAAATAATATAGAGGCAACTTGAAGGTAAGAACCATCAAATTTCAATCCTTGAGAAGAGATTTTGAAAATTTAAAAAAAGTTGAGAGATGAAATTGTTAAAATATTACTTTTCTAGAGTTATGGAACTTGTGAATCAAATGAAAATTTATAGGGCTAATATCTCCAGTTAAAGAGTTGTTGAAATTTTTTTGATAAGTTTGCTGGAGAAATATAATCTTCTTGTTGCTGTCATTAGGAAATTAAACATCTTGCTGGTTTGAGTAAGAATTGATGGGTTCAATTAAAACATTTGAAAAAAGATTAAGTATACAATCTGAAAAGTCAATTAAAAGTGGCTTTCAATCGAAGCTCAATGTTAGTACTTTTAGTTCCCAAGGAAGAGATCTAGAAAGAAATACAAAAGGAAAAGGAAAGTATAATTCTCAAAGAAGGGAGAATGAAGAGTCCACTCAACAAAAGTGTGGAATTTGCAACTGAAGTAATCATGTTGATAAAGATTGTTGGTTTTGATGAAAACCACAATGTTTCAATTGCAATAAGTTTGGTCATGTCAAAAAGGATTGTCAAGTCAAGAACAATCAATAAGATAATTTCTCCGGGGAGCAAGAAAGTGGAGGGCACATGTTCCATGCTTGTCATACAACATCAGATCAAAAGAACGTATGATTTCTTAATAGTGGATGTAGTAATTACATAATCGGAGACAAAAGCATTTTTGTGAAACTGGGTGTTTCCTCCAATTCTTAAGTGAAAATAGAGAATGGTGCCTTAGTCCAAACAATGGGAAAGAATACTATTTCCATAGAGACCAAGATGGATACAAGATACATCTCCAATGTTTTCCTAGTTCTTGACTTGGAACAAAATTTGTTGAGTGTTGGATAGAAGAAACTTGTACAGAATTGGCTTATCCTAATGTAGGTGATACCATGTCTATATATAATGAATATATGATACACAAAATAGACATAAAAGAAAATAAATAATTACATAATCAAATCCCTAGATAACCGAAATTTATACAAATCACGGGATCTCCTAAATATAATCTATTCTATATTCCAACACCCCAAACCCAGCTTGCCAATGGAAAACTGAAGAAGAGATGGTCCTACAGATTTGGTGAAGATGTCTGCAGTCTAATCAGAAGATGGAACAAAAGAGGGACAAGCAATGTTTGCTCTAACCTTTTCCCAAGTGAAATGAATGTCACTTCAATATGCTTAGTACGCTCATGAAGCATAGAGACAGAAGCAAGTAATATGGTAGACTTGTTGTCACAAAACAACTTGGATGGAATATTTCCCTCAAAGCCGAACTCAGTAAGAATGGACCAAAGCCATAGTAACTCACATGTCCCATGAGCCATGGCTCTGTACTTAGCTTCAATAGAAGATTAAGAAACAACAACTTGTTTTTTGCTTTGCCATGATAGAAGATGAGTACTATAGAAAGTACAAACCCTAGAAGTGGAGCATCTATCAGTCAATAACCTTGTGTAATATGCATCAGTAAAGCAGGACAACCCTATTTGAATCCCAGCAATGAAGAGTAAACCCAAACCAGGTTAAGACTTGAGATATCTCAAGATGTGGTGAACAACATCAAGGTCAGCAATACGAGGTGCATGCATGAACTGACTAACCACACTCAAAGCAAATGCCAAATCTGGTCGTGTATTAGTCAAATAGATAAAACGTCTTACCAATCACTGGTATCAAAATGGATCAGAAAGCAACTCACCAAACTTAGCCAGAAGTTTCATATTCGGATCCATAGGAGTAGAAGCAGGCCTGCACCTTATCATACCAGTATCCTAAAGATTGTGTTGGGACAATGATATCCCACTACTAGAACGGGCTACTTCAATCCCCAAGAAATATTTGCGAGGACCCAAGTCCTTGATGTTAAAGGCTCGACTAACTTCCTGTTTTACCTAAGCAATACCGAAGGTGTCATCCCCTGCAAGAATGATATCATCCATGTGGACTAACAAAATGATATATCGACCATTAGGCTGTTGGCGAATGAAGTATGTATGGTCAAAGTGACACTGAATAAAATCCATGATAAGATAACAGAGTTGATCCAGTTAAACCATGCACAAAGAGACTATTTCAAGCCATAGAGAGACTCACGCAGACAACATACCTTCCTAGCATACGCCTCCTCAGCCCAAAACTCAGGTGGAGGATCTATGTAGATCGTCTCAAGTAAGTCCCGTGTAAAAAGGCATTCTTGACATCAAATTGATGAAGGGGCCAAGAATAAGAGATAGTCAAGGAAACAAGCAAACGAATAATGGTCAATTTAGCAACAAGTGCAAAAAATAGCCTCAAAATCCTTGCCAGAAACCTGTGTAAATTCCTTAGCAACAAGACGAGCCTTGCAGTGCTCCACTGTACCATCAGCCAAGTACTTCACACTAAAAACCCACTTGCACCCAACAATCTTCTCACCAAAAGGTAAAGAGACAAGTTCCCAACTGTGCTCCAAAGCAACCATTTCAATCTGCATAGTCACAACCCATTGGGGATTTTGGACAGCCTCAGACATAGACTGAGGGATGGAAACTGACTCAAGTTTGCCAAGAAAAGACTTATGAGAAACTGGAAGTCCATCATAACATAAAAACTAGGAAATAGGATGATTAGTAATATTAAGCCAATCAAAAAAAATCAAGGGGATGACATGTATGGGTTGGGTAACGAGAATAGGCCGAGGAGAGAAGATAAGAGGAAGTACCTAGGCCTGAAGATAAAGAAGATGCTGGAGGAGGTGGTGCACGAGGGCGACGAGAGTATGTCTATAATGGCAGAGGACTTGCAGGTGCATATACAAGCTAAGATGAGGGAGCAGACAAATCAAAGATAGGAATAGGACGAGCACTTAATGACGCAGTAGGAGGCGGTGCACACGAGGCAGAATCCTTCAGCAAGGGGTTAGAACCAAAAAACGACATATATTCACAAAATGTGACATCCATAGAATGATAAAAGCGACAAGACAAGGGATCATAACACCTATAGCCTTTAGAGAGGGCCAAATAGCCCAAGAAAATACACTTAAGAGACTTGTTATCTAACTTGGTCGAAGTAGGACTATGATCGTGAACAAAATAAGTACAACTAAACACACGAGGCACTAAGGGAAATAACATTGTGGCTTGGTGAAGTAACTAAAAAGGAGCCAACTCATGTAGAACTCAATTAGGAGTCCAATTAATTAGGTAAACAGCAGTAAGTACAACCATATGCCAGTAAGATTCGGGAACATTCATCCCACAAAGAAGACACTGAACTAAAGTCATAATATGACGATTCATATGTTCCGCAATCCCATTTTGTTCAGGAGTGTAGGTACAAGTGAGTTGCTATGAAATTCCCCACTAATTAAGTTGGGAGCGGAATGCATTAGAGATGTACTCCCCCTGTTACCAGAATGAATATTAAGCATAATAGTGCGAAAATGGGTTTTGACCATTTGAAGAAATTGAATAAAAAGAGGAAGCACGTCAGATTTCTTTTTAAGTAAATAAACCCACACACACCAAGACTGATTTCTATGAAAGTCACATAATACTAATGCCCAGAAAAAGCCAAAACAAAAGGACCCCAGACATCAGAGTGGATAAGGTCAAACATACAGGAGGCACGATACATCTGAGGAATATAAGTAGTATGAGTATGTTTAGACAATTCACAAACAACACAATGAAACTGATGGTCTTTGCAAGCTTTATTAAGTAATGGAAAAAGTAAACATAAATAGTGAACGTTTGCATGTCCTAAATGGGCACGCCACAAAGTTAAAGCTTGAAAAGAAAACATATATGAAGACGACTCAAGTAACATAGCTACTTGTAGGCCAAAAGTGATAGGACGAGAAGGCGGTGGTTTCCCGAAGTAGTATAGCCCATCACGCTCAAATCCCCTGCCAAAAATCTTCTTTGAAGTTAGGTCCTGTAACAAGTAATGAGTAGGTAAGAAAATGACAGCATAATGAAGATTTTTAGCAAGACGACTAACAGATAGAAGATTATAAGCAAAATGGGGCACATGTAAGACAAAAGTAAGTGTAATATTAGACGACAATGACACATCACCCTTATGTTGGACATATGAGATAGACCCATCAGCAAGATAAAGAATCTGAACAGCAGTAGAGACAAGAAAATATAAAAAATAGAACTCGCATGTCAGTGCGAACATGAAAGGTTATAGTACCTGTAGCAAGGGTGGCGATGGAAGACAAAGGGACAATCGGAGACCGGGTAGTGAATGATCCAAGATGCTCCAAAAGACAACCAATATGACACTGAAGTTGATAGAAGTCAACAAGGCTAGAGGGCTGAGTAACACTAAATGTATCGGCAATAGCAGTAGTACGAAAAGAGCCTGAAGATTGTGCCCTAGAAAACGTTGCTTCAACTCAGGATGAAGCTTGAAGCATCGAGCTTGGACATGACCGGCTGCACCACAATGGTGGCAAATAACCTTGCCACTAGCAGCACCAGAACTAGAATTTGTAGCTATGAAGTGTTAGGTTATTTGAGTCTAAGGTTATTTTGGTACTTTTGTAATTATGTTTATTAATATAAATACTAGAGACTAAGAGGCTAACCCTAAGTTTTGGGTAAATCTTTTTCCAACAGCAATTTTGCCTCTCTCTCTCTCTCTCTCTCTCTCTCTCTCTCACGATTCTTTGTCTTCTTCTTCTACTTCTCCCTTTGTAAAATTAACATGGTATCAGAGCTTAATCTTCCTCCTTGAAGATTAGGTTTTTTCCTCTCTTTTCCTTCCTCTTGTTTTTTCGGTTTTACTGTACACAGTTGCACACACACGCGCACACAAAAAAAAAAAAAAAAGAACAAAAAAGAGAAAAACACTCCCATGAACAAAATTTGATGCGTTTTCTTCCTATGATTTTATTTTATGTTCAGTTATTTTTCAATTTTTGTTTATTTTTTGGAAAAACCGAATGTTTTTCTGGAAACCCTTGCTCCAACGGTTTTAGGGCTGATTTCTCTCTTCATTGCTCATCTTTGGGAGCTGCCTGAATAGTAGAGGTGTGGGCTACTCTTGTTTTGATGGTTTTGTGAGGTTTCTGTGAGTTTATCTATGTTTCAGAGCCAACAGGACTTGTGATTGTGTTGTTTGTTTCATTCGGATGTAGCTGTTGGGCTACTTTACATTATTTCAGCACTGTTTTAGACCCTAGAGGTAAGTTGTTGTTCCAATTGGGTTGTTTCAGAGTTGTTTGCTTCCTTGCTTTGGTTTTTTTCATTCCTTTTCTATGCCTGAGGAGAGTGGATTGGCTAAAGGCGAGAACGAAGCATGTAAGAGCGCTGAGGAGAGTGGGTTCAGTCATGTTGTGACTCTTGGTGATAGCCCCTCTCTTCAAATTAGTCATGTTAAGCTTGATGGTACCAATCACTTGGTTTGGTCCCGTTCTTGTAGTCTTGCTATTGCTGCCCGTCGTTTGACTGGATATATTTTTGGGGACCTCAAGCAACTTGGTAATGATGGTGATTTGCATACTCAATGGGTTTCAGAAAATGCTTTGGTAATGACCTGGCTAATCAGTACCATGCAGCCTACTATTAGTCGAACTTTTCTTTTATTGGACACTGCTCACAAGATTTAGACAATTGCGGTATAGATGTATTCTCAAAAAGGTAGTGACGCTCAGGTATATGAGTTACCAAGAAGATTCAGGGCTTAGATCAAAAGGATCGATCTCTTGCGGTATATTATGCTGAGTTAAGTAGCTTGTGGCAAGAACTTGATTATTACCAGAGCTTCCAGGCTGTTTGTTCTAAGGATGCCTCTTTGTTTCAGCAGACTATAGAGAAGGAGCGTGTTTACGACTTTCTTGCTGGACTTAATTTGAAATATGATCAGATTCGCGTTCAAGTGTTGGGTCGCTCGCTGTTTCCCACCTTGCGCGAGGCTTATGCTCTTGTTCAATAAGAGGAGAGTCCCCGTAGTGCTATGGTGCACACCTCTCTTCCGGATCGCTCTGCTTTGGTTGTTGCTTCTTCTCCGCGAGATATCCAGCCTACTCAGCCTCCGTTTGGTAGTAAGGGTACATCGGTTGATCAGGATCGGGATTGATTGAAGTGTGATTATTGTGGGGAGGACACACATGATAGGAAGCACTGTTAAAAATTGAATGGTCGTTCTACTCAAGGCCGTGGTCATGGTGGAGTTTGTCCTCAAGCACACGTGTCTGAGATTACTCTAGCACCTCTGGTGACACTACTACCCTTTCCTAGGATGAGCTCCACACTCTCAGGCAATTGATGGCTCAGCTTGATTCTTTAGCTACCATAACTCTATCTTCTTTTGCTTCTTCCAACTTTGCTCAAATAAGTATTTCAGCTTGTGCACTTAGTATGTCATCTCCTTGGATTATTGATTCCAGTGCTACTGATCACATGACAGGTGCCTCTAATCTTTTTTATTCTTATTCTCCTTGTTCTGGGCGAGATAAGGTTAGAGTGGCTAATGACACTTTATCCTTTGTATCTGGCAAGGGTTCAGTTCATTGTTCCTCGTTACTTTCTTTTTCATATGTGTTTTATGTTCCTAATTTTGCCACCAACTTACTTTTTGTTAGTAGTCTTACTACTTCTCTAAATTGCTCGGTGACTTTTATTCCTATTCATTGTGTCTTTCAAGAACTGGCTACGGGGAAAATGATTGGCAGTGGTAGAGCACAAGGTGGATTGTGTTTTCTAAATGCTGTTTTGTCTGCCTAGAAGAAAGTTGTACAATATTGGCTTACCCTAATTTGGGTGAGACCATGACTATATATAATCAATATAAGATACATGGGAAAAAGGAATTAAATAATTACACAATCAAATCCTAAAATCAAATTCCTAAATAACCATAATATATAGAAATCACGGGATCTCCTAAATATACAATATTTCATATTCCAACACTCTCCCTCAAGCTGGATCAAAGATGTCAACCAAACCCAGCTTGCCAATGGAAGATCGAAGTAGGGATGGCCATATAGATTTGGTGAAGATGTCGACAGTTTGATCAGAAGACGGAACAAACGAGGGACATACAATGCCAGCTCGAACCTTTTTCGGGATGAAATGAATATCAACTTCAATATGCTTGGTACGCTCATGAAGCACAAAGCTAGAGGCAAGTAAGATGGCAGACTTATTGTCACGAAATAGCTTGGAGGAATTATTCTCCTCAAAGCCTAACTCAGTAAGAATGGACTGAAGCCATAGTAACTCACATGTCCCATGAGCCATGGCTCGGTACTCAGCCTTAGCAGATGATCGAGAAACAATTGCTTGTTTCTTGCTTTTCCATGACAGAAGATGGGTACCAAGGAAAGTGCATACCCCAGAAATGGAATGTCTGTCAGTCAATGAACCTGCATAATCTGCATCAGTAAAACAAGACAATCCTGTCTGAATCCCACCATTAAAGAATAAACCAAAAATGGACATGATTTGAGATATCTCAAGATGTGGTGAACAACATCAAGGTGAGCAGTACGAGGTGAATGCATAAACTGACTGACCACACTCACAGCAAATGTCAAATCTGGTCGTGTATTAGTCAAATAGATCAAACGTCCTACCAATCTCTAGTAGCAAGATGGATCAGAAAGCAACTCACTAGACTTAGCCGAAAGTTTCAGATTCGGATCCATAGGAGCAGATGTAGGCTTTCACCCCATCATACCAGTGTCTCGAAGAAGATCCAAAGTATACTTCCATTGGGACAATGATATCCCATTGCGAGAACGAGCTACTTCAATTCCCAAGAAATATTTGAGATGACCCGAGTCCTTGATGTCAAATACTCGACTAAGCTCCTGTTTTACTTTTAGCAATACCAATGGTGTCATCTCTTGTAAGGATGATATCATCCACATAGACCAACAAAATAATACATCGACCATTGGGCTGACGACGAATGAAGCATGTATGGTCAGAGTGACACTGAATGAGATCCATGGATAGGATAACAAAGCTGAAACGGTGGAACCATGCACGAGGAGATTGCTTCAAGCCATAGAGAGACTTACGCAGACGACATACCTTGCCAGCATACTCCCACTCAGCCTGAAACCTGGGTGGATGATCCATGTAGATCGTCTCAAGTAAGTCCTAATATAGAAAGCATTCTTGACATCAAGTTGATGAAAGGGCCAAGAAAAAAAGGCAGCCAAGGAAATAAGTAAACGAATAATGGTCAATTTAGCAACAGGTGCAAACGTAGCCCCAAAATCTTTACCAGGAACCTGTGTAAAGCCCTTAGTAACAAGAGGAGCCTTGTATCGGTCCACTGTACCATCAACCAAGTATTTGACAGTAAAAACCCACTTCCAGAAGGTAAAGAGTCGTCTCACCAGAAGGTAAAGAGACAAGATCCAAGTGTGATTATGCTCCAAAGCAACCATTTTAGTTTGCAGAGCTGCAACCCATTGGGGATTCTGGAGAGACTCAGACACAGACCGCTAGATAGAGAACAACTCAAGTTTTCCAAGAAAAGACCGATGAGAAGCTGAAAGGGCATCGTAACATAAAAACTAGGAAATAGGGTGATTAGTACTACTAAACCAACCAAATCGATTAGGGGGACGGTGTTCACGGGTTGGACAACAGGAAGGAGCTAGGGAGTGAATAGTAGAGGGAGTACCTAGGCCTGAGAGTGAAGAAGATGCTGGAGGGAGTGAAGCACAAGGGTGAAGGGTGTATGTCTGTAATGGTGGAGGACTGGTAGGTGTAGATACAGGCAACGATGAAGGAGCAAATGAATCACTGATAAGAATAGGGCGAGCACTCGGTGACATAGCAGGAGGCGGTGTACTCGAAGCGGAATCTTGAAACACAAGGTTAGAACCAAAAAATGGCATATCTTTGCAAAATGTGACATCCATAGAATGATAAAAACGACGAGACAACAGATCATAGCACCTATAGCCTTTAGAGAGAGCTGAATAGCCCAAGAAGATGCATTTAAAAGACTTGTTATCTAACTTGGTCCGAGTAGGACTACGATCCTGAACAAAACAAGTATAACCAAACACACGAGGTACAAGAGGAAATAACACAGTATCTGGACTAAATAATTGAAAAGGGGCCAACCCGTGAAGAATCTGCCTAGGTGTCCGATTAATGAGGTAAACAGCAGTAAGCACAGCCATATGCCAGTAGGATTTAGGGACATTCATCCCACAAAGAAGACACTGGACAATAGACATAATATGACAGTTTTTACGTTCAGCAATCCCATTTTGTTCAGGGGTGTAAGTACAAGTGAGTTGCTGCAAAATTTCCTACTGATTAAGTTGGGAGCGAAATGCATCAGAGATGTACTCCTCCCCATTATTAGAACGAATATTGCGTACAACGGCATGGCATTGGGTTTTGACTATTTGGAGAAATTGAATAAAAAGTGGAAGCACATCAGACTTCCTTCTAAGCAAATAAACCCAAGTACACCTAGAATGGTCATCTATGAAAGTCACATAATAGCGATGCCCAGAAAAAGCCAAAAGAGAGAAGAACCCCAGATATCAGAGTGAATAAGGTCAAACATACAAGAGGCGCAATACATGTGAGGAATATAAGAAATACGAGTATGTTTAGACAGTTCACAAACAACACAATGAAATTGCTGATCCTTGCTAGCTTTATTAAGTGACGAAAAAAGTAAACATAAATAATTAAAGTTTGCATGTCCTAAATGAGCATGCCATAAGGCTAAAGTTTGAAAAGAAAACACATAGGAAGATGACTCAGGTAACACAAGTGCTTGCAGGCCAGAAGTGGTAGGATGAGAAGGTGTTGGGTCCCGAAGTAGTATAGCTCGTCGCGCTCAAACCCCTTACCAAAAATCTTCTTCAAAGTCAAGTCTTGCAATAAGCAATGAGTAGGTATGAAAATAACAGCACAATGAAGGTTTTTAGCAAGGCAACTAACAGAGAGAAGATTATAAGCAAAACGGGGCACATGTAAGACAGAAGTAACTGTAATATCAGATGACAAGAACATATCACTCTTATGTTGGACATGTGAAGTAGACCCATCAGCAAGACATACAGTTTGAGCCGTAGTAGAGACAGGAGAGGATAAACAAGAAAACTCACCGGTCATATGATCATTGGCCCCAGAATCCAATACCCAAGTAGGTGCAGTGCGAACATGAAAGGCTGTAGGAGTACCTGTAGTGAGTGTGGCAGTGGAAGGGACACTTGGAGACATGGTAGTGAATGAACCAAGTTGCTCTTGAAGGCGACCAATTTGAGATTAAAGCTAATGAAGATCAACAAAATGAGACGGCTGAGGAGTACTAGATGTGTCGGCAATTGCAGTAGTATGGGGAGGGCCTGAAGGGCGCGCACTTGCAAAGCGTTGATTCAACTCAGGATGAAGCTTGAAGCACCGTGCTTGGACATGACCAACTGTGCCACAATGGTGGCAAATAACCTCGCTACTAGAAGCACGGGAACTAAACTTGGTAGCAAAAGCCATTTGATCTGAAATTGAAAATGAGGCAGGAACAGAGGAAGGAAGTGGAGCCACCGGTTGAATCAATCGACGATTACGCTTCTCGCTGTCAATAGTAGCATAAGCCTCATATAAGGATGGCATAGGTGATGTGTTCAAAATCTAAATATGAAAAGACTCAAATTTAGGTTTTAAACCCATCAGAAATTGATAAGTGTGCTGGCAAGCAAGACGAGCAAACACAACAGAAGTTGCAACAATTGGAAAATCACTTAATGGCTTATACTGTGCTAATTCCTCCTAGCAAGACTGAAGATACCCAAAAAATTCAGCAACAGTAAAACCCAAAGCTTCCTGAGAGGCATGAGAAATATCCTGATAGAGCTCGAAAATCCTAGCATCATTGTGGGCATGTGCGTACATTTGGGTAAGAGTACTCCACAACCGAGGACCTGTATCACAGTACATAAACATGTTGTAGATGCGTTCTTCCATAGAGTTGAACATCCAACCAAGTAAGGTGCAATTGTCAATATCCCATTGAACCCGCTTAAGATCATCAGCGGGAGGTTATGTCTCGGTTTCCAGAAGCCATCCAGATTTGCCTCTACCCCCAAGGTAGAGACGTATTGACTGACTCCAAGTAGCAAAGTTGCGACCATTAAGCAACACACTGGTAATCCGATGAATCGGAACATGGGAGGCAAGGGAAACATCTGAATAAGGCATAATGCTTTGGTTTGTGTAACAAAGTCAGACATTCTGAAACACCACGAAGCTAAAGTAGCGGCGTCACACAAAAGAGATGCTACCGAACAAACCGATAGCCCAAGTAATAAGAAACACACACAAGTTGCTTACCACATCAGCAACACACGACCCTAAAAGGGTTAGAAACCAGCCCGGACCACCCTAGAAGGATGCTGAACTGCACAGAACCAAGGACAGAGCTTGGTCAGCTGCTGTAGGAACCCTGGCAGTGATAGGAAAGGACTGTTGAGGGAGAGAGAAAGGGTTTCGGGTGGTTGAAGGGGGCTGGGTAGGTGAGTCGGCTACTAGGAAAGGGAGGAAAGGCTGTCGATGGTGATAGGTAGGTGCGGCTAGGGTTTCTTTGGCTTTGATACCAAGAAGAAAGTTGTACAATATTGGCTTACCCTAATTTGGGTGAGACCATGTCTATATATAATCAATATAAGATACATGGAAAAAAGGAATTAAATAATTATATAATCAAATCCTAAAATCAAATCCCTAAATAACCGTAATATATAGAAATCTCGGGATCTCCTAAATATACAATATTTCATATTCCAACATTACGGGTCCCTTTTGCCTTACTTTTGTCATCTTAGGCTCTTAGGTGCACTACCGCCTCCTCTCTTTATCTCCTTCATCAGTGGCATCGTCGTTTGGGTCATCCCTCATTTAGTATTTTAGAGAAGCTTGTTCCTTCTTTAGTTTGTGATTGTCCTAGGAATAATTTTGGTTGTGATGCTTGTGAACTTGCAAAGCATAAACATATTTGTTACCCTTCAATTAATAAAAGAAGTACTTTTTCTTTTATAATTATTCATACCGATGTGTGGGGCCCTTCCCCTATGGTTTCTACTTCTAGGTATCGGTGATTTGTTACTTTTATTGATTGTTATTCCCATGTGACTTGGATTTACTTACTTCGAACTAAGAGTGAAGTGTTTTCTTGTTTTCAAATTTTTCATAAAATGGTGACTAATCTTTTTAATGTTCAAATCAAAATTCTTCAGAGTGATAATGAGACTGAGTATGTTAATGCAGCTTTTCGAGCATACCTAGAGGAGCATGGCATCCTTTATCAGATTAGTTGTGTTGGTACTCCTCAGTAGAATGGAGTTGTTGAATGCAAGAATGGCCATCTCTTTGAAGTTGCTCGCTCTCTCTTGTTTACCATGAATGTTCCCAAGTCCTTTTGGGGTGATGCTATTCTTAGCGCTGTCTATCTTATCAATTGTATGCCTTCTAGTGTCCTCTAATTCTAAATTCCTCCTAAACTTCTTCCTGTGGCTTATCCTACCTCATCTCTTCCTCCTCTGGTCTTTGGATGTGTCTGTTTTGTTCATCTGCGACCTCGTACTTGTGGGAAGCTTGATCCTAGGCTGTGCGGTGTGTCTTTATTAGCTATTCTACTACTCGAAAGGGTTACAAATGCTATGATCCTTACACTCGTAAAGTGTATGTCAGTATGGATGTCACCTTCTGTGAATCTGAGTCCTTTTTTACTTCTTCTCCGCTGTCTCCTTAGGGGGAGAGTGTAACAGATGAGATTGCAGATGAATCATATCAGCATGAGTTATCTTTTTTCCTTCCTAGTCAGAAGACTGTTATTTGTGGTGAGGGGGAGCCTAATAGTTCTTTTGATGTGGAGCTTAACATTGGTGGCCGTTTGGACAGAGCTGATCTTAAGACTTATTCACGGCAACAGAAAGAGCAGACTTCTCTTGTGCCACTAGGTCAATCATCATCCTTGTGCCAGTTCTACATTCTGTTTCAATTGATTCTACAGGTAATGATTCTCAGTCTATTTCTCCACCAGTTGTTGACAGTCTTGTGGTTGATGATTTGAGTCTTCATATTGCTCTTAGAAATGGAGTTAGGTTTTATACTCAACACCCCATTTCTAAATTAGTGTCATATGATTCATTGTCTCCTACATATCGTGCTTGTGTTTCATCTTTGTCTTCTGTGTATCCCACAAGTTTGGAAAGAAGCTATCAATGATCCTAGATGGAAAATAGCTATGGTAGAGGAGATGAAAGCTCTAAGCAAGAATAACACTTGGGAGTTGGTTACTCTTCCTAGTGGAAAGAAACCAGTGAGGTGTAAATGAGTGTTCACCATTAAGTAAAAAGCAGATGGGACGATTGAACGGTACAAAGAAAGACTAGTGGCCAAGGGGTTTACTCAAACATATGGAATTGATTATTAAGAAACCTTAATCCCGTAGTGAAAGATGAATTTTATTCGAGCTATTCTCTCATATGCTGATAATTTGGGATGGCCTTTACAACAGTTAGATGTGAAGAATGCATTTCTTCATGGTGATTTGGAGGAAGAGGTATATATGGGTGTACCATTAGGATTCTTATCTCAGTCTACAATTGGGTAAGTTTGTAGGTTGAAAAAGGCTTTATACGGTTTGAAACAATCCCCTCGAGCTTGGTTTGACAAATTTCTGAAAGCTATGTTAAGATTTGGGTATAAGCAAAGCAATGCAGATCACACTCTATTTGTCAAACGCAATGCAAATAAGGTATTGTATATATTGATGACATAGTTGTGACAGGAAATGATGAGGAGGAAGTGACACGTCTCAAGATGTAGTTCGCCAAGGAATTTGAGATTAAAGAGCTTGGCCCGTTGAGATACTTTCTTGGGATTGAAGTTGCCAGGTCTGACAAAGATATCTTTATTTCTTAAAAAAAGTACATTCTAGATCTTCCTGAGGAAACTGGCATTTTAGGCTACAGACTAGCTTATTCACCAATTGAGGTTAATCATCATCTTTGCAGTGGTGTTGGTGATCTTGTAAAGATGAAAAGGTACCAGAGACTTGTGGGAAGGCTTATATATCTATCCCACGCTCGTCCAGATATTGCCTATGCAGTTGGGATAGTGAGTCAGTTTATGCATGATTCTCATGCAACTCATTTGGATGCAGTGTATCGCATTTTGAGGTATCTTAAATCTACTCCTGGAAAAGGGATTTTGTTTTCTAATCATGTTCATTTGATGTTGGAGGCATTCTCATATGCAAATTGGGTAGGTTCTATAGATGACAGATGATCTACCTCTGGTTACTGTGCTTTTGTTGGAGGAAATTTAGTCACCTGGCGTAGTAAGAAGCAAGTGGTTGTGTCCAGATCTAGTGCAGAAGCAGAGTATAAAGCTATGGTGTAGGGTACATGTGAACTTATGTGGCTGCAGTCTTTGTTAGGTGATATAGGAATCGTCTGCAGTGAGCCCATGACTCTGTATTGTGACAGCAAAGCTGCCAGCAGTATTGCTTATAATCTCGTTCAACATGATAGAACTAAGCATATTGAAATCAAAAGACATTTTATTAAGAAGAAATTGAATAAGGGTTTGATAAGTATGCATTTCGTGAAGTCTGGAAACCAATTGGTTGATGTATTTACTAAAGATCTTAGGAGTAAGGTTTTTCATCCCATTTGTTGGAAGTTGGGCATGAAAGATATATTTGCTCCAACTTGAAGAGGAGTGTTAAGTGTTACGTTATTTGAGTCTAAGGTTATTTTGGTACTTTTGTAATTATGTTTATTAATATAAATAATAGAGACTAAGAGGCTAACCCTAAGTTTTGGGTAACTCTTTTTCTAGCAGCAATTCTGCCCCTCTCTCTCTCACTCTCTCACGATTCTTTGTTTTCTTCTTCTACTTCTCCCTCTGTAAAATTAATAGCAGCAAGAGCCATTTGATCTGAAACTGAAACTAAAGAGGAGGCAAGGATAGAGGAAGGAATTGGAGCAACAGGCTGAACCAGCTGACGACGACGTTCCTCACTGTCAATAGTAGCAAAAGTCTCATACAGAGATAACATAGATAATGTGTTCAAAATCTAAATACGACGAGATTCGAATTCAGGTTTTAAACCCATCAAAAACTAGTAGGTGTGTTGGCAACTATGAAGCACAAGTACTCCAAAAATGGTGTCGTACGAATACTGAGTACTTAACAGGTGTTGGTATGCATACCGGTATAGCTGCACACGTGTCAGGTATGCCGAATTCATGCTGAGTATGGCAGATACGTCATAGGTATGTCCCGGGTACGGCAGGGCGAAAAATTGAATTTTCAACAACATTAAAGGTACTGGAGCAAATTTTTTGTGGGCAATTAAGAAAAAGTTATAAATTTAGGGATTATTTTGTAATAATCAAAACATAAACAAATTAGGTTTATGTTATTCTCTTGTACGCAGCAGCTAGCAACAACTCTTAACTATGAAGACGAAGACGAAGACGAAGGCTCTGGTTCGATTTTTCAGTTGTTCTTCTTCAATTTTTCGCAGCAAGCAGAGGTAGGTATTCAATCTATGTTTCTTCCATTCTCCTTCTTTTTTGATCTATTTTATATATGTATTTTCGTTTTCTTTTTTATGCCTTTATTCTTCTTCTTTCAACTTACTCTTTACCCATGAGTCATGGCTTTGCTCTTTTTTGCATCCTATTTTAGACAATCAAAAAAGAAAAATAAAAAAAAAATTAGATATCATATTATTAGGGTTCATAAATTGCCAAGGGTGTATTTATTTCTCTTTTGGTTTTGTAGTTCTCCTTTTAGTTTTGATATTGAGAAATTATATACTTAAATGAAGTATATAATTTGGTTTTGTAATTTTCTCTTTTTAATTATGATATTAACATTTGATTTGTATGTTGGATGTTTAGTTATAAATTATAAAAAATAAAATAAAAAAATAGCATACCTCAGCCGTACTCGTACCCTACATTTTAAAGAATTTGCCCTATTGGCGTACCCGTATCGTACCTGTACCCGCACCCGTGCTTCCTAGGATGGCGAGCAAGGTGATTAGACACAATAGAGGCAGCAACAGTTGGAAAATCACTCAACGGCTCATGCTGTGCTTACTTCTCCTACTGAGACTGAAGATACCCAAAAAATTTAGCAACGGTAAAACCTAAAGCTTCTTGAAAGGCATGAGAAACATCCTGATAGAGCTCAAAATACAAGCATCATTGTGGGCATGTGCATACTTCTATGTAAGAGCACTCCACAACCGAGGAACGGTATCACAGTACATAAACATGTTGTAGATGTGTTCCTCCATAGAGTTGAACATCAAACCAAGTAAGGTGCAATATCAATATCTCATTGAACCCGTTTTGGGTCACCATTCGGAGGTTGCGTTTCAATTTCCAGGAGCCATCTAGATTTGCCTCTACCCCCAAGATAGAGACATAGAGACCAACTCCAAGTAGCAAAATTGCGACCATTAAGCAACACGCTGGTAATTCGATGAACTGGAACATAAGATGTAAGAGAAACTTCGAAACGAGATACCATACTCTGTGCAAGTAACTGGGTTTGTTTAACAAATTCAGTCATTTTGGAAGACAAATGAGGAAAAAAACACACACCCAATACCAATTAGTAGACAAAGAATAGGTGACCAATAAACACAACGAGACTGGAAGAGCAGTGTCACGGACAAGAGATGCTACCAAACAAACCGGTATCCCAAATCAATAAGAACACACAAAAGTTGCTTACCACATTAGCAACACACAACCCTAAAAGCAGTAAAAACCAGCCCAAACAACCTTAGGAGGGTGTTGAACAACACAAGACTAGGAAAAGGTCTGGTCGGCTGCTGCAGAAGCCTCAATAGTGGTTGAAAAGTGCTGCCGAGAGAGAGAGAAGGGGTTTTAGGCTGTGTAGGGTGGCGAGAGGGAGTTGTGTAGGTGAGTCGGCTACTAAGAAAGGGATGAGAGATTTGCAGTGGTGATGGGTAGTGAAGGAGGAGTCAGAAAAGTGAGAGGAGGCTAGGATTTCTTTGGCTCTGATACCAAGAAGAAACTTGTGGCTTACCCTAATGTGGATGAGACCATGTCTATATGAATATATGATACACAAAATAGACAGAAAAGGAAATAAATAATTACATAATCAAATCCCCAAATAAACGTAATTTATACAAATCACGGGAGCATGGGTACCTTGTTCACTTTGAAGAAGACTCTTGGGAGAGAAGTCAAGTTGTAGCAAAAATAAAAGATGGAGAAGAATAAAAGTTTTCCTCTCATTTTTCGATATAACAAAATGTGGCTTTGAAGATGGATGTGGTTGATAATTCATGTGCGCTTGAATTTGCAAAGCTTGAACAATCTACAACAAAAGAATATGGTTTTCGGGTTGTTGACCATTCATGAGGTGCAACAACTTTGTGAAGGTTGTGCATTTGGAAAGCATCACCTGCAGTCATTTCCAAAGGAGAAAGCATGGAGAACTAAAGCACCATTAGAACTTGCTCACACCAATGTGTATAGGTCTGTGGATAGATACATCAACTCATGGAGGTAACAAGTACTTTATCATTTTTGTTGACGATTTTACTAGAATGACTTGGGTGTATTTCATGAGACAAAAGATTAAAGTTTTCTCTCTTTAAAAAATTTGGTTACTTAATGAAAGTTTTGAAAAGTGATGGAAGTAGAGAATACAACTCAATTGAGTTTATGAAATTTTGTGTGGATAGTTAGTATGGAAAGGCAACTTACCATTGGGTATACTCCACAACAAAATGGAGTGGTGAAGAAGAAAAATAGAACCATAAAAGAGATATCCAAATCTATGCTACATGAAAAGGGGCTACTCAAAACTTTTTGAGGTGAGGCCATGTATACAACAATTTACTTGATGAATATATGTCCAACAAAAGCTCTTGAGAATAAAACTTCATTTGAAGCTTGAAATGAAAGGAATCCATCGGTGAATCACTTGAAAGTGTTTGGTTGCATTTGTTATGCTTGTGTTCCAAAAGAATTGAGGCACACGCTTGATGAAACTAGTAAACAATGCATCTTTGTGGGTTATAGTTCAAAATCTAAAGGCTATAGGACCCTATAGTTTGGATAAGAAGAAATTGGTTATTTGTAGAGATATTATCTTTGATGAGAAGATACCTTTTGATTGGGAAGAAAAGAAAGGTCAAAATCAAGGTATTGTTTTGATTGAGGCCGAATTGTACAACACTGAGGCCGTTAATTAAGATCTCTTAACTTTACTTGCTTGTTAAACTATATATTTTATGTCTGTTTAATGTCAATCAGGTTATATATAGTGGGAGCATAAAATAAGCAAAAATGCAGAACATTTAGAGAAAAGTGCTTTCCGCACGTGCGGCCTTTACCTCGCAGCCAAACAAGGCCCAGGCTTCCCGTACGTGCGGAACTCTCGCTGCACGTGCGGTGACCATTCCTGCACGTGCGGCCATACCTCAAAAATTGTGCTGTTGTTTTAAACCTGTTTGAAAGATAACAGAGGGATAAAAAGAAGAGAGCGAGGTTGGAATAGGGTTTGAAAATATTTTAGAGAAAAGGGAGAAAGAGACTAGGGTTTGGAGAAAAATAACTTGAAGCTTGAAGAATGTCTCCAATGGTGGCTTCTTCTTGCTCCACCTCTTCCCACTCCTCCATGAGTGGCTAGGCTCCTATTTCTAGGGTTTTTTTTTATCGGCCCTATTTCTAGGGTTTTGATGAAACCCTAGCCAAGTAAATAGGGTTTTCTTTTTGCTTTTTGATTATGTAAAGGTTTGAACAAATTTTATGGTGTTTAAGAAGTTTCAAATATATTTTTTAGTATTCTCTTCAAGTATTCTTTTTTCCGTGATTGTTGAATGTTTTCCATATAATGATTTTCTGTGCTTTCATGTTCAAGGTATGAGATGAGCCATACTATGAGGGACGAGTCGTGTTGCTACCTAGTTTAGAGTGAACGACTCGTACTACTTGAGATGGTTCGTGTCTATACATTGAACGTGTTAATCTTCTTGATAAATGCTTCGAACCGTAACATAATTGAATCTCAAATTGAAACCTTATTTATGTAACTAGTGGTGGACTCATTAACCTAGGTTTTTCCCAAAAATTAATAATTCCAATTTTATTTATAATTGCTAGCTTAATCTCTTAGTTTATTTTAGTTATTACTAGTTTATGAATCTCTCAATCTTTTTATCATATAATTAATTCAGGAATCTAATAATTAAATTAGTTTAATTTCCTATTTGTCCATGTGCATCGATACCTGGACTTACCGTTATTCTAAGGAATTTGGTATAGTTTAGTGTTTATTTTTGGTGTGTGACAGGACCCATCAAATTTTGGTGCCGTTGCCGGGGAGTTTTGGCGAAACTAATTAATTTAAAGTTATATTCTTATTTTAGTTTTTAGTTTAGGATTTTATATTTTAGTATTGCTAAGTGTGCAGAGTCTTTGCAAGTGAAGCTATCACCGAAGTGCAAGCGGAGCGCAACCGAGCTTTAAAAACAAACCGCAGCACTAAAGTGCTAAAAAAAAAAACAAATACTCACAAGCAAAGCACCAAAGTGTTAAAAAGAAAGAAATAGCTCAATTGGAGGTTGGAGACAACACTCTACACGTCAAGCACCCGCAAGACAAGTAAAGTGTTTTCGTTAAACCGATGTGAGTATTTTCTCATTTCGTATTTTGCTTTCATAACTTAGTGCACAGAGTCGGAACTTAGTGCGTGTGTGTGAGTGGTGTAGGCACGGGCGCTGTTCTTGTCGCCCTTAATTGTGGAATTTAGACCTTGAACTAGAAAGGACTCTTAGGAAACTTAGAGCCTCTTCCCGTGTTCCTAGGCTTGAATATCCATATCCGTACTTTGACCCATTAGAGATGGCGAACCGGAGTGGCCTAAATGGGCCCAACCGCACCCTTAAGGATTACTTCACACCCACAGTATATACATCACCATCATGCATTCAGTTACTCGACACCACCACTGCTCATTATGAGATTAAGTCCAGCACCATCCAAATGCTCCCATCATTCCATGGATTAGCTCATGATGACCCTTACAAACATCTGCATGAATTTCTAGAAATTTGCTCTACAATAAGGATCCAAAATTTCACCAATGAGGCCCTAATGTTTCGACTGTTCCCATTTTCACTGAAGGACAAAGCCAAACATTGACTGAACTCCTTACCTGCTAATTTTGTCACAACATGGGACCAATTACAGCAGAAGTTTTTGGAGAAGGACTTTCCCATTGGTAAGACCAACCAACTCATGCGAGCTATCACCAATTTTGCTCAAATTGATGGTGAGCAATTTCATGAAACATGGGAAAGCCTTCGTGACCTTCTCCAACAATGTCCCCACCACCAAGTGCCTGATTGGCTACTTGTTCAAATCTTTTACTATGGCTTAACGGAGCCTCACCGCCAAATGGTGGATTCTTCTTGTGGTGGGACATTCATGTCCAAAAATGATGCCGAGGCATGGCAATTATTTGAGAATCCAAGTGATAATTCCCTTCACCATTCCTCCGCAGCCCGGCAAGTCCGGCAACTGGTAGTTGGAGCCTCGAAAAGAGGGGTCATTTATGAGGTAGGGCAAACCTAGAGTTAGCCCGACAAGTAGAGGCATTGTCCCACAAAATGGACCAATTATTAGCTGCGGGACATGCCCCTACACAGCAAGATCAACCTCAATTTCACGAGGCATGTGCTGTTTGTGCAAGCCCGGCCCATGACTTGAGTGAGTGCCCTTCGGTATCATAATTTCCGGAATTAGTCCAAGAGCATATAAATGCGGCTCAAGGATTCTCCAACCCAGGTAATAACCTATATTCCAATACATACAATCTGAGATGGAGAAATCACCCTAATTTTTCATGGAGACCTCCTTTACAAGGCACTTCTTACAATCCTCTACCACCAAGGCAAAATTTTAATAATTTTGCCAACCAATCTTCCTACCGACCACCGCTACCTTACCGACCCCCACAACCTTACTGGCAACCACATCCCCCACCTGTTCCTCAAGACAACTCTGCCTTTGAGACTCAAGTGTTGGAAGTTCTCTTAAAACTTAAGGGGTTAGCACCAGTAGTTCACTCCCATACTCACTCTATTGCCAAGCTAGAGGCCCAATTAGGTCAAATGGCTAATAACATGAATAGGAGAGAGGAGGGAAAATTATCGAGTCAGACTGTGGCCAATCCTAATTGTCAATATGGAGCAGAGGGGTCGAATGGGAATGGAAAGCACCATGAGCAGGTGCAAGCGGTGATCACTTTGAGAAGTGGGAGAGAGTTAGAGCCTCGACCAGTTGAGTCTGAAGCAACTAGGGCTAAGAAGGGTGACCACGGTGGTAAACCCAATGAGAGCAAGGGCGAGGGAGAAACACAAAAGGGGGATGACTTAGTCCCTAGCACTTCACATGAGTCTAAGGTACCATATGTTCCTAAGGCACCCTTTTCCCTAATGTCTTGATACACCGTCCCCTTTTAATAAGAAGGCAACATCTATGGAAGCGATAATGGAGGCTTTTAAACAAGTTAAAATCAACCTCCCTCTGTTGGAGGCGATTAAGCAAGTACCCTCCTATGCTAAATTTTTGAAGGACCTTTATACGCAAAAGCGTAAATCTAGGACTCACATGTTCCAAAAGGTTGTACTCACAGAGCAAGTAAGCTCCATCTTATTGAGTGACACACCCCCTAAGCTTAAAGACCCGGGTGCCCCAACCATTGCATGTATTATAGGGGACCATTTCATTGATAGAGCCTTGTTAGATAAAGGGACTAGTGTCAATTTGTTGTCGTACCTTTGTGTACATGGAATTCGGGCTTGGCAAGTTGAAGCCCACTACGGTTACTCTCGAGTTAGCTGACCAGTCCCTCAAAGTGCCACGTGGCATGATTGAGGATGTGCTAGTAAAGGTCGATAGGTTTTATTTTCTTGTTGACTTTTTGGTTTTAGATATGGAATCGGTTGCCAGCTCTAGAAAACAAATCCCGGTGATCTTAGGTCGACTTTTCTTGGCTACGGCCAATGCATGTATAAATTGTCATACAGGGGTTATGGATATTTCATTTGGGAATATGCAAGTGAAACTCAATGTTTTCCAAGCATCCCAACAATCCCATGAAAGGGAGAAGTGCCTATTTGTGGATGTTGTAGGAGGGATAGTGTAGGAGGCTTTACCCTTCATTCTCGCAGAGGACCCTTTAGAGGCTTGTTTACCTCAATTTGGGTTTGAAAATTTTGACATTGACGGGTCAATGGAGGAGGTGAATGCCTTACTTAATTCTTCTTCTACACCATATTTTCCTCCGTGGAAAGCCTAGTTTAAGCCCCTTTCTTCTTTGTTTAGGGAACCTGCCATACCATCTCTAGTCACACCACCTACACTTGAGTTGACGCCACTCGCAGCCACACTCAAGTATGCATTTTTAGGGCCTCAAGATACCTTACCAATCATCATCGCATATGACTTAACTGCAAAGTAGGAAAGTCAATTAATGAGTGTTCTTTTGGCACATCGGAGTGCCATAAGGTGGTTGGTGGCCGATTTGAAAGGGATAGATCCCTCAGTGTGCATGCATCATATACATCTAGAGGAGGACACCAAACTTCTCGTGAAATGCAACGTAGGCTTAATCCCAACATGAAGGAGGTAGTGAAAAAGGAGGTGTTGAAATTGTTAGATACGTGTATTAGATACCCCATCTCGGATAACAAGTAGGTGAGTCGCACACAAGTGGTGCCCAAGAAATCGGGCATCATTGCCGTTAAGAATGAGCAAGAAGAGTTGGTCCCCACATGAACCACTACTGGGTGGTGAGTGTGTATTGATTATAGGAGACTGAATTCCATGACTAAGAAGGACCATTTTCCATTGCCATTTATTGACTAAATTCTTGAGAGGTTAGCGGGGCAAGGTTTTTATTGTTTTCTTGATAGCTACTTGGGGTATAATCAAGTCCCAGTGTACCCCGCCGACCAAGAAAAGACCACATTCACTTGCCCTTTTAGCACTTTTCCTTATAGGCGCATGCCTTTTGGGCTATGCAATGCATTGGCAACTTTCCAACAGTGTATGATGGCCATTTTCTCCGACATGGAGGAGAAATTTTTAGAGGTTTTTATGGATGATTTCTCGGTGTTTGGATTGTCTTTTGAGGAATGCCTTAGAAATTTGACTAGAGTGTTGGAACAATGTACTGAGGCAAACTTGATTTTGAGTTAGAAGAAGAGCCATTTTATGGTTCGTGAGGGTATAGTGTTGGGACATATTGTGTCCCCTCAGGGTACTGAGGTAGACAAAGCTAAGGTTGACCTCATTGCAGGCCTCCCTCCACCCACTTTTGTGTGTCAAGTCCGGTCTTTCCTAGGGCATGCAGGTTTTTACCATAGGTTCATCAAAGACTTCAGTAAAATATCCCGTCTTTTGTGTAGTTTACTTGCTAAGGACGCACCTTTTATCTTTGATGATGCATGTTTGAAAGCCTTTGAAACACTTAGAGTGACCCTTACTACTGCTCCAATCATAAAATGACCGAATTCGTCACTCTCTTTTGAAATTATGTGTGATGCCTAGGATTATGCAGTCGGGGCAGTGTTAGGCCAAAGGATGAATAGAGCACCCTATGTTATTTATTATGCTAGTCGCACTCTCTCGGATGCACAATTGAATTACACTACCATTGAGAAAGAGTTGCCAGAAGTGGTATTTGCCTTAGATAAATTCCGGTTCTATCTCCTAGGTTCCAAGGTCATAGTCTTCACTGATCATGCCGTTTTGCGGTATTTACTATCAAAGAAAGAGACCAAATCTAGGTTGATTAGATGGATTTTTTTGCTTCAAGAATTTGACCTAGATATCCGAGAAAAGAAGCGATCTAAGAATGTGTGGCGGATCACCTTTCCCGAGTCCTTGTTGAGTACACCAGTGACCTTTTAACTTTGCATGATTCATTCCCGGACGAACAACTTCTTGTGGTGTCACGAGCGAGTCCCCCGTGGTTTGCTCATATTGTGAATTACTTGACCATTGAGCAAATTCTTAAAAATTGGTCTCAGCAAGACAAAGAGCGATTCTTTTCACAGGTTAAGTACTATTTTTGGGAGGATCCGGAGTTGTTTAAATATTGCTCCCACCAAGTTGTCCGACAATGTGTGCCAAAGAGTGAGGTGCATAGCATTCTTACATTTTGTCATTCTTCTGCATGTGGTAGCCATTTTAGTGGGCACAAAACGGCCGCCAAGGTTTCACAAAATGGGTTTTATTGGCCCACCATTTTTAAAGATGCCCATCAATTTGGTAGAACTTGTTTGCGCTGTCAACAAATGGGTTTGATATCTCGTCGTGATATGATGCCAATGTCCCCTATTCTTGTGGTAGAGATCTTTGATGTTTGGGGGATTGATTTTATGGGCCCTTTCCCGTCGTCATTCGGGTTTGAGTGTATTCTCTTGGCAGTGGATTATGTTTCTAAGTGGGTGGATGCGATAGCTACCCGAACAAACGATCATAAAGTAATAATAAAGTTTTTACATGAAAACATCTTTAGTCATTTTGGGTTTCCTAGAGCCATAATAATTGATCAGGGTATGCATTTTTGTAACCGGTTCTTTGAGTCAATAGTTAAGAAATACTCTATGACTCATAAAGTTGGCACTCCATACCACCCTCAAACTAGTGGCCAAGTAGAAGTCTCTAATAGGGAGGTGAAACACATAATTGAGAAACGGTGAGGCCGGATAGAAAAGATTGGTCAAAACGCTTGATTGATGCTTTATGGGCCTACCACACAACTTATAAGACACCCATTGGGATGTCACTATATAGGGCAGTTTTTGGCAAAGCTTGCCACCTCTCGGTTGAACTTGAGCACCAAGCGTTGTGGGCCATAAAGAAGTTTAACTTTGATATAGCTGCTGCTAGACTTAACCGAAAATTGCAACTCAATGAGTTGGAGGAGATTCTAAATGATGCATATGAAAGTTTGAAATTTTTTAAAGCTCGACCTAACGAATTTTATGATAAGCACATTAATAGAAAATCATTTGAACCCGGCCAAAAAGTATGGCTTTTTTATTCAAAATTGAGACTCTTTCCGGGTAAGTTCAGATCAAGATGGGATGGCCCCTTTGTGGTCATTAAGGCATTTATTCATGGCGCCGTTGAGGTGCAAGATCCACGGAATGGCCACACTTTCAAAGTGAATGGCCAAAGACTGAAGCCTTATATAGAGGGGATTGGGAATGGTGATATGATTGAGTCCATTGTCTTGATGGACCCATTTTATTCTGATTGAGATATTGATTTCTTATTCTTGTTCCGTTCTTTTCTATTCTGATTTTTATTCTTACTATGCTTTACTAGATGTCTAGGAGACTTTAAATCCTCTAAAAGTATAATTCCTTTGATGTTAGCCGTGCCCGAATGGCATCTGACGGCCTGGTATAGCCACCTAATTGTGTTTGTAGTGAGTTCCTAGAAGACTAACTTAGACGGTGGAAACTAGTGTTCGAATGGCAAAGCCTATAACGCAAAGGTTTGAAATTTTCGAGACTAAAGTCTGATTTAAATACTCAGGGGTGTGGAGATTGCTTCAAAACCACCCCGGCTTGAACTCTATATGGTAGCCCCATAGGTCGAGTTAGCTCTATGTGCCTCGATTCTGGATACCAAATCAACCTAGTCTGTCATCTTGTTGGAGAATAGGGAAAGTTACAAACGTTGTTAGGGAGAAAAGTAGTACCCGTGGTTTTTGCGTGAAGATTATACCTTTGTTGAGCATTTAGATGCTTTCGATGTGCTGTATTCTTTTTTCGGATGTGAATGAAGGTAGAAATGGTTTGAAATGTTTTGGGTGGTGCTTGGGTTAAGAAATGGTTTAATCTTTTCAAGTACCCAAAAAAAAAAAAAAATAAATCCCGCACGTGCTTCAAAAACTCCAATCCACAAATTTGCTACTGCTTTAAATGCAGGTGCGCGAGGTGGTGCGGCACAGATGCCGCACGTGTTGCCTGGGTCCCGCACGTGTGGGTAATTCCTGAACAAATTTTTGCTGTTGCTTTATATGCATGAGCAGGGCTTGGTACGGGTGTGATTCTGCACGTGTGTGGTGCATTCCCGCATGTGTGGCACGACGGATTTTTTTTTTTTTTTAAAAAAAAAAAAAAATTGAATATCTAACCCTAGACCCACTTTTGCCTATCACTCTCACAGATTCTCTCTCTCTCTCTCTCTCCCTCTCTACCCTATCATCTTCCTCCCTTTCTCTCACTACCACCAACTTTCTTCATTCTTCTTCCCACCATCACCAACCTTCACTCAACCTTTTCTCACCACCACTCTACCACCGGAGCCTCACCACCGGCGCCCTACCTTCTCTCCGTCTGGCGATCTCTAGCGACTACCATTTTTTTTCGACGAATCTCTGTTATTTCTCTCTCTTTCTTCACTTTTTCAAGGTACACTTTCCTTTTTGTTTAGATTTGTATAGTTATTCTTTCAATCTTCACTTATAGTTGGGTGTAGGAGTAGATTACCTTGTAAAGATTTACCTATTAAAAAAAAAAAAATGGAAAACGATTCTGGGCATGCAGTTCCGCACGTGTAGCCCCCGTTAGCGCACATGCGGCTATTCAATATATATGTTTAGTTTTTTTTTTTTTCAATTCTTTATTTTGTTATTTAATAGAGTGTGTCTTTTATTTTATGTATTTATTTATATATTATTTTGCTTGCTTAAAATAGTCTAGTTCATTACATGTTTAGTTCAGTTAGTTTTACTTATTTGGTCATTAGTTACTTAAATAAAATAGTAAACACACCATTGTTTAGTAGTTAGTTTAATGTCAATGCCTATAACTAGTTGTAGTATACTAATTTAGTTGTTGTTTCTTTTATTTTTATTCGTATTTTATTTTAGTTTATTTATTTATCTATTCAAAAAAAAAAAAAATAGTAATTGCATTTTTTTTTAATGTACGTTACTTATTTTATTTCTTTTATTATATTTCTGAAAAAAAATGATGAGAATGGCATGTGATGAAACAAGTGAGCAGCCTTGTGGTTTGATATTCTTATTCTCATGCTGGTTTCACGGGTATGTGTGTATTTGCTTTTGGTGTGTGCAGGACATGAGTAGACGGCTATCCACCTGGCCTTCTAAAAAGGCCAGAGGTTCATCATCCTTAGCACCACCGCCGCCGCCGTCACCACCATCCGCGCCACCACCACCGGTTGAGTTGCCACGCCCGGAGTGGGCTTCTCGCTCGCTTCAAAAGCTCATGCAGTTCAACATTCCATATTTTCAGCATGACCCTTTCACTTCTTGGGCCGTTGAGTAGCTTCAACTCTAGCAACAATTGGGCATTTGCACTGTTATGGCGCCAACTTATCCTTGTCTGGTCTGGCTCTTCTACCAGAATATATATGAGGCGCTCACTAGTGAAGGCCTTCTGATGGCCACATCATCAGCATCACACAACCCATGATTGCCCAAGTGTTAGGTTTCTTTGACCAGCCGGACAACCAACCCCTCCCGGAAGTTGAGGGTCGTCAACCCATACATCGCCTTATCCAAGAGTACTTTCCAGGGGCCCATGGTAAACGCTAGTTACACGTAGGGGTGCAACTTGGGTGGGTTTAACCCAAGCAACCCGAGCCCAGCCCGAATTTTTTTAGGGCTTGGACAAAATATTTTCAAATTCGGTACAGGCTTGGGCAAAAATTCAGAAGCACGATTTAAATTTGGGCGAGCTTGGGCAAAGACATCAAACAACCCGAAGACCGAATTATACATATATAGATATATAAAAATATTAAATATACATATAAATCATTAGCCATTACATGATATTAAAGTAATTTATATTATTAAATCATATTGAATATATATTATATATATAAATACCATAAAATCTTACTTTTTTTCTTTTTATTTTCACTCATAAACTGTAAGGATTACTATAGTGACATCTCTCTTATATTATATAAATTATTTGTTTTGATGGTATTAATGATTTTCTAAAAAAAAAAAAAAAAAAAAAAACAGAAATTCATTTACAATTCGGGCAACTCGGGTTTAACTCAGGTCAGGCTTGAGCAGACAGCCTCGGGTTACAATTTGGGCTTGGGCGGGTTTGGGCAGGTCTCAACACAACTTGGGCTGGGCTTGGACAACCTCCTAACCCGACCGAACCCGCCCGAGTTGCACCCCTAGTTACACGTGCTTGCGCCGAAGCAAGCTGCCTAGCTGCTTGTTATTTATTGACTCAATGTTGCATAAAAATACCCTTTCACTCGGGCAAAAAGCGGAGTGCCAGAAGGAGTTTGTCCGGGTCTTACAGATTACCAGCATGGTTATCGGGCACACCTTCAGCACGTGATCTAAGTACACATACGGAAATTTCTACTGGAGGCCGTTCAGCCTCAACTTATGCAGAACACGACTTGGCCCCTGCCATTTGCCAACTTGCTCACGTTCCTCTTCAAGTTGAACGACCTCCTAATTGTTCCAACTGAGGAGATTGACACTACCTCTCCTACATTCGGCCAGTGGGAATGGAAACATAGCTTATCCCGCATCCCGCAACAAGTTGGCGCCCCGGTTAATGAGGCCAATGACTCCGTACACGACCAACCACCTCCTCCTACCTTCCCTGTGCCTCCCCAAGGGGACCGGCTATATATGACTCGCGAGGAGTACTTACAGCTTCAGCACTCTATGGATTAGGTCCAAAGTACTCTTTACGATCACCACCAGATTCTCATAAGGTTGCGCACGGATTTTCAGGTGCATCGGGACTATTCTCATGCAACTTTTGACCAGCTCAACGCCTGCCAGCTCGACATCCAGCAGTCAGTTGCATCACTGCAAACTGACTTTTATACATATTGAGAGTCCAGCCAGTAGCGTTTTGACTAGCTCGACGCTCGGGTTCAAGACGAAGCGTTCGAGACACGGTCATTGATGAACGCCTTGTTTGCACAGCATTTCCCATCACCGCTACCATCGGATTCTTAGTAGTACCAAACTATCTTTTTCTTTGTCTCTTTTATTTCTGTATTTACTTTTAGTTGTTTCTCTTTCTAAAAAAATAAAATAAAAATAATGTGTGTTACTATTTGCCTATCTGCATGTGTACCTACAATCTCTGGTAATTTTCTCTCTTTTCTATTTACTTTGCATTTGCTACCATTGAGGACAATGTCATATTCAAGTTGGGGGATGAGGGTATTTTCTTTTGTGTATTTCTATTTGGCTCATAATTCATGCTTATACCTCCTTCACTTGATTGCACTCCTTCACTTGATGTTGACTTGTTGCTAGTAGGGTGATGATATTTGCATATGTTAATTGGGGAGCATAGTAGACTTGTATGAAAAGGGTTTATTGGGTAAATACTCGCATGTGATGTTTGCACTAGGATAGTTGTTTGTGGTTGTAGTATTAGTACACTTATCATGAGTATGCCTTGATTCATATGAACACACTATCATAGCGGTGACTTCTCTATTATAATCCCTGGTGTACATTATTAATAATTGTTAGTGTTGCAGAAAAGATTAAATGACTAGTCTTGATTCTCAAAATAAATTGACTTGTTTGGGTTCGTAGCCTCTTTAACTCGAGTTATTAAGCCCGGGTGTCTCTACACCTAGTGCTCTAAACCCGTCTGGTTTGGGAGTCATTGGCCCAATACTTGCTACATGGGTTAATTAGAAAGCTTAAGCGACCTAGACATTGCACAGTTAAGGAAAAATAAGGAAAATGACTTGTTCGGATTCGTAGCCTTTTCAACTCAAGTTATTAAGCCCGTAGGGTTGTCTTCACACCTAGTGTCCTAAAACCGTCTGGTTTGGGAGTCATTGGCCCAATGCTTGTTACATGGGTTGATTAGAAAGCTTAATAGATCAGGATATTGCACAGTCTTTCAAAAAAAAAAAAAAAAAAACATTTTGAGAATCTTGGTTACAAAATTTTAATTTTGTCTGTATATGTTGAGGGCTATTATGAGTTACACTGGCTATTATAGTGGTCAGTTAACTAGTTATGGAGATTGCACGTTATACTAAGGTTACTGATGATGTGTTCTACTAGCATTCACAAGTACATAGAATTTGATTTGTGTAATACTGAATTGCGGTCTCTACTTAATAGATTCCTTCATGCTTGTCTACTGTGCCTCCAATGACTCATCATGTCTTAATATTGCACTGTAGTAGCACATAAGTTAATTCTTGAGTGGTGTAGTGTGATTGATTGTTGCTGGATAGATATGAATATGTTAATATTTGTGGGTATCATTTTTGGAACCCTCATGAGACTTTACTCATCCACTTGGGGTAACTTTGTGGTTTAAAGGCTTGTTGCATATGCCAAATACAACCATTCTTCCCACGAAAGAGGAGATAGCTAGAGTTTGTTTAATTTTATTCTTTCCTTCTTCATGCTTTGCTTGAGGACTAGCAAGTTGTAAGTTGGGGGATGTGATTGAGGCCGAATTGTACAACACTAAGGCCGTTAATTAGGATCTCTTAACTTGCTTGTCAAACTATATATTTTATGTCTATTTAATGTCAATCATGTTGTACATAGTGGGAGCAAAAAATGAGCAAACATGCAGAATGTTTCGAGAAAAGTGCTTCTCGCACGTGCGGCCTTTACCTCGCAGCCAAACAAGGCCCAAGCTTCCCCCACGTGCGGAACCCTCGCCGCACGTGCGGTGACCATTCCCGCACGTGCGACCGTACCTCGAAAATCGTGTCACTGTTTTAAACCTGTTTGAAAGATAGTAGAGGGATAAAAAGAAGAGAGAGAGGCTGGAATAGGGTTCGAAATATTTCAGAGAAAAGGGAAAGAGAGGCTAGGGTTTGGAGAAAAATAACTTGAAGCTTGAAGAATGTCTCCAATGGTTGCTTCTTCTTCCTCCACCTCTTCCCACTCCTCCATGAGTGGCTAGGCTCCTATTTCTAGAGTTTTGATGAAACCCTAGCCAAGTAAATAGGGTTTTCTTTTTGCTTTTTGATTATGTAAAGGTTTGAACAAATTGTATAGTGTTTTAAGAATTTTCAAATATATTTTTCAGCATTCTCTTCAAGTATTCTTCTTTCTGTGATTGTTGAATGTTTTCCATACTATAGTTTTTTGTGCTTTCATGTTCAAGGTATGAGACGAGCCATACTACGAGGGACGAGTCGTGTTACTACCCTAGTTTAGAGCGAACGACTAGTACTATTTGAGATGGGTCGTGCCTATACATTGAATGAGTTAATTTTCTTGACAAATGCTTCGATCTTGTATTTGCGAAGTATTATTTAGTTCGAACCGTAACATAATTGAAGCTTAAATTGAAGTCTTATTTATGTAATTAGTGGTGGACTCATTACCCTAGGTTTTTCCCAAAAATTAATAATTCCAATTTTATTTATAATTGCTAATTTAATCTCTTAATTTATTTTAGTTATTACTAGTTTATGAATCCCTCAATCTTTTTATCAAAATTAATTTAGGAATCTAGCAATTAAATTAGTTTAATTTCCCGTTTGTCCCTGTGGATCGATATCTGGACTTACTATATTCAGGAATTTAGTATAGTTTAGTGTTTATTTTTAGTGTGTGAAACGACCTATCATGTTTTCAGTAAGATACGAAAAGTCAACAAATTGAAGATGTTGAAGCTCTTGGATCTCCATACAGATTGTCGCTCATTGCTAGTTTACAATCTTCTCCAACTTCAAGTTCATGTTCTACGTCTCAAAGTTTAACCCCAAAAAGGATGAGGAATCTAAGTGATGTGTATGCAAGATGCAATTTATTTGAAAAAGCAATTAAAGATGAAGCATGGAAGAAAACCATGGAAGATGAAATTCATATAATTGAGAAGAACATGACTTGGGAATTAGTGGAGAAACTGAAAGAAAAAGAAATAATAGGTGTGAACTGGATTTTCAAAACAAATATTAACCTTGATGACTCTATTTAAAAGAACAAAGCAAGACTTACGGGAAAAAAGTATTCACAATAACCCGGAATTGATTTTCAATAAACTTTTGCTTTGGTGGCATGACTTGACACAATTAGAACTCTCATTGCTTTGGTGGCTCAAAAAGATTGGTTCTTGTACCAACTTGATGTGAAATCAACATTTTTGAATGCGAAATTGGAAGAAGAGGTGTATGTTGATCAACCTCAAGGTTTTGTTGTTAAAGGTAAAGAAGATAAAGTATACAAATTGAAGAATATTTTGGACGGCCTAAAGCAAGCACCCTGGGCATAGCATAGAAAGATGCTTACTTCAATGAAAAGGATTTTCAAATAAGCAAAAGTGAGCCAACCTTGTACATCAAGAGGCAAGGCATTGAAATCTACCAAAACAATGGTGGTGTTTTTATTTGCCAAATAAAATATGCCAAAACACTTATTGAGAAGTTCAAAGTGAAGAATTACAATTCAGTTGCTACTCCCTTGATTATGAATGAGAAGTTGTCAAAAAAAGATAGAATCAAAGAAACTAAAGCATCTCTTTATATATGTTTGGTTGGAAGTTTATTGTACTCGACAGCTACAAGGCCAAACATCATGTATGCTACAAGTTTATTATCTCAGTTCATGCGCAATCCAAGCCAAACTCATTTTGGGGTTGCAAAAAGAGTTTTGAGATACATTCAAAGTACACTGAATTATGGATTTTTCTATGAGAAATTTGTTGATACAAAGTTACTTGGATTTTGTGATAGTGATTGGGCCAGATGTGTTGATGATATGAGAAGTACTTTTGGGTATGCATTTTCTCTTGGTTCTGGCATATTTTAATGGTCATCCAAGAAGCAATAAACTATGGCACAATCATCCGCCGAGGCCAAATATATTTTGGCATCATTGGAAACTATACAAGCAATTTGGCCAAGGAGAATTTTGGACTATTTTGGTGAGAAGCGAGGTAATATTACTCCAATTATGTGTGATAACAAGTCGCTATTGCTATGATAAAGAATGCTGTCTATCATTCTCATACCAAACCAATTGCCATCAAATATAAATTCATTAGAGAAGTTGGGAAAGATGATGAGATTCAAATCAAGTATTGTAAGACCAAAGATCAAGTGTGGACATTTTCACCTAAGCTCTACCAAGGGACAAGTTTGAATTTCTTAGAGAAATGTTGGTTGTCACACAACATGGCATGGCATTAAGGGGAGTGTTAAAATTAATGACATACATTGGATACATTGCATTCTTTGTATTCATGGATTTAATTCTAGATACATTATCTACATCCTTCATGTATTTAATTCCTTGAAATGTTGTTTAGGTTCAAGAATCTTATTCATTGAACTTATTTATGACCTATATAAAAGGATGTAAGCCTATAAACAAAGTAGATCAACACAGTAAACAATACTCCCTCCGTCCCAAAATATTAGTCCCTTATTCAATTTTTCATTGTCCAAAAATATTAGTCTCTTTTTAAAAATTAATGATTAAAATAATATGAATTTCCTATTTTGCTCTTCTTTTAAATCCATTAAGAATACAAAAAGTACAATTATGACAATTGATATTTAATTGATATTCCCCAAAAAAAATGTACTATCAAACGGTAATTTTGGAAAACTAAAATTTTGAAAGTGTAATAATTGTACTATAAAAAAAAATGAGATTCCTTAAAAAGGACTATTATTTTGGGACGAAGGGAGTAATATTTTTGTAAGAAAATTTCCATCAAAAAGCTAACAACTGATCCAGGAAACAATGCAATAACTCAAACATTACTCTATATTTCATGAAATTAACCAAGAAAATATGGAAGACTTTGAAGACATCATTTGACCTTTAAATACAAATACATTGTTCGTTGACATATCCATCTCTTGTATCAGTATCAATGCTTCTTAGCTACAAAAGCATAGATTACTCGACTAAAACTCAATACTAAAAATATCAAAAGATTAATGGGAAGAGGAAAGTGACAAAAAAAAAAACTCGTAATTCAATAAATGACACCACTTTTACCGACACAATAAGGGGACAAACAACCTAGTACAACTTTGGTCCGGCTTGAATAATAATGAGTAAACGTTGAGACATAATAAATAAAAAAAAATGTTGCACATTTTAAAGTGTATGAACAAAAAAATATTTTATAATTGGTGGAGAATGTAGGTCATTAATACCAAAATCCATACCAAAACGTGTATTGACTTTATGGATCCCGCCACTATCCATCAATCAAAAAATATGTTTTGTTCACACACAATACAAATGTGTAAACAAATTTATTTTCAATAGAGAAAAAGAGATTACTACAATGGTGCACGTCAAATCACTTGAACTAGTGTGAGACACTATGAATTACCTTCTTATGATATTAGACCATAAATCCTGGATCAGTTAGTAACATATCTACTTATAAAAACCATGTGGTCATACATATACTGCGTTTAGCTTCTCTAAACTTGGCCATCTCAACTTAAGAGAATGTTTAGACTTAGTAGGTCTATTTTGGAACCCATTTTAGAGATTGAACTTGTAGGAAAAATAAGAAATAATACACAAAGAAAATAAACGGATTCGGATATACCTTTTACGCTAAAACCAAATCCATGGATCATGTGAGTGAATCACTTGCCTCTATTGATGTCTTTGAATAATTCCCAGGAATGGAGCAAAACTACTAGAAAACCACCTACACTATTCACAGTACAAAGGCAAAATGGTTTATGGGAAAAGAGAACATATAAGTTTGTTGTTGTTAAATACAAAACCCAAGTTCTGTTTATATAGGAGAGTTAGGAGACCCATAGGATAGATGTATTATACCAAATAATGTCTATCCCATATCAACAATATCTAATTAATAATTATCATCCAATATATTGACAATTATCCATATCAAGATTATCTCATATCTTGAAATATAATCTATTATTTTATTTGGATCTTCTAATCGGGTCATGCCACCATGGGCGACCCAATTAGGTCCGGGTTCTAAACCCGACCCAATTTCTAACATTTCCCACTCGAACATGAGCTGGCATGACACCGCGCCTTTGTATCTCAATTTACCCAATAAACGCAATCATACTTGCCAATGGGCCGTGTGACCACGGAGAACACTTGCATGTGGGAGCTCTACACTAGAGGCTCAAAAAAGAGCCAGTATAGAGACATCAACCCGAAAATAAAAATAATGTCTCATATACCCCAGACCCATCTAATTACGCTGGTCTAAAAAACATCTCTAATCTCTCAAAAGAGCATGTTTGACCCTCTCAATTCTTGCAATATATTCACACTCAATCTACCTCTCATACAGAGCGATGTGAGTTGCCGGCACTGAATATACAAAAATGATATAATACTAGATGATCTTCCCTCTGCCCTCATGCCATTTAGTTTAGGATTGACCGTCTTCCTAGCGATGTCCCTTAAGGCGGAATCATACACGATTGCATGCAATATACCAAAGTAGCAGAATATCAACCCTTTACCTTATGACATAGTCAAAGGTCACAAAAGGGTACATAAGTGAAATTCATATCAATAATGACACGTAAGACTCACACGATAAGGAAACAGGGATCCATTCTCTCACCTCATTACTCGGTCGCCAAGCACATGTTGTATGAATATGTGCTACGGTGGAGTAACTCTTCCAAAGAGTGACGTCATACTCGATACACCATATAAATCTTTGTCTAGTCGCTTTCTAGCGCCTAACCCGAATTCTTTATTTGCTCACCTTCCAGATGCCAAATGAGATCTCACATCTGGCTAATCATAACAGGCATAACATGGAAAGTGGATACTAACATCCATGTTTGGTCTTTAACACAACCTCATCTTAGTTGCGACCAAGGTGACATACATAGTGGATAATTTAAGCCTCTCTTGGCTCCAAATAAAATAAATCACTAGTTTCATCCTTGCTCGCTCCCAAACGCCAAGGGCGATTGCTCGTGTAAATGAGTCAATCTTGCCTGTTGATATTATCATCTGCTAATCATTATGACACAAACTATAATAGCATCAATATCCCATAATCTCACAAAAATAAGTGATTGATTGAAAAAACACAACCATAGTTTGCATAATTCTAGATTCCAAACATAAGCCCTATCAGCATCTCTTGCGATAAGCATATATAACGGAATCCACCATGTGCGCCTCACATGAAGTGGTTCAAGATCATTACCTCTTGCGCAATTACCTCTCTAAAGATATTTTGATGACCAATTTGTGTTCATTCAAGATGCACCCAACCAGCGCATTGAATCTTACAAGGGGCAAATTTATACACAACTAGTAAAGCATTCTATCCATAGTCTAATAAGCAAGGTCAATGTCTAAACTACTCAGTTGATCATTTACAAAAGATAACACTTATCATGCCGAATAAGCCCACATAGCATAATTCAGACTCCCACAACAAAAGATCAAAGAATATAGGTCATATGTTTCTTTCAAAGACAATTTGAGGATTCACTTAATAGCTGAGACCCTAGCTTTTACCGATAGGTAAGTCAATGGGTTTGCAATTTTGCATCTAAAATTATTCTAGGATATTCCTTATGTAAGTCATCAAAGACAAACTGAGAATTCTCCCAGAACAATCCCTAAGGATCGTACATCCGAGCATATAAATTATATCACCCATGTCCATCATGTCTAAAACAGAGGACTGCCTATAAATTCATGGCTTATAATGACTAAGTAAGGAAAAACTTCTTTTAGACCATTGAGCATGCCTCAGTGGTCTTCATCAATCATCATTGGCCCATCATGGCTCGATGAAACCTAAGAATCACTGTTTGGATAAACTATTTTAGGCCATAAAAGATTTATTGAAATTAGCAATCTTTTTACACTCCTAACTTTTTGCTATAAAAGTAGAAGGTAAATCCTTACGGATCTACTTATCCAATTCTCCAACAAGAAGTTGAGTCACAATGTCCACAAAGTAAAGTTCCGAACTCATATCAATCATAGCCTAAGTCGAAATAACTTCACTCCCCAAGAGGAAGTCTTCTCATGGCCTACACCTTCCTCAATGGTGCGATTTTTTGGTATCTAACAAGCCTTATGCCTCAAAAATGACTATCCAAATCACGCATAACTTTAGAATAGTTTCGCGTCACAGCGGAAAGTCAACCAAATCCTAGAAATGGTTAATCCTCAAAGACTGTCTTAAAATGTGCAATATTGATCCACTTTCTAAAAACAAGGGACTAGAGAGTCTTTATCCTAGACTCTTTAATTATCTTGCGAAGCAATCATGAATGTTTCTCTCTCAATCAGCCAGTGATAACATGGAAAATTTTCACATTTGCTACCATGCAACTAAGAATGTGGAGTATTCTTCTCTAATGGAGTAATCCACTAGTAGGCATGTCGCTCCCACTGTCCCTAGGATATTGAAAATTTCTTTCCATTCTCAACTAGGCTATATAAAGTGCCATACTTAGAATTCTCTATCTTATAGAGTTCCAAAACTCTATTCACATCACCTTTACTAAGAAAACTTTATGCGACTTAGTTACACTCCTACAAAGCTGCTCACCTATAAGCACATGACCCAGAGTGTTTACATGACAACATACAATAATGCGCCACATGACCTTAAGCGTTTACAAGACAACATACAATAATGCGCCATAGAATTCTAGGTTTTAACTTCGCAACCTTATGAGAAGTAAAATAAAGATAAGCTGCTTGATGGTTACAGATTGCTCACAAATGGCTCTCCGCTAACCCATTACTCAAATGGAGTGTAAAATTTGATATGGAGGACACTTAGTTAGGGGCATAGGCAACAAACTAAAGTGCAATTCCCAATTCGGAAACATATTGTGCCATCATCCACCTAACATAACGATACTTAATTCCTTATCTCTACTACACCATTGTGTTGCTAAGTACTAGAAATAATCAATTTTTTAAGAATCCCTTTCTCTTCACAAAGCTTTCTAAAAAATAACTCAAATAGATACTCACCACCTTGGTCAAAACTAAAAGCACGAAAGCCCTTATCTAATTGATCTCGACCTTATATGTGCAATGTCAAAAATCATCTCAAAACTTTTGACTTATGAGAGATCAAATAGTCTTGACTAAGATGCGTATCGTAATTTATAAATGTGTCGAGATTGGTTCTAGCTATCATACCCTTATACATATCCAGTCACAAATATCACAGTGGGCTAAATGTGCCAGTACAGATGCCCTTCTACGGCTTTCCTACTTACTTGTGCGCAAGTATTGCGCACAAAGTTACACATTCACATGAGAGCAAGATACCACAAGTGAGTGGGCCCACGAGGGCCTACTCAAACCATTCATGTCACCCTCTCATCAACATGATTAAGTACAATAAGTTGGTGTTCATGACCAATGTCATAAACTAATTCCAATCATCCTAATGTGTGAGTTCCCAAAGACAAGTGTAAAGGTTTAGGCCCAACTAGGTAATGACTCATGACTACTTAATGTTCACTAGATCATAAAAGGATGTCATGGAGATATCAAGTGCGCCTAAGTCGCAAATTTAACTAGTAAGTGCTAATCCCCTACACTTTCAAGTCAATTTTATTCTCCATACAGTTTACTGCATCTAGTTGAAACATGACGATCCTTCTCTTGCCATCTCTATGTCTTGCTTCATAGTTAGTTGCAATTAATTCTACTATCCACAAGAAGGAAAGAATAAGCTATCAATCTATGACAACTACTAAAGCAACTTAAGCATGAATTAGGCCAAAGAGTCTAATTCAACACAATGCTCTCACGAGCAACATGTCAAAATCTTAGAGTCACAACAACCTTGTCGGCCTTGACCTTTTCATTACTATGTTGCAACTTTTGCGCTTAGTGGAAAATGCCATTCAAAAGCATTAGCCTAGCTAAGGAATCATACAAAGAAGCACCTCTTCATGTCTCACACTCAAGTGTGGAAACAGTAAGTGTCTAGACTTAGACAAGTTGGCAGTGCTAATAGATTTTGCAGCCACTAGGTGCTAATCTTCTCACTTAGCGTTAATAGATTTTTGCAGCTTCTAAGCGCTAATCTTTTAACTTCAAGTGATACTTCAACACACACTATCATAGTGCGTGAAATTTTGCTCCATCCACTCTCATCAATTGGGTAGAGAGCAAAACACTACTCATACTGGCTACTCGTCATACACTTAATGACTAATTCATTTAAACTTGCATTTCTTGGATGACGTGACTTTGGATATTGCTTCATCCAATGATGCAACATTATTATAATTCAAATTTCAAAGTCAATCCACACAGCATAGTCAAGATCACATCTAGATCTATTGAGGGCTTATTAATTTCACAACTCCAAACTCTCCAATCAAAGCTACTTAGCATGCCACTAATCATAGCGCACGCATCAGTTTTATTGCGCCAAACAAGGCAACAAAAGCACGACTATGTTGAGTCATGTTTCCTTACTTTGGCTCAATTAAGGTTTGACTTAAAGTCTCCAAGACTTTCTGCTCATCTAAAGAATAGGATTACATTGTTCACATTTGAATATCTCTACTAAGTCTATGTCAACCAAATTAACTTCCATAAGCTAAGTCAATTAGAGGAAAGAATGCGCATTGGGATTAATTTGATTAGCATATCACAATATAATTTTACCGCAAAAATCTAAATGAAATAGTAACAATATTACACAAGTCGCAAGATCGAAAATTCGTTATACTCGTAATTATCTCTTGCGCCACAAGTGACAATTATCTACAATTTAATTTAATTTTTTTGGAAGGAAATCTACAAAGATTTCTCTCAACCGAACAACTCTCACTAACTATGACATGTCTAAAGTATGATAAAATATTTAACTCCGCATGATAACATCTCAATGTAATTCATAAAAGAAAACATGTTAGATTAATTTAATCATGGAATTAAAATTCACAAGTATAAATAAATCATGCTATTTAAAATAACAACATACTACAAGTTCTAAACATTTAAAAGAACTTAACATGCTGTATATAGTATTTAAATAATTCCATAATAGATTTCTATAATTTCTGCAATTTTTTGAAATTTTCTAGAATTATAAGTAATTAATATTACATATAAAATCACAAATAAATATTATAGAATCTGAAAAAATACAAGAATTATACTAGTAAATAAGATTACATAGCAGTAGTCTACTGTAAAAATTCCAAGTCCAGAATCCAAGTCATGCTCCCCCAAGAGCAATTTAACGTAAAAATATTGAATTATTTATTAATGAAAAATATTTTATTTTCCATAAAATTTTGAAACTTTAACATCTTGTAGAAATATTAATTAAAAGTCCAACAGTATAAGCCATGCTTCAATCAGAATTATAACGAATAATATAGAAGCAATTAACATAGTTTTGAATTAAAAAACAAACAAACAGGGCCTTGACACAGCCCCATGCCTGCATCAGCGCCTGGTAGAAGCGGATGACGTCAGCGTGTGTGTCGTCAGCGCACGGGTCGGAACCACCTTCTTCTTCCTCAATGACTTCAATGACTTCAACCCTCAACAAAAATCAGGGTTTGAGTTTTCTCCTTAACCGTAAGTCAAAATCAGGCCCATAATATACCGTTTTGAAGGTCTCAAAACAAGGATTTCAAATATATAATTTTTACAACATAAAAATAAATTATGTAAAACCAACATACAGTCAAAGTTACGAAAATTAAATATGAATCTCTATTTTTCTCAAAATCCGACCGTCCAATTTTTGTAAAATTTTGCAAATATGGTCTAAATAATATAGACTACAACATATATGAAATTCAGGATGATCAGAGATGGTTCGAAAAACATCAATTTTATGCACAAATCATATCTATACATATATTTATACACAAATAACACTACAACACCCAACAGTGGAGTAGAACTATTAGAGAACTAATAGAGAACTACCTACACTATTCACAATACAAAGGCGGAATGGTTTATGGGAAGAGAGAACGTATAATTTTTTTGTTGTTAAATACAAAACTCAAGTTTTATTTATATAAGAGAGTTAGGAGACCCATATGATAGATATATTATCTCAGATAATGTCTATCCCATATCAACAATATCTAATTAATAATTATCATCCAAAATATTGACAATTATCCATTTAAAGATTATCTCATATCTTGAAATATAATCTATTATTTTATTTAGATCTCTTCTAATTAGGTTATTCCACTATGGGCGACCCAATTAGGTCTGGGTTCTAAACCCGACCCAATTTTCAACAGAATCATTCACTTTTTAGAATTTATTGAGTAGAATGTTCATGAAAAAAATTAAAATGATTGGACATCGATAGTTATATGCATGAATCAAATTTGTATTATAAAAAATGGACGACTATTCTTTAAATTATGTCTTCTATTTTTTTAAACAAATATGATTCAAACATATAACTACTGATGTCTAATTATCTTTATTTTTTACATGAATATTCTACTCAAAGAGTTCTAAAAGGTGAACGGTTCGGATTACCAAAATCAGTCCCAAAATGAGCTTATCAAGCCTAAATACTTTCTAAAGTTAAGAGGTCAATTTGAAAGAAAGTAAACTCATACTAAATTACACCCAAAATTTCCTAGAGTCTCGCTTTTGCTTGTTAAGTTAATATTAATGTCCACAGATATTTATGTTTCCAAATTATTAATATAAACCAGCATATGATGAGTGCAATTCTTTTCTTCTTATATAAATTATGAAAAATTTACCTATAAATTTCATATAGGAGAACATTGATCCATTTAGTTCTAAGAGTTTTTTTATGAACCAATTAGTCTTTTTTGTTTTGAAAAGTCATATTTATTTGATTTGGTGCCATTTGAGTTTTAAGTGAGTTAGAATGTAAAAAGATGGAATTTAGGGTTAAGATTTAGGAAGAAGAAGAAGAGAAAAGAGAGAAGAGAGAAATTTTATATCTATTGAATAATCTTCCAGAACCACCCTTTACATCAGAAAGTCAAATATATATACAAACCCTAACATAACAATATGATTATCGTACCCTCAACTTAAGTAAATATTAACAAAAGAACAAAATAAGTATTCTAACACTTCCCCTCAAGCTGGAGCATAGAGGTCGAACATGCCTAGCTTGACGGATAAACGATGAAACGAAGGCCGAGCCAAAGGCTTAGTTAGAATATCACCCAATTGATCCTTAGAACGAACATAAGGAGTCACAAGTTGTTTGCGGAGTAAGAGATCACGAATAAAATGGCAATCAACTTCGATGTGTTTGGTGAGTTCATGAAACACAGGATTATTGGCAATGAAGATAGCAGCCTGATTGTCACAAGACATGGTCATAGGAGTGGGAACAGAAAAGCCAAAATCTTGGAGAAGAGACTGAACCCAAAGCATCTCAGAAGCAGTATGGGCCATGGCACGATACTTAGCCTCGGCACTAGAACGAGCAACAACAGTCTGTTTCTTGCTACGCCAAGTAACAAAATTACCACCAACAAAGGTACAATAGCCCGAGGTGGAACGGCGATCAGTCTTATTACAAGCCTAATCAGCATCACTGAAGCCAGTAACAGACAAAGAGGAAGATGGGTGATAGAGCAAACCCCGACCTGCAGCACGCTTTAAGTATTGTAGGATACGACACAGCCACAAAATGGGGTTAACGGGGAGCATGTATAAATTGACTAACCACACCCACGGCATAGGTAATATCGGAACGAGTGGTTGTGAGATATATTAACTTCCCAACCAACCGACGATAACGACCAATATCGGAAAATAAGTCGCCGGTGTCACTAGCAAGCTTGACACTAGAATTCATGGGAGTATCACTGGGGCGAGTGCCTAAGAGACCAGTCTCAGTAAGAAGATCAAGAACATACTTCCGTTGAGAAAGAAACAAGCCCTGAGAAGAGCGGGCAACTTCAATCCCAAGAAAATACCGAAGATGGCCCAAGTCTTTGGTGTGAAATTGTTGTCCCAAATACTGCTTCAAATCAGCAATACCATTGGAGTCACTCCCTGAAATGATGATGTCATCCACATAGACAATAAGAACAATACTCCTAGTAGACGAGTGGCGAACAAAAACAGAGTGATCAAAGGTGGAACGGTGAAAGCCATAGGCAAGTACAACAGCACTGAAGCGATCAAACCAGGCACGAGAGGACTGCTTAAGACCATACAAGGCCTTCCTCAATCTACAAACAAGATGCTCTTGGCTGGGAACAACATAGCCAAGGGGCTGATCCATATATACCTCCTCTTGGAGATCACCATGAAGAAAGGCATTCTTGATATCAAGTTGATGTAAAGGCCAAGACTGATTAACGGCAACAGAGAGAAGAATCCGAACAGAATTAAGACGAGCCACAGGAGAGAAGGTCTCCAAGTAATCAACACCATAAGTCTGGGTGTAACCTTTAGCTACCAGGCGAGCCTTAAGCCGCTCAACAGTGCCATCAGGAAGATACTTAACAGTATAAATCCAATGACAACCCACAATAGATTTGCCAGACGGTAGAGAGGTAAGTTCCCACGTGTGATTCTGATGAAGAGCATGCATTTCTTCATCTATGGCATGCTTCCAACCAAAGATGGACAGAGCCTGCTGATAGGTGCGGGGAATGGAAACACTAGACAAGCTACAAGCAAAAGAGTGAAGACCAGGAGAGAGGCGATCATAAGAAACGAAATGAGCAATAAGATGTTGAGTGCAAGTTCGTGTACCTTTGCGAAGTGCAATAGGAAGGTCATCAGATGGCAGATCAACAGGTGGAACAGGGGCCTCAGACGAAGGAGATGAACTAGTCGGGCCATAAGACCCAATGCGACGAGCTTGAGACCGTTGATAAACCTGCAAAGGAGGAGATATAGGAGGAGCATAAGAGGAAAGAATAGGAGTGAGAGAGACTAGCTCCCCCTCACGAGAAGAGAGAAGATCAAGAGATAACTGTTGCCCAGAGGGAGAAAAAAAAGGAGTAGACTCAAAAAAGGTAACATCTGCACTGACAAAGTAGCGACGGGACTCAAGATGATAACACCGATACCCTTTCTGAGTGCAAGAATAACCTAAGAACACACACTTGCATGCTCGAGGAGATAACTTATCCAAACCAGGGTCAAGAACATGGACAAAGGCCACACAACCAAAAATGCGAGGAGGCAAGGGAAAAGAAGATGTTGTGGGATATAACAGAGAATAGGGAGATGTGTGTACAACACTAGAGGGTATGCGATTGATAAGCAAACAAGCGGTGAGAACTACATCGCCCCAAAACTGTTTGGGGACATGCATATTAAACATCAGGGTGCGAGCAACATCTAACAAATGGCGGTGTTTCCGCTCTGCAACACCATTTTGAGGAGATGTATGAGAACAACTAGTTTGGTGGATAATACCATGAGTATCACAAAAGGTAGTTACAATAGATTGCACATATTCTAAGGCATTATCAGACCGAAAGATCTTAATACATTTGCCAAATTGAGTAAAGATTTCATTATAAAATTTAGAGATGATGGAAGGCAAATCCGATCTTTGTTTCATTAAAAACAACCAAGTCATTTGAGAGTAATCATCCACAAAAATAATAAAATAAAAGAACCCATTAACAGTGGGAGTTCTTGAAGGACCCCAAATATCTGTATGGACAAGAGCAAAAGACTCAGACACACGACTAACACTACGACTAGGAAATGAACTACGGTGATGCTTCCCAAATTGACAGGCTTCACACTCAATCTAAGAAACATGACTCAAACTTGGAACAGCTAACTTGAGCTTGGCCAAGGAGGGATGACCCAAGCGAAAATGCCACTGAAGAGGAGATACACTAGCACTCAACACAGCAGATGGAGGATGAGGAGAGGTCTCAGTGTCCAAAAAGTATAAGCCATCCTTCTCATGCCCCAAACCAATCATCCTCTTGGTTTGAAGGTCCTGCAAAACACATGAAGTAGGAGAAAAGGTTATTGAACAATGGAGAGCTTGAGTCAATTGGCTAACAGAAAGCAAATTAAATGGAAATTTAGGAACATAAAGACCAGAAGGTAAGGAAAGGGATGGAGTGGGATGGAGTGGACCGTGACCACAGACAGGTCGAGAAGATCCATCAGCAAGTATAATGGTATGATCAACAGGTCAGAGTATCAAAAAGAGAGGAATTACTAGAGATATGGGAACTAGCACTAGAGTCTAGGAGCCAAGCCTGAGAGGACTTGGCCACACATGCAATATTACCTGAACTAGCCATGGTAGCAGTAGAGGATGAAGGTAGATTAGGTCGGAGAGACTGGACAAGAGTAGTAAGCTCACTAATCTGAGTAGTGAGTGTCTCATGAGAATTAACTGGAGAAGCATCAGAGCCAGTGGACAACAAGGAAGACTGTGAGGATGAAACATCCATAACCTGATGAACATGATCGGGTTTGCCATACTTCTGCCAACACCAAGGTTCAGTATGACCTTGGGAACCACAATGAGTACACTTGCGATCGCTAAGTGTACGAGAACTAGGTCCACTACTACCCCGGAAACCACCACGGGAGCCACTGCCACGGGAACCAGCCCCACGAGAACCCCATGAACCAGAATAAGAGTCCCGGTGACTAGATGTGCCAAGAAAACCCCCTCGAGTAGACCCACGATCAGCACTACTCGAGACTAATGCAGAAGATGACAAGGTAGAGGACCCAGAGATGGATTGGGGCTGCCCCAAAGAAGAACGTAACAGCCGAGAGTAGGCATTAGCAGCAGAAGGTAGGGTCTCACTGGTAAGAATCTGATCCTTAAACCCCCGCAATTCAGGATCTAATCCAGAGAGTAAAGAAGCCATCATGAACTCCTCCCCATGTTGCTTCTGTTTGTTCACATCAGTAGTGAAGGGACGATGCTGCAATAACTGATCCCACAAGGTCTTGAGACTACTATAATAATCAGGAAGTGATCGGCCAAACTGGCGCATAGCAAAAATCTGCTCATATAGCTCATAGACTCGAGAGACATTACTCTGATTTGAAAAGGATTCAGCAAGGGAGTCCCAAATTTCTTTAGAAGTATCACAAAATTCCACAGTAGTAGCAACCTGTGGTTCCAAGCTATGCCAGATCCAACCCATAACACAGGAATCCTCACTACACCAATCATCATAAGCTTTGTCATCAGTGGCAGGAGGGAGTTCGCTAATGAAGCGGGATTTCTTCTTACCACGTAAGAAAATTTTTACAGCATGAGCCCAAGCCACATAATTGGCACCATTCAACTTCTTGGTAGTAATAGATTTGGGCATGTCATCATCTTTACTCATAGCCATTGCTTTGGTCTCAATTTCAGCCATGACAAGCAATCACACAAAATATTCAACACAAGAGTATATAGGCAGCAAAAGTTTTGCAAATAGGACTTATCCACACCAATCAATACGTACAACCAAGAGTATAGCCACTGGAACTAGTTCAATCAACAAGAATTCAACAAAAATCAACACTGAAAAATCAATTAGACTTTCCTAGAGAAGTTTCAGTCCCTATGCAGTAAGTTTCAATGGGGGAAAGCTGGAAAATAACACTGCCGACTATGTGTAGTAGCAGAATAAGGCCAAAAATGAAGCAAACATCAACCCAACAGTATCAAATCAACAAATTAATGACAAATAACAGGGAAGGGAAGAGTTTCGGCTCCTAGAGAGAGGATTCCAGCAAGTGGATTCAACAAATAACAGTTCCAAATCCAGATTTGTCGATTGAGACCAAAAAAATCGAAAAACATTCAAAAATTGAAAACTCACCTCAGGGATGTTCAAAAAATTCCACAAAAATCACCATAAATCTGAGGATTAAATTTCGAACCTAGGGGTGGAAGACCCGTCCGTATAGTGCTTACGTCATGTTGACGTCGTCGTACGGCTGATGACATCAGCACATCTCGGTCACCTCCAATCAATCTTCAGAGTCCGTAAGAATCTTTCTAATAAAGAATAGATTGCTCTGATACCATGTTAGAATGTAAAAAGATGGAATTTAGGGTTAAGATTTAGGAAGAAGAAGAAGAGAAAAGAGAGAAGAGAGAAATTTTATATCTATTGAATAATCTTGCAGAACCACCCTTTACATCAGAAAGTCAAATATATATACAAACCCTAACATAACAATATGACCATCGTACCCTCAACTTAAGTAAATATTAACAAAAGAACAAAATAACAAAATAAGTATTCTAACAAAGTGAATGCCTTTTTGTGATTCATTTTTTCAATTTTCTGATTCATTTTTTGGATGTGAATGGAAATATGAGGTGTGGAAGATTCTTTTTAGAGGAATTGGAGACTGAAGTGTTTATTGTTGAATGTGGAAACCTGCCTTTCTGTTAGTGTGGTTTTTTGGTGTTACATTGGAGTATTATATTAAAGTGCTATGTTTGTAAAAAGTACACTAAGGAATTTTTTTGAAATGTTAAGTTATTACGTTTGAGAAAAGTATACTGAGGAGTTTTTTAGTGTGTTACATTGATTGAAGTGTTACGTTTGGGAAAAGTACACTAAGCAGTTTTTTAGTGTTTCACATTGATTGGAGTGTTACATTTGGGAAAAGTACACTAAAGAGTTTTTTAGTGTGTCACATTGATTGGAGTGTTACGTTTGGGAAAAGTACACTAAGGAGCTTTTTAGTGTTACATTTGGAGTGTTATGTTTGGGAAAAGTACACTAAAGAGTTTTTTAGTGTTACATTGAGTGTTATGTTTGGAAAAAGCACACTTAGGAGATTTTTTGGAATGGTACTGTAGCTCGACTTTTCGTGCTCCTTTTGGATACTACTAGCCCTACAGTTTAGAATCCCATGGTTCTGAATCTGATCTCACAAGTGCAATGTGAAATAGATAAACACAAAGAATCCGAATCCAGTAAATCTTTTGGAAAATCAATTTTGAATCAAAATACCAAAAATAAACTGCTTTACCAGATACAGAGTCACCACCTAAATATTTTTTGAAAAATTTAGGAAACCCATGACCCGTGCTAAAGGTCACGTGTCCGTCATCACCAAGATTGTCTCGGCTCAGAAACTTAGGTACGAGAGGGGAAGGTCATGAATTGAGCACCCCACTTGCCCTATCAAAGATCGACCTCTACTATTCATGATATGATTTTTATTTACACTATATGCTCTTGTTTAGATTATTAGGCTATTGTTACTATGTGATGCATACATAAGTGTAGACTAATTTGCAAAAATTAGAACACCTTGATTTCATGTTTGTTTTTTAAATTTGTTTCGAATATGTACTACTTGAAAAAGTGATCTCACATGTACATTACTCAAATTGTTCTAATTCAAGCAATTAGCCTTCATCAACAAGTATTCAAGCAGATATAGCACTTAAGCAGTTAGCCACGTGGCAAGCATGCTAGACATGGCAACAATCACACTCATGCAACATGCTAAAGCAAATAAAAGCTTACCTAGTACTCTAAGGCAAGCCAAAATAAACAAAAGAGTTAGAAAACATGCGTGCTCCTAACTAATGCAACATGACTAATGCAAAACATGCGATATGTAACTAATAGGCTCGACTACTAATTATGTCATATGAGTCAATTTGATAGCATGTGGTTAAAACATGTATTCAAAGAAGTAATAAACGGAAATGCTTTGTTTAGAATGATAAACTGAGCCTTGATGCATGCAGGACAAGTGAATACAAACATCGGAAATGCTAAAAGAAACATGATGTTCTATTCTATCCATCATAAGCGAGTAAATAAAAGGGAGAAAGATGTGGGGTTGGAAGACATACACATTATTACAAGTTTGGCTCTTGCAGAGGAGGGTCCAAATGAATGCCCTAGCTAATTACTTACCTAATTGACTAACTATTACAAACCAAATGAAATAAATTAGCTAAGCTACTTAACTAATTATTACAACAACGAATTAACTAACTACTTCAGCTAATTAATTAAATACAACACAAAACTAACTAATTAGTTATAAGTCCGCTATTTACAACATGCTACTATTACAACATTATTTCACGGATTCTGAGAATCGAGAGATGGTTCATGCATGGATGCGGGTTTTCACCCGAAAAACCCCCTGTTTTGCTACCGGAATGCCTCTGTTGCACACTTAGAAAATTGCATTATTTTTCCACCTCAGCCTCTGCTCTGTTGGAAAAAGAACACTGAGTGCCTCTGTTGCACACTTAGAAAATTGCATTATTTTTCCACCTCAGCCTCTGCTCTGTTGGAAAAAGAACACTGAGTGGCCGGCAACCCAGAAGGAGTGGCCGGCAACCCAGAAGTAGTGGCCTGCCGTCCAGTAAAAGTGGTCTGCTGGCCACTAATGTTGGTTCTTCCCTGCAGCAATAGAGAACAAACAGAGCACAAACCAGAGTATTCTCAGGGGATGTTTGTCCACCCTACCTCTCCTTATTAGCAAACAGGTCAAAGGATGGGTAGACTTGATTCACAAGCCATCAATCGACGCAATTTCATTGTATGATGACTTATGAACCAAGGGATATAATTTCGATAAATGCACAATAAAAGACTCTCAAAACCTCCTTCCTATCATGGATTGATCGAGGGAAGTCGTCGACCTTGGAAACTTGAACCATTTCATCACCAACAAGTATGAAATGACCCAAGTCTCCTGATAACAAACTTGTGTATTGTTCTTATTCATTAATCAAAAGAAGTACAAATATATAAGCAATAGAATAGAATGAAAACCCTAATAACCTAAAGTACTAAACTATCCTTAATGAATAATATAAACTACATAATTCACACCCCCCCTCAAACTGAGGATGCGAGCGCAGAAAGCATCGAAAGTTTGCCAAGAAGAAAACGAAAACAAGCAACAGTATGAGTCTTCGTAAAAAAATCGGCCAACTGAAAAGATGAGGGAACAAAAGGGAGAGTAATAGTGCCAGCCTGAAGATGCTGTCTGACAAAGTGACAATCTATTTCAACATGCTTTGTCCGCTCATGAAAGACTGAATTATGGGCAATCTGGACAGCACTCTGATTATCACAATACAACGGAGTTGGATCAGAAAGAGAAACACCCATATCAGAAAGAAGCCAGCGAAGCCAAACGATCTCGGAAGTAGCATGAGCCATGGCACGATACTCAGCCTCAGCAGTGGAACGAGCAATGACAGACTGTTTCTTACTCTTCCAGGATATGAGGGAATCGCCAAGGAAAACACAAAGACTAGAAGTGGATTTGCGATCAGAGATGTCACTTGCCCAATCAGCGTCAGCATAGGCACGGAGAGTCAAGTCCGAAGAGGCAGATAATAGCAAACATTGCAACAAAGTGCCACGAAGGTAGCGCAAAGTACGGAGTAAGGCAGCCCAGTGTGTAGAGCGAGGAGCAGAAACAAGCTGACTGAGAATGTGCACAGCATAGGAGATATCCGGATGAGTAACGGTGAGATACACAAGGCACCCAACCAACTCACGATACAAAGTGGGATCCTCAAGAGGAACGCCATCAGAAGCAGAAAACTTAGCATGCAACTCAAGAGGAGTGTCGACAATCTTATCATCAGTGAGATTGGCACGAGAAAGAATATCACGGGCATATTTAGTCTGAGAAAGAAGATACCCAGTAGGAGAAGTAGCAACCTCAATACCAAGAAAATATCGAAGAGACCCCAAATCTTTCATCTCGAACTCCTGAAACAACTGATGCTTAACCTCCTCAATAGTATTACAATCAGAGCCAGTGATGATCATATCATCCACATATAAGAGAAGAAGAACAAGGCCAACAGAAGTACGCCGAACAAATAGAGCACAATCATGATGACTAGGGCAAAATCCAAGCTGAAGTGCAACAGAGTAAAATCGCTCATACCAAGCACGAGGAGACTGCTTAAGACCATAGAGAGCACGGCGAAGACGACAAACCACACCAGGAGGGTGTGAGAGACCCGGTGGAGGGCGCATATATACTTCCTCTGCAAGATGCCCATTCAGAAAGGCATTTTTGACATCAAGTTGAAACAAAGGCCAGTGATGGGCAGCAGCAACAGAGATAAGAGTGCGAACAGTAGTCATCTCGGCGACGGGGCAAAAGTCTCATCGTAATCAATCCCATACTCCTGAGAAAAGCCCTGAGCAACCAAACGAGCCTTGTATCGTTCCAAAGGACCATCAGAACGGGTTTTGACCTTATAGATCCATTTAGAGCCTACAATATTCTTGCCAGTAGGTAATGGAACCAAATCCCAAGTCTGAGTGTTAGCCAGAGCAGTTAACTCGTCATTCATGGCAGCAATCCAATTGGGATCATGACAAGCTTCCTTGTAGGACCTAGGCTCAAAATAAGTATGAAGACAGGAAAGAAAAGACTGATAGGAAAGAGAAAAACATGTATTACCAAAACCATACCAGTTCGGAGCACGACGATCACGCGTGGGAAAACGACGTGCAGGAGGAGCAGGATCCAAAGAAGCAGCTGGAGGGACAGTAGAGCTAGAGACAGGCGAACTCGGAAGTGCTTTGCGACGCTGATAAACAAGAAGAGGAACAGGGGAAACGGGAGCTGGAGAGGGAGCAGCTGGCGAGATATTAGAGGTACTAGGAAGAGGCAAGGTAGAGATCTCAAGATCAAAAACAAGCTCATTAGAAGAAACATCAGAAGGAAATGGGTCAATGTGAATCAATTCCTCCTTGGTAATAGGGACAGGGGTGGAAGGTATAGTGTAGTAGGGTAGTTTTTCCAAAAAAGTGACATGCCTAGACACATAAAGCTTTTTGGTGGCAGGATCATAGCACCGATAACCTTTCTGATTAATGCCATACCCTAAAAAGACACATAGGACACAACGAGAACTAAGCTTAGAGCGTGCTCGTTTAGGAAGGAGCACAAAGCATGTAGAACCGAAAACACGAAGAAGAGAATAATTGGGAGTAACACCAAGAAGACGCTCATACGGAGATGAGCCGGAGAGGAGAGGAGTAGGCATCCGATTGAGAAGATATGCAGCAGTGAGCACAGCTTCTCCCCAAAAGACAGAAGGGACAAAGGAGGAGAGTAGCAAAGAACGAGCTGTATCAAGGAGATGGCGATGTTTGCACTCAGCTCGACCATTTTGGGCAGGAGTGTCTGAACAAGAAGACTGATGAATAGTACCATGAGTAGCTAAAAACTCCTCAAACTCAGACAAGTAATACTCACCCCCCAAATCAGAACGGAGAACTTTAATGGTGGTGGAAAATTGAGTGCAAATCATGGAGTGAAAATTGGAATATATTTTGTAAAAATCAGATTTTCGTGTCATCAAATAAACCCATGTAAACCGACTGTAATCATCCACAAAAGACACATAATATTGTGAACCTCCCTTAGTAACTATAGGGGAAGGACCCCAAACATCAGTATGAACCAATTGAAAAGGAGAAGATGAAATAGAACTACTTTTATTAAATGGAAGAGCAGACATTTTAGCCAGTTTACAACCACGACACTCTGAAATATCAACAATGGGAAAATGACCTAAATGTCCAGACTGAACTAACATCCTCAAACGATCACTCGACAAATGACCTAACCTAGAATGCCAAATATAAAATAAAGAAGACTTATTGTTTAAACAAAAAGAAGACAACGCAGTAGAAGACACATCTAAAGGAACATGCAAGCTGTCCAAGATATATAGTTCTCCAACTCTACGCCCGATCCCAATCTGCCTCTTGGAGACCCAATCCTGCACAACACAATGAGAGGAAGAGAAAACAACATCAAAACCGGAATCAGATAATTGACTAATAGAAATAAGACTAAGTGAGAGGTGAGGTACATAAAATACAGGAGAAAGAGACAAATGGGAAGAGAAAATAGAACCAATAGAGGAGACAGGCATAGATGAACCATTAGCAGTAGCAATAGTGATAGGAGAAGGAGGAGAGACACAATTACTAAGGAGAGATGCAACAGGGGTCATATCATGTGAACAACCAGAATCAAAGATCCACGAAGTGTGGATATTACCTGAGGATGATGAACCAGACAAACCTAACTGAGTGGTAGTCATAGCGGAAGCTTGGGACGAAAGATTTGGATTGGCCACCATGAAAGACTTGAACTGCTCAAACATAGACTGCATATTGGAAGATGGATCATTCTCAGAAACTGGTGCAGAAAAGGCGGCAGATGAGCGAGATCCTGAAAATGTCGGCTTAGCGAATGGTGAACCAGATGAACGACCCTTGGGCTGCAAAAGTTTAGGACATGCATGTTTCCAATGGCCTTTTTGATGACAGAAGCTGCACTCATCCATGGAAACCCGAGGCTTGGGCTTACCAGTAACTTGAAATAAATGAGAAGATGGGGTGGGCAAGAGCGGAGGAGTGGCAAAAACTGACTGGGAAGTAGGAGTACCATGAGCCACCTTAAACCGAGTTTCTTCCGCAATAAGCTCACGGACAGCACCATCCACAGAAGGCAAGGGAGATCGATGAAGAATAGCTCCCCGAAGTGGCTCAAATTGATCACGAAGGGCCATGAGAAATTGAACAAGATGTTGTTTCTCCCGATACTTGATATAACTGTCAAGTAACTGCAAATCGGACGGTTCCATCAAAGCAAGCTGATCCCAATAAGTAGTCATCTCATTGTAGAACTCCTAAATAGACTTATCTTTCTGACTAGCACTGCGAATAGACATCTCAAGTTCATACTGTTTTGCAAAGTTAGACTCAAGGTACATAGTCTTCAAATAGTCCCAAACTTGTTTAGAAGTAGAAAACTTGGAAAAATTCATACCAATGGTAGTTTGAACTGAATTATGAAACCAAGTAAGAATTTGTGCATTTTCCTTATCCCATTTAGCAACATCAGCCTCAGTTTCTTGAGATTCCGTGGGTCTAATTGTCACACCAATCACATAGTTCCACATGCCTTTACCAATTATAAAATTTTTCATTACATGAGACCAATAAGAGTAATTGGTACCATCTAACTTAGTGGTGATAGCTTGTAATTTATCATCAACCATAATGATAATTAAGCAACACAGTAAACCCCAAATCAGAGTGACTAATCAAAATTGCTATTGTTCTAATTACAGAATCAATGAAGTCAAACTTATAATACCTCTATCACCACAAACCAAGGCAGAGCAGAGAGAGACGGAGACTAGAGAAGGAGACAAATATCACAGTAAACCCAAATATCAATAGTCGGGCATCAAGGTCAGACCTTGCTTTGATCCTGTGAACTAGCGAAGGAGACAGAGAGATCACCAATCTAAGGCACACAGAGAGATGAGAGAGCTTCGATCGAACTTGATGAGGGCTAGGGCTCCGACGTGACCAGATACAGCGACGTGCGAAGAGCACAAAGGCTTCGATCGGACAAGATGAGGCTACGATGGTCGTTGATGACCTAGGGCTCCGACGCAACCAGATACAACGAACTCAGAGACCACAAAGCAGACCTTGCAAAGAGAGAGAAGGGAGTTGCGATGGTCAATGATGACCTGCGACAGGTATGCTAACGTCTGGATCGCTGCTCTGATACCATGATAACAAACTTGTGTATTGTTCTTATTCATTAATCAAAAGAAGTACAAATATATAAGCAATAGAATAGAATGAAAACCCTAATAACCTAAAGTACTAAACTATCCTTAATGAATAATATAAACTACATAATTCACATCTCCATGTGTTCAATTAACGTCCGATTGAACACCAAATTACCTTATTATCTTGTTCCATTTTAGTCCAAGTTTTATTACTTCATTTTAATTACCTTCCATTCCTTAATTCATTTAGTCCAAAAATGAACATTAAGTCCTCTAATGGAAAGAAGTGTCAAACAAAGGGTTGTTTTAGGCATGAGAGAGATGTCATGCCGTTGGTAATGAACCTTTGAAAAGATTAAACCATTAAGCACAACAACCTCAATCTCAAGTTTAAACAATTCATTGGTTGAAACAACTCTCAAAGGAAATGAAAAATCAAGAAATAAGGGAGGTTGCAGAGATGCTTAGAGGTGAACACAAGTATGGAAAGCAAGAAATAAAGGCTATCAACTCAAATAGGTTGATGGCTAAGGCCTAAACCACCAAGCCTATGAGGACCATTACACTACAAGCATACTACACAAAGTATGAATGAAGCTAACTCATAAAAACAGTCCTAAAACAGTCCAAAAAAGTGCTAAAATTAAGACAAACAACTACAACAAATAGTTCAAATATTGAGGGATTAAAACTAGCACACAAGTACAAGGACGGGACGCTAACCCCTCCACTTTTAGGACTTCAAAGCATGATTTTAGCCTCTGAAAAACCTCTGAAAATCAGTGGTAAAAAGCTCAAAAAAAGTTGATGAGAAAGGTAGGAAACACAAGGGCAAAGGCGTTAGAAGCGAGGTTCAAAGAAGGGTTGTCAACCCCTCTACCTTTAATGTCCTTAAACTACAAGTTTCAACCCAAAAAGACAGGTAATAAATAGCTCAAAAACAGCAAGAAAAGATAGAAAACAAGTAGTGTAGATATGGTACAAAAGCACTAGAATGTATACCTCTTGAAGAGGAATGATCCTTTGAGTTACAAACCACTAATTCACACTCTCAAATGCCTCAAGAGCTAAAATACAAGCTCAAATCACTTCAGCAAGGAACTCTCTAGGTTTGGTTTAGAGTGTTTAGGCAAAGGTTATATAAGTTGCAAGAGAGAGAGAGGATTGTAGAGAGAGGAAAATTTTCCAAAGTTTTGCTCTTCAAAATTTTCTAAATTCCAAAATTTTTCTAACCTTGGCAACAAAAGAGAGGGTCATCTATATATAGAAATATATGAGAGACACTCGAAAATATCCTTACAAACACAGCTGGAATGGTGCATGCATCTGTAGGGACAACTGGTAGAAAATATCTATTTTTTTGCACTGGTGGCCGGCAGGCCACATTAGTGGGCGGCATGCCACACTAGTAGGTCTGCAGGTCCCTGGATGCTCAGGCTTGAAAAAACACTGTTTGGGTCCAAAACAAGACACAAGGTTTGTAGATTCAACACTGAGGTTTCCTGCTGAGGAAGTCAAGCATTTGACAAGCATAAACATTCATCATTGAGTGATCAATCAGTGGCATTAAGTCTTAAGGGCCATCAAAAATGGGGTGTTTACAGGTACATTGTTATGTTTGAGAAAGTACACCAAGAGGGTTTTTAGTATTATATTGGAGTGTTACATTTGGAAAAAAACACACTAAGGAGTTTTTTAGTATTACATTGGATTTAGTGTTACATTGGAGTGTTACGTTTGAGAAAAGCACACTAAGTAGTGTTTTTGGAATGTTACGTTGTTACGTTTGAGAAAAGTTTTATTGTGTTACATTGGAGTGTTACGTTTGGAAAAAGTACACTACGGAGTTTTTTTTTTTTTTTTTGAAGTGTTACGTTTAGTAATTTCAACATTATAAGAAAACTCACACTTATCTCTCAATACATAACACACTCACGTTCATGCTTGGCCCTTTATGTAATTCACACTAAAATGAGACCTTTGGGTCTATAAGAAAAAAGGAAGGACCAAACAGTTCATAAGATCAGATCAAAAAAAAAAAAAAGTTTATAGGATCACTACTTGAGATTTATTGGTGCTTCACCCATAAATTATTGTCATTTTTTCTCCTTTAAAAAAAAAATAAAATGCTACAGTAATATACTCTTATACCTAAAGGCATTTGGTCCAAAAGTCCAAATTATAATTTTATTTGGTCAAAGATCCAGACTCTAAAACACTTTACCTAAAAGGATAAGTTCAAGTAAACCGACCAAAATACCATATATATATATATGATACACACAGACACATTCCATAAAAATCAAAAAAATTCTCCTCCCTCAGCTCTCTAACCTCGCCGCCCACCACCTCACTGTCGTCCGTTGCCAGCATGGCTCCGCCGCTGCAGCAGAGATCTGGAAGACCATCTGTCGCCACTGTCATCTTCGGTATCCTCCTCCGCCACCACTGCTTCGACACCTTTGGTTCGATCGCAAACTACAGATTTGCTCCGCCGACCAGATCTGTATCTTCGATCTCCATCTCCGCCGACTAGATTTGCTCCGTCATCTTCGATTTGCCATCTCCATCGACCAGATTTGCTCTGCCGTCCAGATCTACTCTACTGAAGGATCTGAGGACGTGTATATTTATCATCAGATCAAAAAAAGGTTGCTTCCTTTTTCCAGATCTCCTCTCCAATTTCCAATTCTACAATTTCGATTTGATCAGTTTATATACATTATATATCCATGTATATATACATACACATCACTAGCTAAACCTCAATTGCGTGCTCATTCGATCGTCTCTTGTTAGATGTTAGATTCACATATGAAACAAAGAAGAACAATAGGAAGAAGGGAAGAACCAAAAGGCTGATTTGTTTACTATGTTTATTATCTTACCCTTAAACATATTAGGGTTACACATATTTATAATAAAAGGCTAAAGAAGCAAATGACATAACTACCCTCACACACACTAATACTTAACACTACCCCTTAAGTTGGTGCAAAGATATCTCTCATGCCCAACTTGCAACAAATGGGGTGGAAAACCTTACTATTAAGACCCTTAGTAAAGACATCAGCCAATTGATCTTCAGACTTCACAAGTTGGGCATCAAGGAGAAGTTGAAGAACCAAAACCCTTATTCAACTTCTCCTTGATGAAATGTCTGTCCATCTCAATATGCTTTGTTCTATCATGCTGAATAGCATTGTGAGCAATACTAATGGCAGCTTTGTTGTCACAATACAGTGTCAATGGTTCACTGTAAACAAACCCAATATCAATCAACAAGGACTGGAGTGTGATAACCCTGTTCCGTATTATGCTAATTGGTCCTCATTATGAATGTGATTATGTGTTTGATATGATTTTGAGTGCCATTTATATGAATATATGTGGTTTTGAATTTCTATCTGTTCACCGTAGGAATATCTATTTGATTATCTGCTTTGGAATTTAAATTGAAGGCCCTATCGGCCACAGAAACCGAAATTGATTGCGCCATTGTGATTAGCGTAATTTTTAGAGCCTACAGTGAAATTTAATTGAAAATTGATTCGGATCAGATTAAATTGATTTAATTAATCAATGAAGTGCTCATATATCTAATATTAAATTAATGTGACTTAGTGGGGTTATATAAGGGCCATTACACTCTCAATTCTTCTCTTTTGGGTTTATTTGGCTGATATCAACTCTAAGAGAGAGAGAGAGGGTCGGCTAGAGAGGGAACAAGAGAGAAAATTATGTGTTTGGCTCAAGTTTGAGGAATTGGAAGGTTGAACTCAAGAATTAAGCATACATTGGGGAGATTAAAGCTCCTAGGTGAGTAATCAACCCTTAGCTCATGAGTTTGAGTTGTGTTTTTGCAAATTGAAGACTAAATAGTGAGTTAGATCATGAGTTGTGTTGATTTTGATGAGATATGCACATGCATGCATGGAATTGCTATGAATTGCCATAAATTTGTATAATCTAACATGTAGCATGTCAATTATAAAAGATTGAAGGTTGGATCATACATGCAAGCATGTTTTTGTTGAGTTTCATGAGAATGAACACCATTTGCATCATTTGAAATAGAAATGAAGTCAAAATTGGCATGCATGTTTGATTATTAAAAATGTGGAGCTTATAGGAGGTTGAAAGCATGAGCCGTGATTGATTTTGAAGAATTGGACCATGATTTTGGGTGATTGGCTTCATGTTGTTTACATCCATGTGCTATATAATGTAATTGCATGTTTTGGACCGAAATCATGAGCTTTGGAACCTTTGAATGTCAAATTTGAGCTCAAGAACATTGCTGGAAAACCCAGAAATTTTGATGTCCGCTCGAGCGGGGGAACCGCCGCTCAAGCAGGAAATACGAGGTCCCAGTATATTTTGCAGACATGGTGTCCGCTCGAGCGGGGAGCTATGTAGACAAACCTTCTGCTCGAGCGTCCGAGTTCGTGCTTGAGCGTGAAAATGATATAACCAGCACTTTTGCAGACCTCATGGGTCCGCTCGAGCGGGGAAGTCCACGCTCAAGCGGGGACCCTGTTTCTGAAAATTTTAGAAAGGCATTCTGTGTTTTGTTTTCTGTTCTCTTTCACTTCTAAGTACTCTTAGGCATACATTGAGCATTGTAATTGAGTTAAAGAGATAAGAATGAAGCCTAAAGAGGAACATGCGAATTAAGGAACGGATTGAACCATTTGTGACCCATTTGTGTTATGTGATGTGTAGGGTCAAGCTCCAGGGCAAATCAACCAACCGATCACTGTGAGTAATATCTTGACAAAGATATCTGAAATATGTTGTTGTCCAATTGCTTACTTCTATGTAAGTTTATAAGTTTGTTAATTTGATGGGTGGACAATGTTTGCCACGCCAAATGAATGAATGGGCCAAAGGCCAGTTTGACACGAATGAATGAATGAATGGGCCGAAGGCCAGTTTGACATGAAAGTATGAATGGGCCAAAGGCCAGTATGACACGAATGTATGAATGGGCCAAAGGCTAGTTTGACACGAATGAATGTATGAATGGGCCAAAGGCCAGTTTGACACGAATGAATGAATGAATGGGCCAGAGGCCAGTATGATTTAAACGATAGAATGAATGGGCCAGGGGCCAGTACGATCTGAATGAAAGAATGAATGGGCCAGGGGCCAGTCTGACATGAATAAAAGACAAATGGGCCAAAGGCCAGTTTGACATGAATGGATTGGGCCCAAGGCCGTCTGAAATGTTTGGAACCGAAATCACTTGATTTATAGCTATTTATATACTAAATAAAAATATGAATTGGGCCTAAGGTCGTCCAATGTATATTGTTCCAATGCATCTTCTTCAATTGATATTATTCATTGGGCTTTCGCTCACGCTTATTCATGTGTTTGTAGGTGAGCCAAGAGAGGTCCAGACCCAGCCTCAGTGAAGTCAGTGTGGAACAACCAAGGTTTTGAATAGTCAACCCTTGCGTCTCACACATGAGACTCGTCTTCACCCTTCTGGTTATGTATTATATTTTGTCATGTTGGCGAAGACTTTGAATCTGTTGTATATAGTTTTCATGGGTTGACTTAGACTTAAATGATCCTGTCTGTATAGAACCTTATGCTGCTATATTTTTTGAAGTGAGTTATTAACATGTATGTGTATGGTTTGTTATGACGTGCCATGTAAGCACAGCTCTATGGACAAAGTTTTAAATTTTGCTTCCGTTTGGCCCCCCCTTTTACTCTGATGAGTTATGTCTGGTTTGGTTTGAGGCCGTAGGTAATCTCAGGATTACTAGCCGGTTACGTCCTTAACCCATGGGGGCAGGTTCGGGTCGTGACATGGAGCCACATCAATTCACATATACCATGCGCCATAGCCCTGTATTCTGCCTCTGCACTAGATCTGGACAGCACTGGTTGTTTCTTACTACGCTATGTGATTAAATTCCCCCTCACAAATGCACAGTAACTGGAGGTAGATTGCCTATCATCTATAGAACTAGCCCAATCAGCATCTGTGAACGCCTCTAACCTCAAGTGACCATGATTGGAAAATAAAATCCCTTTTCCAGGAGCAAATTTAAGGTACCTCAAAATGCGATACATTGCATCCAAATGAAGTGCACGAGGCTCATGCATAAATTGACTCACTATCCTAACTGCATAGGCAATATCTGGACGAGTGTGAGATAAATATATAAGCCTTCCCACAAGTCGCTGGTACTGTTTCTTCTCCACAAGATCACCAACACCACTACAAAGATGGTGACTAGCCTCAATTGGCGAATCAGCAGGTTGCCAGCCTAACATGGCAGTTTCCTCAAGAAGATCTAGGATATACTTCCGCTGAGAAATGAAGATGCCTTTGTCAGATCTGGCAACTTCAATCCAAAGAAAGTACCTCAACGGACCAAGATCTTTGATCTCAAATTCCTTGGCCAACAACATCTTAAGATGTGTCACTTTTTTCTTATCATTACCTGTCACAACTATGTCATCCACATATACTGTAAGCACAATTACCTTATCTGCATGGCTTTGCTTACACCCGAATCTCAACATAGCCTCCAAGAATCTGTCAAACCAAGCTCGAGGAGACTGTTTCAAACCATATAATGCCTTTTTCAACCTACAAACTTTCCCAATTGTAGACTGAGATGAGAATCCTGGTGATACATCCATATATACCTCCTCCAAATCATCATGGAGAAATGCACTCTTCACGTCTAACTACTGTAAAGGCCATCCCAAATTAGCTGCACATGAGAGAATAACTCGAATGGAATTCATCTTTGTCACAGGAGCAAAGGTTTCTTAGTAATCAATTCCATATGTCTAAGTAAACCCCTTGGTCACTAATCGTGCTTTGTACCATTTAACTGTTCCATCTGCTTTCTGCTTGATGGTGAACACCCACTTACACCCTACAGGCTTTTTTCCACTAGGAAGAGGAACCAACTCCCAAGTGTTATTCTTGCTTAGAGCTTGCATCTCTTCTACCATAGCTACTTTCCACTTAGGATCATTGATAGCTTCCTTCCAACCCTGGGGAATACATGCAGAAAACAAAGACGAAACAAAAGCACAATATGTAGAAGACAATGAATCATTTGACACAAATTTAGAAATGGGGTGTTGAGTACAAGCCCTAACCCCCTTTCTAAGAGCAATAGGAAGACTCGAATCATTGACAACAGGACTCTCAACTACAAGTAGAGGAATAGATTGAGATGCATTACCTGGAACTAGCATGGGGGATGATGATGGGTTTGGTGGCACAAGGGAAGCTTGCTCTTTCAGACGCCGAGAATAAGTCTAAAGATCAACCCTGTCCAAACGACCACCAATGTCAGGCTCCACATCAAGAGAACTATTAGGCTCCCCTTTACCACAAATAACAGCCCACTGACTAGGAAGGAAAAAAGACAACTCCTGATAGGCCATCTCCTCATCCGCAATCTCATCCATACCACTACTACTCTCCCCCTGAGGAGATGGCGGAGGAGAAGGAAAGAAGGACGCAGATTCACGGAAAATGACATCCATACTAACATACACTTTGCGAGTGTGAGGATCATAGCATCTGTAACCCTTCTGAGTAGCAGAATAACCAATAAAGACACAATGCACAGCCTTAGGATCAAGTTTCCCACGAGTATGAGGTTGCAAATGAACAAAACAGACACCCAAACACCCGAGGAGGAAGAGAGGAAGTGGGATATGACAAATTTAGAGAATACCAGATTAGGGAATGATTAGGATATCATCCCCTATTTATATTAATGAAGATCAATAATTACAAAAGAGCCCTAAGCCATAGAATAATTACAAAATAAGAACCCAAATAATAATATATTATTCTAACACTCCCCCTCAAGCTGGTGCAAAAATATCTCGTATGCCCAGCTTGTCTAAAATGTCATGAAAGGGCATACTTCCAACTCCCTTGGTAAGGATGTCAGCAAATTGTTCACCAGACTGCACAAAGGGAGTACATATCGTGCCACTAGTGAGTTTCTCCTTAACGAAGTGGCGATCAACCTCAACATGCTTTGTCCTATCATGTTGAACCGGATTGTGAGCAATGTTGATAGCGGCCTTATTATCACAATATAACCACATGGAGTCCTTCTGATCAATACCTAGATCACTCAACAATAATTTGATCCATAAGAGCTCACACACCCCTTGTGCCATACCTCTAAACTCAGCTTCTGCACTTGACCTGGCAATCATATTTTGTTTCTTACTCCTCCAAGTAACTAGGTTGCCTTCAACAAAGGTGCAATACCCTGAAGTCGATCTCCTATCAGTTACTGATCCAGCCCAGTCAGCATCTGTATAGACTTTCACACGAAGATGATCATATTTTGAAAAATAAAGAACCTTACCAGGAGCAGACTTCAAGTACCTCAAAATTCTCATGATAGCCTCGAAGTGAATCTGATGAGGAGCATGCATAAACTGGCTAACCACACTGACAGCAACAGCAATATCAGGACGAGAGTGAGATAGGTAAATGAGCTTACCCACTAATTGCTGATAGCTCTCCCTATCAACAGCTGTTCCTCCCTCATCATCTCCCAATTTCTGATTGGGTTCCAGTGGAGTATCACAGGCCTTGTTGCCAAGCATCCCAGTTTCTTTCAACAGGTCAAGTACATACTTCCTCTGTGAGATAAAAATCCCATCCTTGGAGCGAGCAATTTCAATTCCCAGAAAATACTTTAAGCTTCCCAAGTCTTTGATTTCAAACTCACTGGCTAAATATTTCTTCAACAGAGGTATTTCCTCACTATCATCGCCTGTAAGAACTATGTCATCTACATAAACAATGAGTGCTGTAGTCTTACCACGTGAGGAATGTTTCACAAATAAAGTGTGATCTGCCTGACTCTATTTGAAGTCGTATTTAAGCATAGCCTGAGTGAATCTCTCAAACCAAGTCCTTGGAGACTGTTTGAGACCATATAATGACTTCCGAAGCCTGCATACTTTGCTTTCTGTCTTATGATCCTCAAAACCAGGAGGAATGTCCATATATACCTCTTCTTCGAGGTCACCATGGAGAAGGGCATTCTTTACATCAAACTGATAAAGTGGCCAATCTAGATTAGCTGCTAAAGAGAGAAGTACTCTGACCGAATTCATCTTAGCCACTGGTGCAAAGGTTTCCTAATAGTCAATGCCATATGTCTGAGTGAACCCTTTTGCCACAAGTCTAGCCTTGTAACGCTCAATAGACCCATCCGCTTTGTGTTTCACAGTATAAACTTATATGCATCCCACAGGTCGTTCGCTCTTAGGTAACTTAGTCAATTCCCAAGTGCCATTCTTCTTAAGTGCTTTCATTTCCTCAATCATGGCAAATTTCCACTCAGAGGTAGCAAGAGTATCCTGAAAATGGTTAGGAATGCTAACAAAGGAAATATTTAACACAAACGCTCTATAGGAGGATGATAAATGGGAATAGGACACAAAATTTAAGATAGGATGTTGAGTACAAGATCTCACACCCTTTCTCTTGGCAATAGGAACATCAAGATCAATGGACTCAAGAGATTCAAATTTACCTGGACTCTCATCAGAAGCAGGAGATGGCAGTGGAGGAGCAGAAGTGGTCTCTTGTATCCAGTTAACTTTCTGTCTGTCTTTGTCCCTGACATAAACTTGTTCTTCCCTATCCTTGGGGACAGTGGGTTCTGTAGTCCCAGCAGGAGGTGATGGTACAAGAACAACTGGTTCCACTGTAGGAATCACAGGAATCACTTCACACCAAGGCTCCCCCTGAAGGGAGGACTGTGACAGCGGAGAGGATAAGTAATAGAATTGGGACTCAAAGAATATGACATCCATGGACACAAACCACTTACAAGACAGAGGGTGGTAACACTTATATCCCTTTTGAGTAGGAGAGTATCCCAGGAAAACACATTTGAGCGAGCGAGGGTCCAACTTACCACGAGTAGGAGAGTGATTGTGGACAAAATAGACACAGCCAAATATTTTTCGCGGAATAGAAAACAAGGACTTGGAACCTAGGAGGACTTAAAGGGGAGCTTGTTTTTGCAAGACTTGGGTAGAAAGACGATTAATAAGATGGGCAGCGGTGAGAACAGCGTCACCCCAGTAGGACCGAGGTACACTCATAGAAAAACACATGCACCGAGCCATATCAAGAAGATGATGATTCTTGCGTTCTGCCACCCTATTTTGTTGAGGGGTATTGGTGCAAGAGGTCTGATGGATAATGAGCAGAAAAATATTACCCTAACCCAGAATCTATGTATTCCCCCCCCCCTCCAATTATCAAAATGGAAGATTTTGACTGTGGCCCCAAATTGAGTACAAATCATCTTATGAAAATTGCGAAACACCGAGAAAACCTCACTCTTGTCTTTCATGAGATACACCCAAGTAGTACGAGAAAAATCATCAATAAATGAAACAAACCATCGATGACCTTTCACAGACATAATACGAGATAGACCCCAGACATCAAAATGTATTAATGAAAAAGGAACTAAACTTTTATTAAAATTGGGAGCAAAAGAAGCTCTGTGTTGTTTTTCCAAGTTGACAAGACTCACAAGAAACTCAGACACATTATTGTTTGCAAAACCAAATGGAAATAAATACTTAAGCAAATAAAAAGAAGGATGCCCAAGACGCCGATGCCACGGCCATAAATCATCTTGGGTAGGACTCGTGGTGGAAGAATGTGCAAGCTTGTCAGGTTGATCCCGGGAAGTAGAGACCATTTTCTGCACTACCACTGCCAAATCGTCCTCGTGACAAGGTCCTGAAAAAGACAATGATCAGGAAAAAATGTCACACTACAATTCAAATCCTGGGTAATACGACTCAAGGATAACAGGTTAACAGAAAATTTGGGAACATGAAGAACAGAATATAGAGGTATGGTAGGAGTGACATGGACTAACCTTTCCCAGAAATGGAAGAAACAGTACTATCTGCAATCCTAACTTTATCCTGACCTGAAGAGGGCTTATAGGCAGAGAAAAGATCAGAGGATCCAGACATATGATCGGAGGCCCCAGAATCAATAATCCAAGGCAAAGACTTATGAGACAGGAAAACACAAAGAGAAGAGGCTAAGTTACCTGAGCGGGCAAACGACGAGGAAGATGTACTGAGAGCAGTAGAAGACCGCGATCCAGTAAGTGACGCAAACATCCTCAAGCTCAGGAGTAGTCATGCCAGAGAGATCATCAGAAGGTTGGCCAATGGAAGGAGAAGTAGAATCAAGTGTATCAACGGTTTAGACAGATGAGCCGTGGATGAGAACCCCGTCCTCTAGACTGGCCTGACCGACCTCCTCTAAAACCAGACCGATCACCTCGACCCCCGGATGGAGTCCCATGAAGCTTCCAACATGTCTCACGAGTATGCCGCGGTTTTTTATAGTAATCACAGAATACAGATTCTTTAGCGGCAGACGGAGGGATGGGAGTCAAGCTAGGGCCATCTCTAGGAGTAAAACAATAATGCGGAGCGGTCAGTAAAGACAGGGGACATCATAGCAGACCGGTGACTCTCCTCATTCTGTACATAGGCAAATGCCTCCTTAAGTGAAGGAAGGGTGTCCATACTCAGAACCCGACTCCGAACCGGATCATACTCCACATTGAGTCCTGCCAAAAACTTGAAGACCCTTTCCTGTGCAATAAACTTCCCGTACCCGACTGAATCAGCAGTGTAAACAAGCTATAATCCTACAGGTGATCAAGGGCATTTCTAGCCGTTGGTGAGGAAGGTGAAGTACTGAAGAATCAGTTGCTCGCCCTGAATAGAGCTCTCAATAGAGCGACGTAACTCAAATGCCTGGGAGAAATTCCCTTTATGGGAATAGGTAGCGGCCACAATATCCCAAACATCCTGGGCAGTCTCCATAGACAAGTAGCCCTCGCTAATGTCTGGTACCATCGAATGAATAAGCCAACCCATAATCAAAGAGTTGGTAATCTCCCATTAGTCATAACCCGGGTCAGTGGTGCTGGGTGCCTGTATCCTGCCATCAACATACCCCATCTTCCCTCTGCTCTTTAAAAACATAGTCAAACTCTACGACCACGCTAGATAGTTTTGACCATTGAATGGAGATGTGGTGATTTTAATACTAGGGTTAGAGTTATCAGTCATAGTAGTAGGTATAATGAAACTCTCACTCTTAGGTGTCGACACACTGTGGAATCTGCCAAAGATACTGTACTATTGAACCCTTAACAAAACTAGTGCCAATCACAAACCCAGAAGGGGGTGGTGGAAGAGAAAAAACAAACGACCACTATGACAATATAAAGAATTAACAACCTATAATTTTCCCCCTTTTTTTTTTTTTTTTTTGAGAGTTCTGGTTCTGTTTCAAGAGCAAATAAATACACTAGTTTTGTTTGAAGAGCAAATAAATACACTTACGAAGTGAATACTCTCAGAGGCAAAGTGACGAGAGACGACTAATGGTGATCAAGAGATGACTGCATCGAGGAAGTCAACTGAGGCAGAGGGACTACCAAGGGCAGTCAGCTAAGCAAACGACACCAGCAGACGACCAACCTAGGTAAGTTTTGAACCCTAGGGGCTTTCGTTGCTGACTTCGACCAACAAGGGTGAGTCGAAACCCTAGACAGTCATCAACCCACCCAAAAGAAAAACACTTGGGTCCTTCTCGGCTTGAGCTAAAGCCCCCCAGGGTGGAGTCGGCTTGAGCTGATAGAGAGAGGACCTGTCTCTGATGGTGGCTGGTGACTCCTGGTGGTTGGTGGTGGCTCAGGTGGTAGGTGGTGGCTCCGGTGGGTAATAGGAACAGTATGGGTAGATGGGTTTAGGTTTTAAGGTTAGGCTCTGATACCATGATAAATTTAGAGAATATCAGATTAGGGAATGATTAGGATATCATCCCCTATTTATATTAATGAAGATCAATAATTACAAGGGAGCCCTAAGGCATAGAATAATTACAAAATAAGAATCCAAATAATAATATATTATTCTAACAGGATATGCTACAGGAAGCAGTTGAAGAGGAATCTGAAATTGGAGGACACTGGAAGGCATACAGTTGATAAGATAAGCACCGGTAAAAACAACATCACCCCAAAATGACTTAGGGACATTCATGGTAAACAAGAGAGAGCGAGCAACTTCAAGAAGATGGCCATTCTTGCGTTTGGCAACCCCATTCTGCTGAGGAGTACCAACACAACTAGTTTGATAAATGATGCCATGCTCCTCTAGGTATGCTCGAAAAACTCCATCAACATACTCAGTCCCATTATCACTACAAAGAATTTTGATTTGAGCATTAAAAAGATTGGTCACCATTTTATGAAAAGTTTGGAAACAAGAAAAAATTTTACTCTTAGTTCAAAGGAAGTAAATCCAAGTCACACGGGAATAACAATCAATAAATGTAACAAACTATCGATACCCAGAAGTAGAAACCACAGGGAAAGGGCCCCATACATCGGTATGAATAAGCATAAAAGAAAAAGTATTTTTTTATTAATTGAAGGGTAACAAGTACGTTTATGCTTTGCAAGTTCACAAGCATCACAACCAAAAATACTCCTAGGACAATCACGAACTAAAGAAGGAAAAAGTTTTTCTAAAACACTAAAAGAAGGATAATCCAAACGACGATGCCACTGATGAAGGAGACGAAGAGAGGATCCATTAGTGCACTTGAGAGCCTGAGATGGAATAGCAGGAGGAACGACATTCAGAAAGTACAGTCCACCTTGTGCTCTACCCTTGCGAATCGTTTTCCCCGTAGTCAGTTCCCGAAAGACACAATGAGTACGAAAAAAGGTCACTAAGCAATTTATAGTAAGACTACTAACAGAAAGCAGGTTAGTGGAAAAATTAGGAACATGAAGTACAGAGGAAAGAGAAAGAGAAGAGGAACAATGAACCAAACCTTTGCCGGAGGCAGAGGATAAAGTGCCATCAACCACTCAAACCTTGTCTTGGCTAGAACAAGGAGAATAAGAATAGAAAAGACTAGAGGCACCTGTCATGTGGTCGGTGGCACCTAAATCAATAATCCAAGAAGGAGATGAGGAGGTACTAAGAGCACTAGCCGGAATAACTGTGTGGGCAAAATTGGAAGAAGCTCAAGTGGAAGAAGCTATGGTAGAAGGAGAATCAAATCGAGCCATCAAACGCTTGAGAGTGTGTAATTCATCCTAGGAAAGAGTGCCAGTCTCAGAAGGACTCGCAGCAATCTCAGACACATGTGATTGGGGACGAGTTGTACTACCACGACCCCGACCCCGAGTAGGACGGCCATTCAGTTTCCAACAAGCTTTCGATCATGTCTGTCTTTCCCACAATAATCACACTTCAATCGATATCGGTCAACCAGTGTATCCTGAGTACCAGACTGAATCGGACTAGGCCGAGGAGCTCGAGTTGGAAGAGCAACAACCAAAGCAAAACGATCCTGAATAGAGGAATGAACGATAGCACTACGTCGACTCTCCTCTTGCTGGACAAGGGCATAAGCCTCACAAAGGGTGGGAAAAGGTGAACGACCCAACACCTGGACGTGAATCTGATTATACTCCAAGTTCAAGCCAGCAAGAAAGTCATACGCTCGTTCTCCACGGTTTGCTGAAACAAAGTGGCATCCCGAGAACAAATAGCCTGGAAGCTTTGGTAATAGTCTAGTTCCTACCACAAACTACTCAACTCAGCATAGTGCACTACGAGTGATCTATCCTTCTGATCTAAGCTCCGAAGCTTCTTCCTCAATTCATACGCATGTGCATCATTACCCTGTTGGGAGTACATTTGGGCTGTAGCTATCCAAATCTTATGAGCAGTATCTAAGAGAAGAAAGGACCGACTGATAGTAGGCTGCATAGAGTTAATGAGCCAGGTCATAACCAAAGCGTTCTTAGAAACCCATTGAGTACGCGAAGCGGCATCAGTAGCAGGCTGGAGAAGGTCACCGGTAATGTAGCTAGTCAAATGGCGAGCAGCAATAGCAAGACTACAAGAACGGGACCAAATCAGATAATTGGAGCCATTAAGTTTCACAAGATTGATTTTGAGAGAGGGACTATCATTAAGAGTGATAACACGATGCACGCCACCCTCTTCACTAACTCTAGGGTCTTTATCCTCAATTCTAGCCATTGAAAAGCAATCCCCAAAATAAATAACAATCCAGGAAACCAACAACAGTGCCAACACCTCAACAAAGGACCAAGAATATACCTTTACAGAGCCAAAAACGAGCCAGGAAAGCAAAAAAATGAACAAAAATTGAGAGAAACCTCACCAATCCTTTAAAACAGTGACTCTAGCCTCCTCTAATGATCCAGTCGGCTCCCAAGGAAAGGGAAGGAAGAGAAGAAACAGCCCTAAAAGGGCTCCGGCAGTGGCTTCCGAAAAATAGCCATTTTTTCCAAAAAATAAACAAAAATTGGAAATACCACCAAATAATTACCAAAAATTAAAAGAAAATCATGGAGAAGAAGCCCATGAAATTTCAAATCTAGAGGGTTTTTTTTTTTTTTTTTTACCCCTTCAGAAAAACGAAGAAAAAGAGGAACAAGGAAAGACCATAATCTTTAAGGAGGAAGATGTGGCTCTGATACCATGTTAGATGTTAGATTCACATATGAAACGAAGAACAATAGGAAGAAGGGAAGAACCAAAAGATTGCTTTGTTTACTGTGTTTATTATCTTACCCTTAAACATATTAGGGTTACACATATTTATAATAAAAGCCTGAAGAAACAAATGACATAACTACCCTCACACACACTAATACTTAACATCTCTCTCTTTTTACTTTGCCCTAGCTTGCATTTTAGTTAATGATTTTGCTTCAAACTTCGTTGTGTATTCAGGTTGATTATGGGTGTGCTGAAAAACAATTTCGACATGGATCAAGGAGCCCTAGAGATCGGCATGGGTAAGGTCTAAAATGTATATCATATATATATATTGATTTTAGTCTTAATGATGTTGTGTGTGAAAAATTGAAATGTTCTTATTTTGGTACTGAAAGTCAACTTAAGTGTTTGATGGATTGTGGATTAACAATTGACAAGGGTTTTAGAGTTGGATTTTTTTTTTGCTTAGTTGGTACATTTTAATCACATGTGTTTGCTTATCATCGACACTTGTTGTTTCAGATCTTCTACATAGGGACTACCAAAGCAACTTCCCTAGGGTTTCGCAACCGGCAAACAGTGTGTGACCACCACCGAGCGAAAGGAGGTCCACAACTTGCCAGATCTGATATATATATATATATGTATAGGGTTGAATCCGAGGGTGCTCCTTGGAAACAAAGACAAAATAAGCTCAAGCTATGATCTCGTCAAGCAAATGCTGTATCTATATATTAGCTTTCGACATGGTGGTCTTTGGATTTGGGTCGTCCATGGTGATCTTTGGATTTGGGTGTGTGTGTTTTTCTGATATTTGATCAGTACATCTATTTGTCTTTGTGTGTGTGTGGTTGTTGATCTGTGTGATATATATGTGTTATTGTTAATCTGTCTGTCTTTGTGTGTGTTTGTCTTTGTTGATGTTCTTTTGTTTGATTACAATAGATGAAAAAAAGATTTTGACAGATAGAGAAAGAGAGAGACATATAGATACAAAATTTCAATAGATAAAAAAGAAGTTCAAAAAATTTTAAACAAATAGGTTGACTTTTGTATTTTTTAAACAGACAGAGAAAGAACTCACAGATTGAATTCTAATAAAAAAAAAATTTGAACAGATAATAAAATTTAAACAGATATTTGAACATATAAAGGAAAATTTTGAATTGATATTCAAAAAAATTCAATAGATAGTTAAAAATTTTGAACAGATAAATAAAAATTTGAACAAATAGATGAAAAATTTGAACAGATAGTCAAAAAAAGTCAACAGATAAATTAAGAGGTAAAATTAAAAACAAAATGTCTTTCAAAACAAATGAAAATATCTCTTACCAAACTATCTCACAAATGATAGACTTTCACCAATAAAAAATATGAACTGAACTTAATGCCTTAGACATCCTCCAAATTGGACCTATCACCAATTTTCTCTATATCTAATTATTTCTAAAATATAATATGTAAAAGATATCTACTTAATCTGAACTACTCATAAACAAAATATAATACGAATTAATTTTTCTTACTTCTATTAAAGTATTCAAAATTTTAAAATTGAATATTAACAATATTTCATATTTTTTTCACCTACCTTATTTATATTTTAATATTAATTTATATTGAGTTCCTTATTTAACATAAAGTTATTTATCACGAAAAATTATATTTGATTTAAAATTTATATACTTATACATATATATATATATAATTATAATTATATGTAATACATAATTAATCCACCTATTTCTTTCTTAATTTAATCACAGCATACTTGTATTTAATGCTTTAAAATAATTTTTGTATTATTTTTTAAATGAATAAAAAAATTAAATAATTAGTTTCACTTTTAATTTTATGTTACTAATTCTTCTTCCCATTTAACTATTATTTATAATATCAAAATGAGTGTTTATTTTATTATGTTATAATTTAATATCACAACTCATTATATATATATCAAAGTTATTTATACGTTTTTAACACAATAGGACTATAATTATCAAAATGTAGAACAATAAAGTTAATATTATCAAAATAAATACTTAGGAAAGCTTTTAAATTTTTTGACTATGCCTTTTCATATAACATTGGAATGAATATATATATATAATTTTGCATCTTAATTCATAAAACATTTGGCTCTTTTTTATCAAAAATTTATTGGTTGTTTGAATGAAAAAATGATAATGTTATATCTTTTACATTGGAATATATATTTTAGCTTCTGTATCTTTGAATTTTCACACAATTTGCATTAGTTTTGGTCTCTTTAACCTTATTAAGAATGAGTCAATATAATTATGTCAAAATTATGTGACTTATTATATTTTCTCTAAATCTCAAGGGCGGTCAGTGTAATTAATTTGTACATGTTTCCCTCTATATAAATCATGGATGAAAATTTTCTCAACTTAACCGTTGTCTCATGCTTATGGGACTCACCACGAATCCTAATTTAATAATTCGAACAATTCACGTTATACAATTTTATGTGTACTCATCTTTGGAAAAACATTAAGTCAATCTTATAATCATAATATTTTCATTTTATTGCATTTGTCTCTAAAAATAGATGGTTTATTTTTAAAAATGTAGTTGTTCACTTTTTGGAGACAAATACAATAAAATGTTAAAATTATTTGATAAACCTAATTTCTTTTCATGAATTATATACATAAAAGACTCTACAAAATTAACGAACTGAATCATTGAAATAAAACCTATGATGGGTCCTATAAGCCCTAACATAATAGTCAAGTTCAAATTTAAAGTTGAGAGAAGTCCATTCCATATATACTAAAGATCAACAATGTACATGTGAATATTTGATAATTTATTTAGAATCTCTAACATTTTTAAATAAAGATACATGATATAAAGAAGAGAAAGAAGTGATAGGGTTGGGTGGATTTAAATAAACTGTTTTGTAATTTTTGAGTAACCAAGCCCCACACCACTGCAAGTTTTTTTACATTTGTCTCTTAAAAAATAAATAATTTAATTTTTAATAATATTTATCGTTTATATTTTTTGCAAAATAAATATTATAAATTAATATGTTTACCGTTATCAAATCAATTTAAATTTATGTGAATGATCTATCCATTATAATTCAAATTATTGAAGTGATCCTCACAGTAACTCTAACAAGACCAAATAAGATGATCCAGTCCACTATACTGGACACAATCTGTATCCAAACAAGAAAGAAATACAAGTACTCACCTTTTAAACGTTTATCCCCGATAGTGAAAGGTTCCGTGATTGCTTCTCTAACTCGAATTGCATGAGAACCATCATCATCAACGATTCTTGCACCTAGCCTGAATTCATGCTTTTCCATCCAGATTCTGTCATGAGTAAATTTAACATAACCTAGAACACCAATCCCTCCTTCAAGATTCACACGAAAATCTCCAGCAAGAATAGCTATTTTTCTCCCATTTTTTCCCCTTACTTTAACAATCTTTCTATTGAATTCTTCTTTTGTCCAATTTTTTCCATTAAACTCGCTCTCAACAACTCCTATTTGCACAATTGCTGAGGCTTCAGAGCCAGAGTTAACAACTTGTCCAGTAAGAGAATCAAACAAAGCTACTTCTATGGAGGTATCTATCTCTTCCCTTCCAGTCCATACAACATGAGGGAATGTCTTTGTGAAGTTTAGCTCCAATCTTCTTTCATTCTCTGGTTCCAATTCAAAGTGCCCATTGTTTACCTGGAAACATGGTAACAACATCAAGATGTGAGTACTGTCCGAAATTAATACAGATGGGGTAAACACAAAAGTAAACAATATAAAATATATATTTTTATATAAAAGAGATGATAATACGAATAGATGAAAAAGGAAATAAGTGTTATATCAATTAAGGGAACTCAATTAATTATGTCAAAACTATGAGAGCTATTATATTTTTATAAATATCAAGGGAGATCAGTGTAATTTACCATATTTTTAATAAAAGTCTATATTTTTAAATATTTTTTTCAACGATTTTGCAGATTGAGTTCTTTAATTTTTTATTTGATTTGATTTTTTTTACAAATATGCATTATTTGTTGACTCAATTAAAGAACATGAATGTTCAAAAAATAAAGGACAAATTACACCAGTAGTTCTTATATTTTATTCTTGTGTCATTTTGGTTTCTAAACTTTTAATTGGCTTAATTTTGTGTTAATTTAGTCTAATTGATAATATTGTTAGCGTTTTTAAGGAAAATTATCATTAAATTGGTTGAAATAACACACTTAGTTGAGTAAATTTATATAATTTTACCCATAAAAATATTACACATAATACTTGTGTGCATATTTTCAATAAAAAAATGCTAAGAATTGTAATTAATTAATGCTACGAATTGTAATTAATTAGACCAAAATGAGACAAAGTCATAAATTCATAATCAAAATCGAAGTAATTAAAATTATATGAATTAAAATAATACAATAACCAAAATAAAGGATTGGCATTGTAATTTGCCAAAAAATAAAACAAAACAATTTTAAACGTAAAGAGTGTTATGTATGCAATTAAACCATGAAATCAGAACCATAAGAAACAACAATACCTCAACTGTCAAAGTGAAGACAGAAACAAAAAGGCCTAAAAGAAATAACCCCTTCGTTACTTTCGTTTCGATAATCTGAATCATTTTGTCACGTATTTTATATATTTCATTCATAAAAAAATTTAAGTCGATTCGATAATTGCAACTTGTTCAATTTATTAGGTTTGTCACAAACAATTATATGGTTTATTTTTTAAAAACATAATTGCCATCTACTTTTTTGGTGATTAATGACATAAATTGAATAAGTTACGATTATTAGATCGACTTAATTTTTTTGTGTGAATGCAATATATGAAGTGTTCAACAAAATGAACCGTTTAGATCATCGAAACAGAACTCGTGGTGAGTCTCACAGCTCCAAACAACGCTCTCCAGTTTGCCTCTATTTTTTATACATGTCATATTTTTTATGATAAATATTATGTAATTTTTGAGTATAATTGTGATAATTTATAATTCACAAATAAACTTAGCATTTTGATAATAATAAAAAAAAACTATGTAACATTATTGTTACAAAAATTAACTTAATTTTTTAACCACAAAGTATCGTTGGTACCTCTATCAAATAATTATGTAACATTTATCATAAAAATAAAGAATGCGCAACCAAAATATGGTATAGAAGGTAAAGATGACAAAATTCACCACCCGATTGTATTTAATCAAACCCGATTCTAATAAAAAACAATTTGAAAGAGCATTAATAAAGTAGGATCAAGTATAAGGATAGATAAATCAAAATTATCAAGATTATGATGAATTTAAAGTCGTATCATTAAAATAGTTAAATTTAAAATAAAAAATTCACACAAAATCCCAAAACTATGGACCACTTTCATCCCTGCATATTGTAAACTCCTAAAGTGATTTCCCTCTTCTAATCACGAAAAGAACATGCTTCCAAAATGATTCCGCATAATAAATCATTCTAAACCACCATTTATAATGAAGGATCCGTTTGACAAGTTAGGTTAGCACCAAAATAATTAATAAGGTAAAATACCCAAACACATCATTATTTATTTTTTTTACAATATATTTTCATAAAATAATTAAAAAATTAATTAAAATATCTTATTCCCAAACATCCCCCCGAAAGATATGGAAATTACAAGTACAGATGCACATCAAAACAAAATATGTGAAGGGACCAAATCAAAGCAGCAGAGTTGAGAATGACAAAGCTGTCCCAAAATTCAGGATATATATATATAGATTTGCAGGATCTCCAGTCTCATGTTACCAAATTTAGATTTAAAAAGTATTTTTATTGTACAGTTTTTTTAGTTAAGATTAGTAAATATTTCAATTTTCAAAACACGCGTATATATTGTAATGTGCATATGTTTTATTTATCAAATACGTTAATATCAAATGTTACATTGTACATAATTATTCATATGCTTTACATATATATTATTAGAAAAAATAATATCACAATTATATTATAATTTTAAACGAGTTTGCACACGCATCGCGTGTGCCCGGCGGCTAGTATATATATATATGAATAAACCCAAAATAAATGAACCAATTTTTTTTTTTTAAACTGAAAATAAATGAACCAAAATTGAAAAATACATAAATGAGCTTTCCGAAATTGAACAGAGTACATCGAATCAAACAGAATTCAGCAAAAAGAGGCAATCATATTATTGGACTTACAAGTCCCCTGTGAATTAGTCTATGCGACTCACGATCCATTCTTCGACCTAGAGATACAGAAGGATTGGGCTCTGCGATTCACGATCGCTGAAAAACATGATGTTTGACTGTAGGCACGCCCCCACACCCTACAATGTTTGCCATTTTACCGATTTCGACTCAGAGAGACAGAGAGAGAGAGCATCCAAAACTTTTTTCCAAAAATATTTTTTTAATCTAAATCTATTATTTAAATACGGCATTCATAATAGCTAAGCTCATCCTCGCTTTCCCGTCGGTATTGAGACATCTCAATAAGGCTACACCAATAATGTATGTTTTGTTTATAGATTAGGAAATGGATTTAAAAAGAAAAAGGCCAAAAAAGTGTATGGTGAGATTTAATTATATTTTATTTATTATTTTTTATATTTTTAAATTTCTATTTAAATTCATACATAAATGCAATGTAAAAGGCTTAAAAAGTTAGGATGGCAAATGAATAGAGTATTTGGTGAATAAGTTCGAATTCGACTCGATAGAAACTCGTTCAAACTCGGTTTATTAAATTTTGATTGAGTTTGAATTCGATTGTTAAAATTTTAATAAATAAATTTAAACATACCAAAATTCGGCTCGTTTAAGATTTATTTAAATATGTATAAAAAAAATAAGATAAATATATTATTTATATATTTAAATGATGTAAATAATAGCTAAATTTATTTATATGTAAATAACAATTAATTATAGATAATATATTTATATAATAGTGATGATAGATGTTATTATTTTGGTAATCACTTTTCTTTTATAAATTGTATATATAATTGTATAATCAAAATTTCAATTATCATTTAGCCTCATAAGAAAATATAAATTTATAATTGTTTTGACTTATGAACATGTTTGAGTTCGAGTCAAGCCTAAACTAACTCGACTCGAACTCGGTCGGTTAAATTTTTATTGAGTTCAAAATGAAACTCGTTAAAATATTAACAAACAAGTATAAACCTACTAAAATTCGGCTCAACTCAGCTCATTTAGGACTCTTAAAAAAGCAAATAAAAATCCTATTTCCAATCCAAAAACAATTTGATGCCAGTGTAAATGATGAAAATAAAGACGCATTTCCAATCCAATATAAAATCGTAGAGATGAGGGCAAGCCAAAGTAATGACTAGAAAAATTTGAACTTCTAAAAATTGCATTAGAAGTTTGAATAATTTAGAATAATTATAATAAAGTTTTTACAGGAGTCATAATACTTTAATTTAGATCTTTGTCGATTACTTTTTTTATGTGATCAATCATCTCGATTTTTGTACATTGATTACTGAACCAAGCCAAGATTTGAGAGATAGACTCCTCATCCTAGTAGATGATGTTTGTAGGGAGAGTTTCGATGTGAGTAGTAATTAGAGAGATAAAACTATGTTAATGGTCCAACAATGGTAGAATGACTAGAGAATGAGTAACTAGGTGAGGGTGAAGCAAATAGTTCAAGAAGAAATGGATGGCAGTGCGCACATGGGCAGCATCTCCCCAAAATCTCCAATAATCCTCTCCTTAGATCTTAGGAAATGGGTTCTATTTGTAGGCTTTTCGTGGTATCAAGAGGACACCAAGTGGCCAAATAGAGAGAAAACATGTGTCCTTAAGAATTACATAGAATATTCTGCCTTGAGCCACTAGGTTGAATGTGCCACGCGTCCTTCTGCATGTACTGTGTACTATCTGTTTGCCTCCGCAACTACCTTTTTGAGCCTCGGCAATTTCAGTTGCGGCGGGAGTGTTTGGCGCTGCAACTGCCTTTTGAGCCTCAGCAAGTGCAGTTTTGGTGGGAGTGTTTGCCGCTGCACATGCATTCTCAATTCAAACCTCAGCAAGTGCAATTGTAGGGGTAAACCTTACTGCTACTTTTGCCTTCTCAGTTCTATTTAGCCAGTACATGCATTATCAGGACTTCATTAGCCTGCTATCGGCTATGTTCGTGTTCATTTTAGTGAAGACTCCTCCCTTAGCCACCTAACCACAAACTCTCTAGCTTCTCAGGGTAAAGGTCATAGCCAAGCCTGCTATCAGCCATACTGTGCCTTAGTACCAAGCCCAAGGGGGCTTCCTTAGTCCTGCTTATGCGACTAAGGCAGGTCTATGACCTGGGTAATAGAAAGGAGTCCCTTACGCTTGGGCTGCCTTGCTCTCATCTTTGTGGAGTTACTGCGGTATACTAGTGTCTGGGCTTGCTATCGGCTTTAATTAGTAAGCCTTAGGGCCTTCTGTCAACGTCAAGCTAGTGAGCTTCAGGGCCTGCTATCAACGCCGAGTGAGAAACGACTTTGGGGGAAGGGGGCTTGCTATTAGCCCTAGGCTAATAATGCCTCAGGGCTTGCTATCAGCGCCAAGCATTAGCCTCTACTTAAGGAGGGAAAACTTCTCCTAAAGGTTGTTATCACTTGGCGGGGTGTTTCCTCCACGAGTTAGTTGCTGAGGTAGTAGTTGCTACGGCAGTCATTTCTTGTGGCAAATTCAGATGGCACTCCTGACAATATTAGAGATGGTGACAAAGTACCTCCGCAACTTGGTCGCTGCAAGTGTTGCCTCTGCAACTTAGTCGCTTTGGTTTTCTTTTCCCCTCAGCAATTTTAGATGGCGACGAAACCGACAATATTGGGAATGGTAGCACTAACGTAAAGTGTCTCAGCAACTTGACCGCTGCAACTGTTGCCTTTGCAACTTAGTTGCTTCAATTTTCTCTTTCCCTTAGCAACTTCAAATGGCGACAGAACCGATAGTATTGGAAATGGCGGTGCTAAGGGAAAGTGCCTCAGCAACTTGACCGCTACAACTGTTGCCTCTACAACTTCACTTAGACACTTCCTTCGTGGAGTCTGTTCAGACCTTTGGCGGGTTGGACCTATTTCGGCCCACTTCCCTTGGGCTTTAGCCCATGCTCCTTTAGTTATTCTTGATCACCTAAAAGGGGCGACCTCAACACTTAGGTCCATACTTAATTTGGGCCTTAATTTCTAACCCTCTACAATGTTATAATTATCATCGGGACCATTCTGTTGAATTAGAATAATTTTCGTCGTTAAAAATTACGGTGTAGCAACCACTTCGATTTGATTGGACCAAGGCCCAATCTGACTTGAGATTTCAAAAATGGACTCTCCAAGCTCAAAATTAAATGCCACATGTTGGGACATATTTTTGGGTTGTCTACGTAGCCTAGGTAGTTAGCCGAGGTGCCACATGGGTGGTCTTAGATTATCGAGATATGATGCGATCATATCAGAGTCCAAGATATTCAAGTAAGGGACAAGAGTACTAGATGATGTTAGACTACCTGTTTGGGTATGGACGGACTCTTGAGATAGTTGGTTCTAATCTAAATAGAAGGAATCTTAGATAAGTGATATCGTTGTAACGAATAGAGTCTTATGAAGTAAGACTTCTAGGGAAAATGGGGCATTGATGATTATAAAAGATAAGCACCCCTGTGGGTCTAAGGTACGTTTTGCTTTGTGAGTTTTATGATTGAGTTGTTATTTTTGAGAGATAAGTTGACTGGCTTGATTGTCGGAGTGCTCTCAGGTGGATGAGCCACTGATGTTTGTTGTCTTCTTGTGTGTAAGTGTTGGATTTCTCTATCCTGCCATGTGTTCATCAACTTTGTTCCCTGAATCTCGGCAACACGATTCGATTGGTTTTGAGGTCAGATTTCAACACCCATAATTTGGCGTTGTCTTTGGGAACTTAGTTGGAATAGATGGCCAACGTTGCACATAATAGACAGACTCAGCAGGTCGTGGACAACATGCTTAGTGAGAATGAAGAACACATCAATCTCGGCGTAAAAGCTGACCAAAATAGTGGAGAAAATCAAGAGGGAGATCTGCAAGCGAACAATGCCATCAACGGCCAAAATCTAAGGGTAGAGGACGACTTGAGGAGGGGTAATGGAAGGGCACAAGATTAGGGCCAGGACGACTATTACAACAAGAGTGATATACAAGTTTAGAAGGACTGATGTTTACGTTACGATGCAGAGGTAAAAGATTTGTTCAACAAAGTAGCAGAACTACAGACCATGATAAAGTTTATGGTACAGACCCATGTTTTGCACCTGATACCACCATCCTTGCCCATGGTCATCAATGTTGGTGCCCAGAATGGGGTGTAGGTGTAGGCACGACACAACGAAAGGTAGCCAAGGGGCTCACCACGGCGATTAGTATGAATCGGCAGAGGTGAATCCTAAAGGGAAGTACAGTCACAGATCAAAGTATTAAAGCAAGTCAATAGGCATGAACAGAACCCTAAGAAGACGTTGGATCTTAACAAATCTAAGAGGCCGAATCCCGACACGAGGAGTAGTACGCTGAAGAGGTTGAAATCAGTTAACAGTGGAATACCAAAGCGATCTAAGGAGGCTCTACGGAACCTCCTTTAGAAGAAGAATAATGCGACCAAGGTCGCCTCACTTGTCACGACCCAAACCCGCTCCTATAGGTTTAGTATCGTAACTGGCTAGTAATCCTGTGATTAACGAAGGCCTCTGAGACAAATTAACATAATATTAGGGGCTAGCGAAAGCAAATAACAAATATACAATGTCCATTGAGCTGTGCAGACTTATATGAGATGGAAAAATTTTAAACTTTTTATATACATGTATCATACATCACCCTTACGTCATCACATTTAGGCAGATAAGGTAAAAATGGAACTTAGCCCTATGTACAAAATAAACAAAAACTTGTTTAATGAAAACAAGATAACCAAAACTTAAACTTTAATCACATAGCCATGGCCACTTGACATATCCAGAACCTCCATGGGAGGTGCATAGGTTGGATGACAAAACAGATTCCAGGCAGACCCCTATATACCTGATCATGCGCTTGAACCTACATACATAAATAAATAATGAGCTGGAGCCCAATGAATAATAACAGAGTAAATGTTTTATGAATGATGTCCACAATAGATTCAGAAATCAGAAACAGATTCATATACATATTCAAATTTTGCAAATAGCCATACGAGGTACATCCAATAGTGCTAATAGATGACTCATAATTACATGAGATGGTACAAATGACCCACAAAGGGACTAGATAACCCATAAAGGGACCAGATGACCCATAAAGGGACATATATAGAGCAGATAAACGGTTATGCATAACCAACCCTGTCACTTGATGCTAAGGATGCCACGAATATATTTCAAAAAATTGGACATTCATTTATGATTCACAAAATAACATTTCAGAAAATAGATTATATCATATCAGTCTGAAAATACTTATAGTCAAACATAGCTTTACAGAGTTATTACTCACAGATAGCCCCAAAAGCAGTTAGTCAGATTAGACAGATCAGGAAGACGATAGCGCGTGACCTACACAAACACATAACATATACACATTAGAACAGAATATCACTTTCTTGATCAAACTTGACTTCTCTTGTCTTTTTTCTGTTTAAGTAATCCAAAGTTCTACTACACTTATTCTTCCTTACTCAAATCAACCAAGTTCTCATTTCACATATCCTTTCATTACTAAATCCTTCTTTTCTAAGTAGACTGATTTCTTACTTGGCTTCTTAATCAATTACTACTAAATCAATGACTTATTCTTTAACCAACTAATTTATGTTGATTGTTAGCTTACTAATCTTCATTGAGTCATAAATCATGTCTAGAATGTTTTGGAAAGAGATGAGATCGAAATATGAGCAAAGTGTAGTTTTTTAAAATATGCTAAAAATAGTTTGACCGCTCGAGCCACCACTTGGTCGCTCAAGCGGACTGTATTGCCTGTAAAAATACTAGAAGTTCGTAATGTTCGCTCGAAACACCACTTGGTTGCTTGAGCGGTCTCTAAATTTTCTGAGTTTTCAAAACTGAAGATTTAGCTTCCAAACTTCATTTCAAAACTTTAGGCTCATGCTTGACTCAATTTAAATATGTAATTTCATTAACAAAGATGAACCCATGATTACTTTTAAATTATAATACAAAACCCTTCTTTAATTGTCAAGATTAAAACTAAAATTTCATAAATATAACAATTTCAAACTTTTTCTTTATTTGTTTTATAAAACATAAAATCGAAGCTATAAAGCTCTTTGAAAAATATTTGCATGTACAAAATTCAAATCAAAATCAAACAAATTCTTGATTCTGCAATATAAATTATAATTTATTTTCTTAATTTGTCCAAAGTTAGATTTAATTCAATTTTCTTCATATCATACCCAATTCCAAACTCATAAATTTAAATTAAGCTTTCAAAACCCAATTTCATGCTCAAAACTCATGCAAAACTTCATCAAAACATGAAAATAAATATGAGCCATGATCAATCTTCAACTCATTAAAATCAAAACTTCCTTTAATTTCAAAATCAACCTCTCAAATTCCATGAACTCATGATTTTCAAAACTTTTTCTCCAAAGTCATTTATGTACTCCATTGCATGGATCAAATCGTCAAACAATTCTTGTTGCACGTAATTTATAGAACTTAATTCAAGAATAATTCTCAAAATGGAACTCAAACTTAATAAATTTAAAGAATCCTAACTCATATTCTTCAATCTAACATGATTTAACATGCGAAATCCAATTCCTATTAATTTTTATAATTAACCTTCAAATTACTTCATCCTTTCTTTAGCGATCCTAGTTTTGCCACTTCGCTGAGTATGTCGGTGATCGGGCTGCCCGGTTATCTTGCGGGGGTCCAGGGGGCAGCGCCCTGGCGGAGTTGAGGGGTAGCGCCCCCGAAGCAAAAATGCAAAATGTATTAGAAGTTGCTTGTCCACTCGAGCGGCCGTTTATGCGTTCGAGCAGAGAATGTTTGATTTTAGAAGTTTGACTTGTCTGCAAAAGTACTAGGAAAGTGTATTTCACGCTCAAGCGGGCTTTCCACGCTCGAGCAGACCATGTTATATCAGTTTGTGAAACTGATATTTCAAATCACTTTTGCATATCTCTCTCTCTAAAAACCCTTTCTTCTTCCTTCTCTCTACATTTCCCTACACCAAATTGGATCAAAACCTTGATTTCTCAAGATCCATTAGAGTTCTGCTATAAGTTCTTCATCAAAGTTGGTTAACTGCTCGAGGGCTTCGTTGTGCGCGGTGAAGATCGAGTTTTGACACCGTTGATTTTGGGGGTTTCATCTCATTTCTTCTTCAAAACTTAAGGTAGGGATTTTCTTAGAGTTATATATATATTTTTGCAAGATCTATATGATTTTCAAAATCATCTTTCGATAGATTGGAAAATTGATTGTTGATTCAAGAAGTGGAGCGATTTTGAAAGTGGGTTTGTCACTTGTTCTTTTAAAATGATCTTATGGGTTTTGATCTTCGTTGATTGAAGAAAAAATGATTTTGGAAAGTTTTATTTCAAAAGATTTGAGTTGTATAGTTTTGGTGAGAAAACCTAGAATTTGGGGATTTTTTTAAAGGAGACTGAAAATCCATGAATGATATTGTTAAATTTATTTTGTGTGTCAAAATAAATGGATGTTTGGAAAATTTCTTATTTATATTTATATAAATGATGAATTTCACGGAATATGAGAATTGTTGTTCATTTTGAAAATTATTGTTCAAAACGTTGAAATAGTTTTGAAATAACTAATTGTCGAGGATACTTGAGAAAAGAGAATTGTATTATTCCTTGGATGATGAATTGGAATACAATTATTTATATATTGATCTTGTGAAATTGGCATATCAATTCATTTGATTACATTAAATTTTGAAAGTTGATTTGAAAACTCGCATTGAGAAAAGAATGTTGAGAAACAAGTTTTCATGAAATGGTTTTGGGTAAATACATTGGTAAGTCTTGATAGGTGGTGTAGATGATATTGAATAAGTTTGCCTGAGAGTCCAGGGTGAAAGACCGAAAACCCACGCGGATAGGTGTCGAGCCTTCCGGTTAATACCGGTAAAAATGATAATTTGGTAGTACTTGTATAGTCTACTTGCAGACACTGACCTAGGGATTACCAGAGTCGTATTTACCGCTGTTGAAATAAATTGTTAAGTTTTGAACAATTGAAATTGCATGATATCATTGAGCATGATGGTTTTCAAAAGATGAAAATGTGATTTATCTTTAAAAAGGGTATAGCATGGCATGTGCATTTCATCTCCTGAGACTTGTATAAAATGTATATATTTTGTTAAGAATTTCCTACTGGGCTTTATGCTCATCCTACGGGATTTTTGTACAGGAAAAGATGTGGTGATCCCACCCAACTAGGGGCGTGGAAGTATATGTGTTGGGAGTACAATGCTCTCATTTTGCTGTGACTCTGTGTGTAAGCCAAGGGCCATGTTTGTGTGGGTTTGAATAACCGTTTTGTGTTACCAGGCTCAAGCCTTGGAAACTTGTAAACTCTTGAGGGTATTTATTTGTTTATTTACTTGTTATTGGATTAATGTATTGTTGCATAAAAAACTATTGTATCATGTAATGTAAGTTTGGAGATTTATATTCGATTTTCCTTGAAAGAGCCATGATTGTTGTCTTATCATTTGGGCTAGAAATTTGGGGCGTTACACTTTCCTAATTTCTTTCTATTTTCATGAATGTGATTCCAAACTTAGATTCTTATTCAAAATCCATTTACTTAGAAATTCCATGGAATTAATCTTAAACTCTTCTTAATTTCAAGTGTAATGTGAAGTCCTCACAAAATATTTTATAAACATGCATTTAGCTTAAATCTTAAATTCTTACTCAAAACCCAATTTCTTACAATTTACATGAAATTGATTCCATACTCTCCTTAATTTCAAGTATTATATGAAGATTCTACAAGATTTGAGCATAAATTCATTACCTTGAACTTTGAGTAGTATTAATTTAGCATACTAATCACATATTAGTTTAATTAAACACCACTCAATTTTAATAAATCTTTATTAGTGCATAATTTAATTAATCATAACAAATCACAAATCTCACATAATTTAATTAATTTAATTTGACTTCCATTAGAGTCCAATTAATAATATTTAATTTTTCCCAATTTGAATCAGATTTTTAATCAAACTCCCAAAAGGTTCCAAATATCAAATTAAACGTATTTCCATCATCAATTTTGGATTCTTACATCATTAAGGCCTTCAATTTCATATTGAACTCAAAATCTTCATCTATAAATTACATATTCAATTAAGCACCTCATAAATAAATTTAGTTCATAATAATCTTAATTCCAATTCTCATAACTTAATTAACTCCAATTCGAACCCATTTAATAAAATCTCAATTTTTACTAAACTGAATCAAATATTTAATTAAACTCCCATATGGTCTGATATTCGAAATTAAAATAATTCAGTTCATCAATTATACTCTCTTAAGCCATTTAGGCTTTCAATTTCTAGTTTCCAAAATAAATCCTCAATAGAATTATATACGAATCAGTCTCTATAATTTTCATAAATCCGGGATTAAATTAGAATAATGGGCAATTAAAATTCAAATCTTCTTAATTAATTAAATGCTAATTATTATACGTGATTGGATCATCACATCACTCCACATGCCGAGGTCACCATTCTCTGTGGAGTTTGAGGCATTCGAAGCACCGAAGAGATTTACCACACCAAAGTTCCATAGGTATGACGGTAAATTTGACCTTAATATCTACATTGGGCTTTATCTTAATGCAATGTCATTGTGAAATGGAAATGACATGCTCTTATGTAAAGTTTTCCCAACAACATTGGGGGACATAACCTCAGATTGATTTTTGAAGCTACCAAAGGGATCGGTGAAGAGTTGGGATGGTTTAGCCAAGATGTTTGTTGCCCGATTTATTACCAACATTATACAGCCACTGAGGGTTGACTCCTTGCTCGATTTGAAGATGAATGATGGTGAAAGCCTAAGGGCTTATGCCAAAAGATACTACGAGGTTTACAACCAGATTTCGGGGTGTAACTAGGAGCTCGCCCTTATCTCAATCAAGAACAGCTTGGAGAACGATTGCCCACTTCGGCAATCCTTGGCAAAGACTCTCCCTGTAACAACCCCGACCTCTGATTAACATGCAATCCATGATTAAGAATGCTCAATAAGTAATTAAAGTGAAATTTTGAATTCATCACGTGTGTTATGTGTTATATGAGTTTCTATCTGTTCTGTGTAGGAATATCTATCTATGGTTTTGTTCTATTCTGTAAATTGAAGGCCCTATCAGCATCCGATCATGAAATTGACTTGGTTTTTGTGTTAATTGGAATTTTTAGAATTTTATGATAGGTTTAATTAAAATTCGGTTCAAAACAATTAAATTAGAAGAATTAATGCTCAATTAAGCCTAATTAATGAATTTCTTAATCCAAGCCTATATAGGGCACTTTTTATACCTCCACTCATTCTTTTCCTTCATTTCAACACATCTTTGAGCTAACACACACACACAAACATGAGACAAAGCGATTAAGGCAGAGATTGAGCTCAACCAAGGGATTTGCTAGGAAGAGGAAGAATTGGACTTAGGGATTCAAGAATCAAGCCTCTAACTCTCATCTTGGGAAGTATAGGTAAGAATTCAACCTTTGGATTGTACAAATGTAATGTGTAAGACTTGAACTCTAAAGAATTAAGTTGGTTGATACAAGAATTGAGTAAGAATTGAAGAGAATTGAACCATATCATGCATTCATGCTCATTTCATCACAATTTGAGATTTGTTTTCAAAAAATTTCCTCTTGCATGTCCTTACCTTGATCTTCTTTTAAGAATTCAACATGTTTTTGAGTTAGACACCTCATTGGATCATGTTTTGAAAGCTTTGAACTTGCACCTTTACATGCATGATATATAATGATATGTTTTCACAATTTCAAGGTTGAGTTTAAAACAATTGACAAAGCTTTTGGACTAAATTTTGTGAAATGATTTAGACTTCACCATGTTTTATCCATCTACAAGTATTTCCTCAAGTTTCCTCAAGTTTTTGAAAAGACCATGATTTGCAACTTTGGAATTGAGTTTTGCACTTGGCAGAGCAATCTGGAAATTCTAGATTTTGCCTCTCCGCTTGAGCGACGAATCTTGAGCTCAAGTGATCAAAGGTTAGCTCGAGTGTAAAATACATGCTCCCAGAAGTTTACATGTTTTGCAGACCGCTCGAGCGTCAAGAGTTGCACTCGAGCGAGGACATGAATCTTACGCTCGAGCAAGTGTCGAGCAGAAAAATTGAGCAACCAGTACTTTTGCAAAGTTTACAGACCGCTCGAGCGAGGGAAGTTGCACTTGAGCGACCACTCACATTTTTCATGTCCGCTTGAGTGAAGGAAGTTGCGCTCGAGGGAGACCCCTGTTTTCAGCAAGTTTTGTAAAATATGTTCAAGTGCATTTTGGTATTCACATTGCATCCTAGGCATTCCTAGGCTATGATTAAGACTCAATAAGAAGTTAAGACCTAGAAACACACTAAGAATGAAACGAAAGAAGTTAAGTACCAACTGAGTGTGTGTTTCACTATGTGTTTCTGCTATGTGTGTGTAGGTCACATGCCACAAGTTATCTGATTTGTATGTTCTGCAAGTGAAGCCATCTGTGAGTAATAACTTTGTAAAGTTATGTTCACGTTAAAATATTTTTTTATACGATATGACAAGAAACGATCTGCTTTTTGAAATGCTATGTTCTGTATCAATGAATGAATGTCCAATTTTTATCAAGTATGCGTGGCATCCTTAGCACAAGGCCCTTGCCCGGGGGTAACAATACCGTGGTATCATGGCCCTTACCCGAGAGTAATAATATTGTGGCCCAAGCATATTACAAGTACCCGGTATTGGAGGTTCCTTATGGAACTAACAAGCATGATAACGCTAATGGATGTATTATGTATGATTAAGTATGAACTCTGATTTCTGTATGTAGTTTGAACAAGAATATGAATATAAATTTATTTTTGGTATGAACTCTGATTTCTAAATCTGTTCTGGACATCGTTCATTTAAAACCTTTACTCTGCTATTATTCACTGGGCTTTCGCTCACTATTTATATTATGTTATGTAGGTGGGCAGGCGCGTGACTAGGCCTAAGTTGCTGCCTAGAGTGTTTTTGAGTCAACCAACCACTGTGCCTCCTAAGGAGGTTCCCCTTTGAGAAGTCAAGTTCTGTGAACCTCATGAAGATGTTTTGGTTGGTTGTTTTGCTTATCTGTACACTGGGCTAAGTCCCTCATGACATTACGTACAGTGATGCAAGTCTTATGGAAATTTAATATTATATAAGTTTAAACTTATTTGTCTCATGTATGTCTTTACAGCTCAATGGACCTTGTATTTTGTATGATTGCTTCTGCAGCCCCTTATATTTTGTTATTATGTTAAGAGGCCTTTGGTAATCCCAAAATTACTGGCCGTTTACGTCGTTAAACCTTAAGGGGCGGGTTTGGGTCGTGACACTCCCGGAATCAATTAAGGATCTAATATCAAGGATCGATAAGTATGCAAGGTTAGAAGAGGATAAACCTACGTGAGGTAGTTTATCTAAGCATGAGAAGAGGAATAATTCACCTCAACGGAACCAACGGAGGCAGAAATAGAGAGTTAAGATGAAATCTATACAAGTAGTTAGCACTGTATTCAAGATCCCGATTTATAGGATCCTGGAAAGAATTAAGGGCCAACCCTACTTCAGATCACATCAATGGATCCTTAGGGAATCTATAGGAAGGTTCTAATCAAAGTCATGTGCATACCACAAAGAGAATGGGCATATGACAGAGGCACGTCGATCCCTAAAGTAACATCTGGAAGATCTTGTTAGGTAAGGATATCTGAGAGATCTAGTTGACAAAGAAAGGACAAGAGTAGAGTAGGTCAAGCTAGACTGGGCCCTAGCTGGGGCACTGTCGCTGCCACCCGCGACACCTTAGGTTAAGAAACCTCGAGTCATTAACGTGATCCACTCACAAGTGAATGCTAATGAGATTCAGGCCACCCCGACATCATCCTAGCCCTTGTGGCCAGTATCTTTAATTAGCTTGGCTTAATTGGTCTTCATTAATTCTAACTCGGCCTCAACTTCAGCCTTTCTCTTTTTAGCCTCCAAGGCCTGGGCTTCGACTTCTTTCTTGGCATTTAGAGCCACCTTGCAGCCTTTTCGACCTGCCCTAGTAGCTGCGCCCTCCTCTTTGACCCTCTACTAGTCAGCTTTGACCAACTTCAGTGCTAGGTCGGCCTCAAACAAAACCTTCATTCTTTGTTCAAAATTGGCCTCTTGCTCAATACAATGCGTCATTAGAACGTGATACCATTGCATGCATTGCAAAAGACCAAGAGAAAACACTTAAAAACATGCTAGAAAAATAAAAGGTAGCCAATGTACAAAAAAAGGGAACTTACTGCGGCCATCATTTGAAAAGACTTTTTGATCAAGGCTTCATTGCTAACATTGTGCTTTACCATATCCAAAGGCAAAAGCAAGGCCTTAGACAAATCAAAAGCTAAGTCATACGAGCTCATCATGCTATTAGCAACAATGATTGGCTGACCACCGTGTTCCAAGGGTGGCTGCCACTCCTCAGTCGAAGTCTGCTTCTCAGAGCTTCCAGCCACTTCCTTGCCTTTACTCTTCTTTCTCTTGGTATTCCTATGTGCATTAGTTTGGGTGGGAGGAGGAGGTGGAGGGTGGACATGGCTAACAATCTGTTTAGATTGCACAAGAACCAAAAATACCTTGTTCGGTCAGCCAAACAGTCGTAGCGGCCACTTTTGGGGTGGGATCAGTCCCATATGCAAAAGCCGAGAAGTCCAACATTCGGCAGGCCATATCTTGAAGATCGTCTGGAAGAAGCCCCTTACTTGTGGTACCACTGACTAATTTGACAACAGCAGACGAAGATTTACCAGTAGTGTTACAAGCTTACCTTTCAGCTGACTTCTCTGGTGACTCAAGTAGTTAGTCACTCTAAATTTTTTGGTGATCTTATGCTTTTAAGTTGCCATGTAGTTGAGCAACTCAGTGGCCAACCAATTTTTGTATTCAAAGGTTGTCCTAAGGTTGCCTAGATGCTCTCTGTTCGGTCGCCTCTTCGTTTGTGCAGAGTCTGTCAAAGATAAGCAGCAAAAAGTTAGATTTAAAATTAAGAGATGAAAAGAAATCCACATAGATAAAGGCTAACCTAGACCGCATTCCTCCCGTGGTACCTACGTTGGTCGATCTTCAATGCCAACCAGGTGCTCAAAATTTCCCCATACTATAAAAAAGTCTATAGAATGCTTGTTTGAATTAGGAAGGTCCAACACCGTCTGGGGTATGGAAGGCCGAGATTAAAGATAAAAAGTGCCATTGGTATTGTGCGAAAAACTATAGCAATGGAGTATGTCCCAGACGCCTAAGCTAATGCCGAGCATATAGTTCAGGTCTACAAAGCCACTTACAACAATAAAAGTGTTCATCAATATTTGCATTCGACTAAGCTTGAAGTAATGGAATAATTCTAGCCGCAGTGGGTTTAAAGGAAATCAAACTCCTTCATACACAATGGATGCTATGGGAAAGAGACAATGTCTGCGGTCGGCAACTGAATAATGTTTGGTGTTGCCAGCACCAACGTAACATTGTTGGGGATTTGATACTTTTAACGAAACAATAGTAGCTTGGTTGGGGTGTCGACAAGACTCCTAAACCTTCCTATCTACCCTAACCCTTGGGTATGAATTAGATAAAAGGAATAAGAAAAGTCAACAACGACAGTGACAGAAGTGTTTCACTAGAAACAATAGTGTAACATCAGTAAAACTAAAAATGAACGAAAAAGCTTAAAAAAAAGAGTGAAAAGAGGACTTACGAGTTTGGAGCCATCGATGAGCAGAAATGCACTATTTTCAAAGGCAAATTAGTAGCGAAACATGATCGGGAAAAGAAATCGGGGAGAATGAAGATTTCCGGCGAGGAGCTCTAAAGGCTTCGGAAAATTTGAAATAGCGAAGAAGAAGAGTTGGGAGGAAAGACTCCCTTTTTATAAGCGACCAACCCTAGGTATGTGAAATGGCACCTTCATAATTAAATTACAATAGTTGTGTCTCTTCATGTCACCTTAATCAACGAGGTGTGACATTTTGCTTGGCGGAGAGCATATGAAGCAACACCACATATTGAATACATTAAACGAAAGGACAAGCTTAGACTAACAGTGGATTTCAGTTGAGCAATAATGCCAAACCCCTACACCAAAAACAGATTTCGATCGAATAAGAGGGTTGAGCTCCACTTACCAAATAATGACCCAGATTGAGTAGCTCCGTCGACCGAGCTAAGAGAAATGTAAGATGGACCCAGATGGAGCAACCGAGTTGGCTTACACAAGTTTAACCAAGCAACATGAGGTAACTTGCACCAAAAGCAAAAAAGGGACCTATGGCCGACCAGTCGAGGTAAAGCAAAGCCGAACAGAGCCCATGCTCATAACCGATCGAGCACCGAAATCAATAACATGGCACTAATGAACTAAGCACCATGTAAAATTAACCAAGTGACTACATGTAAGCCAAGTGGGCCAAGTAAGCCGATGATACATGGTCGACATGACTGAACAGAACTGTGATCAAAATAAGGAATGCCAAACTCAATCCACCAAGTTGTCCACATTTGAACGACCAAGCATTAGTGAAGCCAAGTAAGGGGAAGATCAAGGCCAACCATGCACCTGCTCAGCCCAATGCTAGTTGGACTCAACATAGGGCTGACCAAGCTTTTAGATCGAGTCACAACCAAACAAGGTGAACTTTGCATAGGTTACACCAAGAAGCCATGGGACCCTACCCAAGTTGCAACCAAACTATGGAACCATTTTTTATCAAACCAAGTAGCAACAAATCGAGCTCCAAAGCCGGTGACAAGATTGGCTTCCGTTTCGTTGAACGCAAGTGCAAGTCAGGGGCAAATGAAGGGGGCACAATTACTCAAGCCCATTTGTGTAAGACATAGCCTGGCAAGGAGACACCGAAGTGGGCCGAGCTAAGGGTATGACCTTGGTCTATTCCCTACTCCAAAGTAGGCAACGACATTGGCCTAGCCCTAGCTCCTTTTCCCATTCCGAAATGGGTCGAGCTAAGGGGTTGGCCCTGGCACCCTTCTCCACTCCAAAGTGGGCAAGGTTATAGGCTTAGCTTTAGCATCTTTCCCCACTTTGATGTGAGCTGAGCCAAGAGTACAATCCTAGGCCATTCTCCACTCTTGAATGGGCAAGGCCATGGGCCTAGCTCTAACCTTATTCCCTACTCTGACGGGGGCGAATCCATGACCTAGACTACAAGACTCTTTACTTGCTCTAAAGAGAGTTATGTTGAGTTGAGCTTTAATGAATCATCCAATGCCATCCAAGTGAAGAGCACATGGCACCCGCGAATAACAAAATTGCTCACTCAAGTGCATAACAGAGTCTCAGCTTTCCTCCAAAGAGGAACGACCTAGCTAGATGACAAAGAGTGCCAAGTGGCAGAGAGAGAAACTTGATGAGCAAGTCAAGCCTTCCCTATAAAAGGTAACCTCACCTCCCTTTACAACGGATCCAAATTTAATTACTCTCTCTTGATACACTCATTTTCTCCATTCTCTCTCTATTCTGACTTTATCATTAGAGGGGTTTCCGACCAAACCTCGGTCGGCCAGCCTCACCGTTCATTACCCATGCAAGCCTTCACCTCTTGGAGCAAAGCAGTTCGGCCACCAAACACACTCATTCACTACATTAAGGAATTCAATCTGCACAATGGTGACGTTGGAATTTTTTTTACTCGAGGATACCAATCAAACACACTTATTTCTTCATTTTTATATTACTATTTACTCACCAAAACCTACATCACACTATTTAATCCTTACCTTATCAACATTTGAATAGTTCACTTTCATTTCCATTGCCTTTAGGAGATTAGAAGACTTTTTTCATTTTAAACACACACAGTTAAATGTGTTCATATATATATATATGTGTGTGTGTGTGTGTGTATGTATATGCGTGGTTTGAGATTCTGATTCATTACTTGTATTCAAACTTTTTATTTGATTTTTTTACTCAGTCATAAAGATACAAATAAGATGAACTTGCAAAGACCAACTGCAACATGGACCAACACAAAGAAGACAAACATTACAGAGACTAACTGCAACATAGGGACCACCCCAACTCAATAGATTTGTGCTCAAAAAATCAAATTCACGCTCTAATAAGAGAATTCACAAATTTATTGCAAATTTGAGAAAAATCCGGTCAATCCACACACTGAGTGCATTTGGCACCCTCCATACACACCTTTCATACGCGGATTAGGTGACTTAGGTTGAATCACATAGTAAAGTTTTTCATATTATAGCCTACAAAGTATAACTTTTCAATATCGCGATTATTCCCAGCATATTGAATGAAGGGCACTAGAAAGAAGCGGTCATGGTCAAATATTCACGAAACTTTTACGCTGAGAAATGCTCGTGTATAGAATCATGATTTCATGCTTTATACTTGGAGACATTTGAAGGCACATCACAGTATCATAATTTTCATGGCAGCTTTACGTTGCTCTGTACCTTCTAACAACATTCCCATGATGAATGCCCAAACCTGCAGCTATCATCAACAGTTCTTACTTCATTCCAGTGTTCGAATGCTGATACTACCAACTTGTGGGCATCAGCCTGATATCAAAGTCAATCAGAATGGAGTTAGAAATGACAACAAATAGACAAAAAAAAAAAAAAGAGTTAGAACTTCAAGGAATCAGAAGAGTGCCTTTTTAGTCTCAGACAGCTTATCCATGGGAAGGAATGTTTGTTCCACAAGTAGCCCCTTCAATTGCTCCACAACATTAAAAACCACGACAGTTTTCTATTGAGAGGTAGGAGAATAGTAAGAGTGTTCCTCCTTACCAAGTATACATGTCCAGGCATGGTCCGCAATGATGTCCCACATCTTAGCAGAGATACTCACACCAAGGATCTGTGTTATTCCAAGAAACAAATATCAGGTTAGAAAGCTCCAAAACAGAGACATGTTCTCATGTTGCATGAATAAAAGGTATTCAACGTGGTGGTCTAAGAAGTAGAACAGAGATATAACCAAAGTCATGTTGGTATCCTCTCAACACGGGTCTCCTTGGCTATCTTAGTCACACAACATCATAGACTATACCTATTATCAGATCACAGGTGAGACAAATTTATCTATGAACCTATTTCCTTATTCAATAAATAATAAACATGATTTTGCAATGTTCTTAATGATACAGGACAACACAATTCAGCAAAAGCATAGACAAATTTATTAAATTAAGCTTCTACTCAAAATGCACAAACAAGCTTATCAATAATCAAACAACATTTAGCATGGAAGGAAGGTCATGAACTCGAAATGTTACATAAACAAGTAGAGCATAATACCAACAAGTACTACAAAGGTAAAAGGAAAGAAAAAGTGTTGTCAATTATTACAGCTTTTAGCTTCTGAGGGTTTATATTGAGTAGAACTGGGGAATCCTTCACCGTGTTAATGTTTTCCTTACTCAAACGCTTATGGAAAGCACCATCTTTTCCAATCTTTGCTAATCTCCAGATTGAATCAGATAGAGATGAGGGATAGTGCTTCTGATACACTGCAAACAAAAACCAGGAGGTACATTGGAGTTTTTTCTTTTTCTTATAATCACATAGAATTTCAAACACCATAGAACAAAGAACATCCAAACACACATACATACTATTTTACACCACAAAGGTTCATAAAGATAAAATAATAACACACATTGAAATATTACAAATGGAAAGTATTGAATTACCAAAAGAAAAATGAGAACAGAATCTATATCCTCTACTTTTCATGCCTCTAGTGCTCTAACCAATTTAGGGAACAAATACAATAGCTCCATGATCACTCTCGAAATGAGGACATGAACCAAGAAAACATGGAAGAAGATGAAGACATAACTTCCCATTGATAACATAATTTCCCATTGATAACCACAAGAACTAAAAGAATGGAAGTCTATGAACATGTCAGGTGGACTTCCACAAGAGACGATGACTGTAAGATGTACAAGATCTAAGGGAGTAGCTTTTTCTTGGTTTGTCATAGAAGAATTGGTTTGAAGCATTAAATTCTCACCATTCCTATTTGCACTTGTTACACTACTGTGTTGAAATTATTCAAGAATGATATTGCAATCACAGCCTCCAGTTATAGCTTCCCCACAAATGAGTTAAAGTTGATATTCATTCAATAAACTATGAAAAGCTTGTTGCCCCAAATAAACATATCTAGTTTGAATTCACAAATACTGCACTATGTTTTATTCACTTGGACATTGATCAGATGGATGCATCAGACTAAAAAGATCAACAATAGATTTTTTATTTTTATTTTTTTCTAATATTCAGGAGACATGAACAATATCATTACAACTCCCTAAAACCCTTTCCTTGAATAGGCAACTGAATAAGCAAATGAGTACAGATAGGTCATTATATTTATTTGTTGTACGTGTGACAAAAACAAAAATCAAATTCAAGTATACCCATAATATTCTTTTGTTTTTATCAACTAGAGCACCCCCATAGAGCATTTAAATTCTATTTATAATTAGTTGTGTATTTCTTTGGCCACCAAAGAGTCTCCAACATCATTTCTAGATTATGTCAGCATGATCCTAATTAACAAAACCACTTGGAACTCTAGGATATTTCTCAAGGCTATATAATCTTACTCCATGAACTATTCTAGGAGCGGAAACATGTATATAATTGAGCAAGATTGTTGTTCATTAAGCTACATGCTTCAAACTCCACTTACTATTCTAGGAGAGGAAACATGTATATAATTGAGCAAGATTGTTGTTTATTAAGCTACGTGCTTGAGGTTGTTTCTTATCAAAATCCATGAAATATAAGGGTCACTGTGCCCATTAAGTGCAAGTAAACCACATTAACATTGCTTATTCTAATTAGGATACATAAATAATTATATACCTCAATCTATATAGTAAAATGACACAGTGTAGGAACATGACAGCAACAGAATTATGCAGCTAAGGCAGCTGCAACTCTTCTACAAACCTGTTGAATCCGAAGATTACCAGAAATATAGAAAAAAGAAGAGAATTCTCTCTCAAAGTGTATATAATATATCAAAGTTGTTTTGCCATAAGGCTTACAAGCTTATTTATAGTAGAACTAACCCTAATTCAACTTAAGAAATAAACCAGAAAAGGTAAAGCTTGCTAATTGTGCCTAAATCAAATAAAATAAGAAAATTTCCAAAAATAGAAAGATTTGATATAAGCTCAAATCTTGAAAATATAATGAAGACTAAGCATGCTGGAAAAAACATAGCCTCAAACGAATTTGTTTAGACCAAGTAATTAAGGAAACAAATCTTTCCTAAAACAACAAAACTAAGCAATTGAAGGCCTAAATAGTGGAATTTGGCTAAAATCCATCGTACACCATAGCAAAGCGATGGTATTGATCATGACGCCATTTTCCATGTCCCAACCAAATTCCAAGCTATTCCAATCATGCACCATTTCGCGTCTACTAGTACTTTTGCCTTTTGCCCTATTTGTCCATGAGTTCCAAGAACTCTATGGCTAAGCATTCTGCATCATAAAACCACTTCATGAGGGATTTAGCATGCCTTTGATTTGCTTCTTGATTTTATTTCTTTTTTTTTTTCTTAACTTTGCTTCAATATGACATAGACACCCTTTATGCCTCCACAATTTTGATGTTCAGTAATACTTATGGCCACTTATTAAAAACAAAATAATTAAAATTGGAGATATTACACACACACACACACAAATATATATATAATATTAAAAAAAACCCTAGAGTTTGATCCTTGTAACAAAATAAATCCTGAGTTTTTTATTTTGTCAATTTAAACCCTAAACTTTTGATTTGTTTTCAATCTAAACTATTTGCATGTTTTCCTTAAGTAAAATCGATAGAAAAATAAGTATTTTAGTCATAAAACTCAATGAAGAAGGATATTTTAGACATTTTATGTATATCTACATTGAGTTTAATAACCAAAATACTTTTTTTTTTTTTTTTTTACAGTTTTACTTGACAAAAATAGGCTAATGGTTTAGATTGAAAACAAATAAAAAGATTAGGGTTTAAATTGACAAAATTGAAAACTCTGGATTTATTTTGTTAGAAGGCTCAAACTTTGTAATTTTTTTTGTAATTGTCCCAATAAAATTTCATAATTATGGCCAAAATGCATCCAACATTTGGGTCATACAGAAGATGTTGGGGTATGTCTTCTCGGGTATATCTTCAGCACTTAGAAAAAGATCACCATTGCCGAGAATAGAAAATACTATGCAGTTTATAAATTTATTAAAACCCCACACCAAATTTTTTCAAAGAAGGTGGTTTTGATAATGAACAAAAAAGGAAATAGCAGGGTAAAATCAATTTTTACACACCAAAAATTGGAAGGAGGAGGAAGATAAAAATATTAAAGCCATTAAGTAAGTATAATAGAGGCCCTTTACATCTTCTTTTTAAGCAAGAAGGATATGCCAATATGTTGGTACCATGTCTACTCTAATTCCAATGAGCAAATCCTGTTCAAAAAATAATAAACAAATAATGTGTTTCCTGTTGTGTAATTTTTGCACTCAGAAAAGAAAAAAAATTAAATCTCGAATCAAGCAAATACACAAAACTAGAAATTAAGAAAATCAACTAACAAACAAGATGTGAAATCTTGATAAGCCCGGATAGATGAAATGGTAATCGAGGCTTGTGTTCGACATAGTGTCCTTAAAATAGATTCATCCTACTACGAGTGCTACGGATTGTAGACACCCCATTTTTGACGGCCCTTATGACTTGGATGTCATTCCTTGCACACCCAATGATGAGTGTATATGCTTGTCAAGTGCTTGAAGTCCTCAGTGGAACGCCACAGCTTTGACCCTGTTAAACCTTGCACCCCTGTTGCCCTGTTTTGGACCAAACCCAGTGATTTTCAAGCCTATAACCTCTGGTGGCCTGCCGGCCACTTCTAGGGGTTGCCGGCCATCACTCTTGGTTTCCAGCCACTAATGTGGCCTGTCGACCACCAGTGATGGCCGGCCGACCACCAATGTCTTTTGCAGATATTTTGTGCCAGCTGTGCCAGCTGTTTGCACAGATGCTTGCACCTACTCCCACGTGTATGGCTGGATGTTTTTGAGGGAAATTCATGTTTTCTATATAGAGATGACCCCCCCTTCTCATATTTGGAGGTTAGAAAAATTTTGGAGCAAAATTTTTCCTCTCTCTACAATTCTCTCTCTCTTTCTCTTGCAAATTTCTTAACCCTTGCTTACATATCCTTCACCTTTGACTATACACTCTTAACCAAACCTCTCCATCTTTGAGTTGAGGTATCTTTGAGCCTTTCTTGAGCTCTTGAGGGTGTGTTTGCCTTGGTTTATTGCTTGGAATTGGTTATCATCTTCAAGAGGTATAAGGCTTTGCTTCTTTACTTGTTGTATCTATTCTTTTCCTTACTATTTTCCAGCTATTTTTGGGCTGAATCTTGGGTTTTAAGGCCAAAAAAGGTTGAAGGGTGGTTCACCATTCTTTACACCTTGTCCTCAAGGTCTTTACCCTTGTGTTTCCCACCTTTGCACTATCTTTTTATGAGCTTTTAAAAACTGATTTTCAGAGTTATTTCAGGTTGAGGGGTGATTTTCACTCCTCTTGATCTTTCATGATAGGGAGGCTGTTTTGAGAGTCTTGTTTTATCGCATTTATTGAACTTGCACCTTTGGTTCGTAGGCCATCATGCAATGAAATTGCATAGATTGATGGTTTGTGAACCAACCTTACTACTCCTTTGAGCTGTTCAAATGATAAGGATGGCTAAATTGTGCAAATAAACCCTCGAGAATACATTTTCTTTGCTCTATTTGCTTTCTATTACAGCAAGGAAGTTCTGTCAACAGTGGTCGACAATTCCCTATTGGTGGCCGGCAGGCCCTCTGTCGGCCACTAGTGCAAAATTCAACAGTGTACTCCCCCAGCAAAACAGAGTTGGTCTGGAGGTGGAAATCAATGCAAGTGTTTTACTATGCAATAAAGGCATTCAACAGCAGAAATAGTGACTTTTCGAGTGGAAATCGCATTCATGCATGAGCCCTACATAGATCCTCGAGATCTGTGATATTAGTATATTAGTATTGTGTTTAAAATAGTGGCTTTGTACTTAATTAGCTAGAATAGCTAATTCGTCTTGTGTTGTAATTATTTTAGTTAGCTAGATTAGCTAATTAATTAGTTCATTCGGTTTGTAATAATTAGTTAAGTAGTTTAGCTAATTCATTCATTTCATTTTTGTATTAGCTAGTTAATTAGTTTAGCTAATTAGTTAGTTCATTCAAACTCTCATTCGTGAGGGCACAACTGTTGTAATAACGTATATGTCTTCCAACCCCACATTTTTCTCCATTTTATTTACTAGCTTATGATGGTTAGTTTAGGGCATCATGTTTTGTTTAGCATTCTCATGTTTGCATCCACTTGTATTGCATGCACCGAGGCTCGGCGCATCATTCTAACTTGCATTGTTAGTTAAATACTTCTTTGAATACGTGCTTAGACTGCATGCTATCAAATTGACTCACATGACATAATTAGTAGCCGAGCCTATTAGTTACATATCGCATGTGTTGCATTAGTCATATTGAATAGTTAGGAATCATGCATTTTTCCTAACTTTATCTCTTTTGGCTTAGAGTACTAGGTGAGCCTTTACTCGCTTTAGCATACCGCATGCATATGATTGTTGCCATGTCTAGCATGCTTGCCATGAGGCTAAGTTCTTACTTGTTAAACTGTTTGAGTGCCTATGGATGAAGGCTTGTTGCTTGAATTGGAATAATTTGAGTAATGTTCATATGCGATTCACTTTTTCAAGTGGTACATATTGAAAACTCTTTTTGAAAACAAACATGAATCGAAATGTTCCAATTCTTGAAATTTAGTCTATACTTGTGTGTATGTGCATCACATAGTAATGTTAGCCTAATAAATTGGAACAAGAGCATATAATGTAGATAAGATTCATATCATGATTAGTAGAGGCCGATCTTTGATCGGGCGAGCGAGGGTGCTCAATTCATGACCTTCCTCTCTCATACCTAAGTTCTCGAGTCGAGACAATCTTGGTGATGATAGACACGTGGCCTTTGGCACAAGTCATGGGTTTCCTAAATTTTCCAAAAATAAAACATTTTAGTAGCGACTGTATCTGGCAAAGCAGTCCATTTTTGGCATTTTTGATTCAAAATCAATTTTCCAAAAGATTTGCCGAATTAGGACTCTTTGGTGTTTATCTATTTCACATTGCACTTGTGAGATCAGATTTAGAACCATAAAAGTCCGATACTGTAGGGCTTATTCGACTTCCGAAATGGGGCACGAAAAAGTCAAGCTACACGGATTCAATAGACGTCTATCTCACAGGATACAACAATCTGAATCCTACCAATGTAGTGCAGCAATACAATTGTAAGCCTAACGAACCAATACAATGCTTGTACTCTCTTTTTTATACTTGACATAATGTACGAATACAAAACTCAATCTAAAATGAATATCATGGGGATCGTATTTATAGAAGTGTCTGTCACCATTTTGAAGGGTTAGGACTCTAGGGTCGTACCCTTTCATCTGAAGAGACACCATGAAGGATTGCATCATTCCATTCGAATGAAGTCAATTCTCATCCACTTTTAAAATTTTCCAACGAATTGATAGGCCAAATACTCAATCAGAAAAGAATGACCATTATTTTAAATTATGACTCCATTTGTTTCATTGTAAAATATTTTCCCCTAAAATATTTTACCACTTTTCTGTTGTTTGGTTGGCCAAAAAGTAAATAAAATATTTTTTAAGTAAAATATTTTTACATCATCGGGAGTAAAATGATTTATATTTAAAAATTTGGATTATTTACAAGGAGACCTACTAAACTGTTGAGAGGTATCACTTTGACTTCCAAAACTATAAAAGTGTACAAATGGACCCCCTAAAATATTGATGTGTTTCATTTTGACCCCTTTCATTATTGCGTCGAGAGTTGAACCAAACTTTTGACATTTTTGAGATGAAAATACCCTTCGACACTCTATATAACACACCTAACAACACTTCATCTCAATTGTTCTCTAGTCCCTCTCCCTAAATCTCTTCCTCTCCATAATTCACCAAACACTAAAAAAAATGACATCTAGTAGTATCACAACTCAAACAAGAAGGAAATCACATCCAGTAGCCAACAACCACAAAACTTTGGTGATGTGTGCTGCTACTATGGCATGAGAGCTCCTTTGAGAATTACATTCAAAGAGAATAATCCTAGACGGAGATTTTTGGGATGCATGAACTTCAAGGTAAACATTCATCAAATAACTAATTTATATATATATATACTAAGAGTTTTTTGTTTTATTATTATTTTTAGATATTCTTTCTGCAAAAATATATTTACAAAGACTATTTAAAAAAACAATAATAATGGATGAATGCTTATGTTTAAAAAAATTAAAAAACAATAATAATGAAATTGTAAATATATAGTGCTAAAGGGTATTTTTGTTTAGAAAATGTCAAAAGTTTGATTTAACTCGCGGTGCAGAAGGCGTTAAAGTGAAACACGACAATAGTTTAAGAGGTCCATTTGTATGCTTTTATAGTTGAAGAGGTCCATTGTACATTTCTATTGTTTAAGGGGTCAAAATGATAATTCTTAATAGTTTAGGGGGTCTCCGTGCAAATAACTCTTAAAAAATTTGTAAGTTATTTTTTTTTCCTCATCATGGTTGATACTACTCGATGTACATATCAAATTTCACTACTTCTATACACACTAAATGTCTTCTCTCTCTCTCTCTCTCTCTCTCTCTCTCTCTTTCTCTCTCTCTCTACATATATATACATATACATATATTATGGTTGAGTAATTGATTTAGAATTAACTTTTGGGATTGTTATTGTTGAAAAAAACTAGAAATCTCCTAGATATTGATTTGTGATTATGTATCAATTTTAAGCAGTAAATAACAACCCCAATCAAACAATCAAGACAAATCAACACAACGATTTTACATGGAAAAATCACAATTGGAGCACCTCCAATTGTGATAAAAAAAAACCACAGGCAAAAGCCACAAAACAATCCACTAAGAAGATATAAAGAAATTGCACAAGTATACTCTCAATTACCTAGCAAATCCACACCCGAATCGAGCCGACCCCTATGTGCCTTTTCCAGCCTCGTCTTCACCTCGGAATTGTCTTGTACAACGTTGAATCCACAACATCGATGTCAAATCCATGACGATGAGCCACTCTAGAATCCACCAAAGCTTCAGGCCCAAATTTCTTAGAATCCACCGAAGAACAACTCTCTCTTTGTTGAATAAAACAAACTAAACAAACCCTTTGATATAATCTACTTAATTCATGATTAATCTCTCATAGATATCAAAGGAAACAAGCAAAGAAGCCCCATAATAAAACCCTAATACCCAAGAAGAAGATCTGGAAGTCGTACCCTAAAATCGGATTGAAACACACATTTATAGAAAATAGATTTGCGATCTTCGCTCGAGCGCAAGAATGGCTGCTCGAGCGCAAGAATGGCTGCTCAAGCGGATTTACGCTCGAGCGCAGGAATGGCCGCTCGAGCAAACAAACAACTTTGACTGCAATTTTGCTTTCTGCTTTGGGGGCGCTGCCCCTCGATCTTGCCTGGGCGCTGCCCCCTGGACCCCTACGAGCTGACCGGGCGACTCGATCCTCGACATAGTCAGCGAAGTGGCAAACATGAAAGAATTAATACCACAAACTTCTCTGGAAGGCACAATTCGGGTTGGATTCGCATCTAAAAACTCATAGCTTCATTGAAATAAAACATCAAATACAATTACAATTGAAAGAAGTTTTGTCAAGCGGGATTGCCAAGAATAAAAACCTAACAATTGTTAATCATGTTGTTTAATTTTGATGATGCCTAATGTATTAATTGAGAAAATGCAAATAGTACACATATTTGACACAAAATATTATCTGTTTAAAATATACATACTTTATGATACATTTGTTATAAATATTTTTTAAATAAAAATATTTTGAAAATTTTACTGTTCATGTTTTAATCACTATTCATCATTTGACAAATTTGATGTGATTGTCTCGTTTGAGTAAATTTGTATTATATCATTTTGATATATATTTCACTAAATTCAAATTTACTTTACAGTCATATTTGAATGTATGGATTATAAACATAATTGATTTATACGAAACATCTTTTGAATATATTAAAGATTTATAAATAGTCGATGGCGGTGCGGTGTATCAAATATATATATATATAGTCAAAATCTTGAAATTGATATACTATAATGATTGCAGGAGAAGACTTATTTAATTTTTTATTGTAAACAAATCCTTGAAGATGTTTTGCATGTAGAATGAAAAAGAAAAAGTTGTAAGTTGGTTTGAATTTGCTTGCAAAAAGAAAAAGAAAAAGTTGCAAAGTAGACACAATTTTCATATGGGTTTTGACTTCAAGGAACCCATAATGATGGAGCTTTGTGCTGACTTCTCATAATCCGAAGGAGCATCTGTCTCTCCAATGGATAGATTTTTTGGTATAAATAGAAATGTTGTGTGTGGAGAAAAATTAGAGAACTTGAAGAGAAAAAATTCTGTGTGCTCCAAAATTTTGAGTGTATTGTATTTTGTTCTTACTTTCAGATCTAAGAGTAGTCCTTGTTCTTACACTTTCATATGTACTCTTTGTGAAAAAATTATTGTACAAGAGGGTTAAAGTACCTCTTATTTTTATTCATTATTTTGTAAGAGATTTTTATAAGGGTAAGGCATTTATTGTTGAGTGAGGCTCAATAGATAAAAGTAAGACCTGTGTAAAATCCACAAGCTTGGTTAAGCTTCAGTGGTGTATTGATTCATTTTGATAGTGAAGAAATTCTTAAGGAGGTTTATTGGGAAGTGGACGTAGGCCTGGCGTGCTGAACCACTATAAATCTCAGTGTTTGATTTTCTCTCCTTATATTGATAATCATTGTTTTGAATTTTGTATTTATTATTTTTTAATATTGTAAATTATTTTTTTAATAACCCAATTCACCCTCCCTCTTGGGTTGCCTGACTGGGATAACAATTGGTATCAAAGCCTAGACTCTAGTTTGTGTGACTTAACCGTCTTAGAGTAGATCATGGCAACACCTAGTTATTCCTTACCTGAGGGACAAGCATCCAATAGGCCACTACTATTTAGCGGTACAAATTTTAGCTATTGGAAAACTAGGATGACCATACATGTTCAATCTAATGATTATGAATGTTGGAAAATTATTTACAATGGTTCAAAAATTCCTACCAAAACCGTAGATGGCCTTAAGGTACCAAAACCTGAAGATAAGTGGAATGAATCAAATACTAGAATGGCCCAAAGTAATGTCAAAACCACAAATATGTTGTACTGTGCCTTAGATGCCAACAAGTTCAACAGAATTTCCACATGTAAAACCGCAAAAGAAATTTGGGATAAGCTTATAGTGATTCATGAGGGAACCGAACAAGTTAAAGAATCTAGAGTCAGTTTGTTAGTCTATAATTATGAACTCTTTAAAATGAAGCCTGATGAAACTATTCTTCAAATGTTTACTCGCTTTACTGATATTATTAATGGTTTAATTTCTCTTGGCAAAATATATACTAAAGCTGAATTGTAAGAAAAGTGCTTAGGTCATTGCCAAAAAGTTAGGAGACAAAAGTCATTGCCATTACCGAAGCTAAGGATTTATCAAAGCTAAGCCTAGATGAGTTAATGGGATCTCTCTTAACTTGTGAGCTCATAATGCAAGAAGGAAAGGAAGAGGAGGACCACAACAAGAAGAAATGAATAGCCTTCAAATCCATCTCGAAATATCAAGAGGATGAGGAAGATGATTCGGACGATGATGAGAAATGGCATTCATCACTAGAAAATTCAAAAGGTTTATAAAAAAGAAACAAGGTATGCGAAATTTTTTTAGAAAAGACTTCAACAACAGGGATTTTCCAAGCGGAGAAAATCACAAAAAATCTGAAGTTACCTGCTACGAATGCAACAAACCTGGAACTACAAATCAAAATGTTCGGAACTTAAGAAACAATTCAAGAAGGATAAGAAGAAAACCATGATTGTTGTATGGGGAGAAGATAGCGATGAAAGTGACTCAGAAACCGAAGTTTGCAAAAATGAGGTTGCTAACCTATGCTTAATGGCACTTGGAAATGAAGATGAGGTAAATGACGAATCTTTTTACGTTTGATGAATTACAATCAGCTTTTGATGAATTACATGTTGAATTTAAGAAACTTAGTTTGAAAAGTAATTGTCAAAAGAAAGTGATTTCAAGTTTATTCAAAGAAAATGAATCCTTAACTTCCAAGATAAATGCTTTAGAAAATGAAGCCATGAAAATGAAAGACGAAAATGAGATTTAACTCGGAAAAAGTCTTTAATTTCTGAGAAAAGAATAATTTTATTGCAAGAAGAAAATGAGTCTTTAAAAAAGGAGCAAATTGTTTTGAAAGAAAATATTGAAGACTTGAAAAATACTCTTTCAAAATTCACTCAAGGTATAGAGAATCTAGATAAAATTCTTAAAAATCAAAATCGTACTTTTGGTAGAACCAGAATTGAATATAAACCTTTTTCAAAAGTAAAAATTGTCAAAAATGGTTTTGTGTATGCATCCTCTGGTCACTCTCATCTCACATGTTATTTTTGTGGTACAAAAGGTCATATTTCACCTTCATGTCCTGTTAAAAGAAATCCTTTTGCTAAAATAAAAAAGATGTGGGTCCCTAAGGACATTTCAAGAGTGTCAAATTCTAACTTTTATGGACCCAAGAAGATATGGGTACCAATAGAAAAATCAAATTTTTGTAGGTATATTTCAAGACAAAATCCAGTAACGATAAATGGTATCTCGGCAGTGCATATTCAAGGCACATGATCGGAAATAAAGCTATGTTTGCCACACTCCAACCAAAGGATGGCGGATATGTGACTTTCGGCGACAATAGCAAGGGTAAAATCATTGGTGTAGGTAGTATTGGTAAAAATCATTCTCCTATTATTGAAAATGTTTTACTTGTTGAAGGTTTAAAACATAACTTGCTTAGCATTAGTCAATTATGTGATAGAGGTTATAGAGTTATTTTTTAGAAAACTCATTGCACTATTGAAAACATCCCAGAAAACAAAACTTTATTTGTAGGTTATAGACATGAGAATGTATATGTGTTTGATTTGCATGATTTGTCTTCTCATTTTAATATTAATTTTATTTGCTATAAATGATAATGGTTGGCTTTGGCATAGAAGATTAGGACATGCTCATTTTGATTTAATTTCCAAACTTTCAAAAAATGAGTTAGTCAATAGTTTACCAAAAATTATTTTTGAAAAAGACAAACTTTGTGATGTATGTCAATTTGGAAAACAAACTACAATTTCTTTGAGTTATTATCATTTTCCCCTCCAAACTATCACGCGTTTTTCACACGCACCCCCATACTTCTATTTATTTCAAATTAGTACCTAAACTTTTCACAAATTGATCAATTAGACCCCTGCCGTCACCTTCCGTCCACAAATATTGGACGGAATGCGATGAGCTGTCCCCCTGAACTATCTTTTGAAGGGAATATAAGAGGGTTTCCTTGCAAAATAAGTTGGCTTAGTAGATAGTTCAATTAGGGCTTCGTTGGGATCAAAATCGGTTTTAGGGTTTTCAAATTCCTTATTTGAAATTGAAATCAAAGTTCATTAGTGAATGAAGGGAACGAACTAACATTGAATCATGGGTTGGGTTTGAAGAGAGAAGGATGGCAAGCGAAGGAAGTGACCAATTGTTTATGGTATTTACTTTTAATATTTGTTTAATTTTGAAGCTAATGATTATGAAAAATCGATTTCTGATATAATACTATTTTGATTTGGCATTTTTTAGAATACATCTTTGTCTGTTTGTCTTTGAAAATGATTTGTTTAATCGTAATTGTTTTACTTGAATAGTGTAATACTTGATTAGTTTTAGTTTAATCAATCCTCAAAAGATACTCATTTTTTATGTAATGCTTATTAAAAATCAATTTAGTTTAATCACTTTTTAGAATACAAAGTTTTTTTTTTTTCAACGTATTCATACATGGATTTCTTCAATTGGAATTGTCTTATGGTAATAGTAGTTTAATACTATTTTTATTTATTTATTAGTATAATTAGTCCATAATAGCATATTTTTTCATTTAAAAATGCAAAGAAAGGATCTTGTTATTTCACAATCAAAATGCATCAAGGGGGTTTGGTTAGTTATAATCCTCAGAGGGTTTATAGTGGTGGATTTATCAGTTATTTTGACTTTTGTAATTCTGATGAAATATCATTTGTGGAGTTGGATAATATGGCCAAGGAAGTAGACTGCACTGGATGTAACATCTATTACTATAAGCTTAATTATTGTGCTGGGTTAGAGTTGATTAACACTGATGAAGATGCAATGAGGTTGGAGACACTTGGATGGAAATAGAGTAGTAGAGGTTTATGTAGGTTGTTTAGGAATGGATGGTGTTGATTAACACTAATGAAGATGTAATGAGGTTGTTATACCTTCTTGAGTGATAAACAAAAGGGTTTGATTGATGCAATGACTGAGTTGTTCCTAAATGCTTCACATAGGTTTTGTGTAAGCCATTTGTACAACAATTTTAAGGGTGAACACAAGGGTTGGTTCTAAAAGATCTATTGTGGAAGGCTGCAAGGGCAACAACTGTACTTTAATTTACCAGAGTGATGGCAGAGATTAAAGAAGTTGATTCTAAGGCATATGATTGGTTAGTTGAAAGACCACTAATTCATTGGAGTAGGAGCCACTTCAACACTTTTCCAAAGTGTGACCTTTTGCTAAACAATCTATGTGAGTGCTTCAATTCAAGCATCTTGGAAAGCTAGGAGTAAACCTGTGGTTACAATGTTAGAGAAGATTAGGTGGTTGTTGATGGAAACAGTTCAAAAAAGAAGAGATGCAATGCAAAGACACAATGGTCCTATATGTCCTAAGACTCAAAATCATTTGGAGAAAATGAAAGTGGATGCAGGTGGATGGATTCCTAGATGGAATGGCAATGAACAATTTGAGGTTGTAGGGCCATATGGTGAGCAATACAAGCTAGACTTGCAAGCTTGGACTTGTGCTTGCAGAAAGTGGGATCTGTTAGGCATTCCATGTGCCCATGTTGTGGCTGTGACAAATTTCTTAGGTCAAGAACCAGAAAAATATGTTCATCAGTACTATAAGGTGGAGACTTTTATAAAGATCTATGACAATATGTTAACTTCTATTAATGGTAGAGAAATGTGGCCAAGAACTGAGTAGGCAAAGGTCCTGCCACCTGATGTGAAAAAAAGAGCTAGGAGGCCTAAACAAAATAAAAGAAATGAGACTGAGGCACCAATTCAAGGCATAAAGCTAGGAAGGCAGGGCACTAAAATGACTTGTAATAATTGTGGGAAGGTGGGACACAACAGGAGAAGTTGCAAGGTTAAGGGCAGATTCAGCTACATGCAAGAAAGCCAACCTCAGGAGAGCCAAACTGAACCAAGCCAACCTCAGAGCCAGTTAACTGTAAAAGCACCTGAGGTCAAGAGACACATGAGACAGAAGAAACTGGTTGTCAGTGTTCTTCATTTTTCTTTTTCTTTTTTAAATAGTAACTTAACTGTCCTATATTTGATTGTGTTTAATTGTGGATAATTCAATCTTATTGCAGGTTAAAAGGAAAGTGGTACAAGGAAGTTAGTCAACTCCATCTCCAATAAGTTCAACCAACAAACCAAAGGAGGGTCAAATGATGTGGAGAGGCAAGCTAGTGTACAATGCTAGTGGCATTAAAACAGCATCCACTGGACAGAAACAGGAAGCACCTGGAGATTGGAAGTAGGAAGCATCCATTGCACAAAAGATTTATTTATTTATTTATTTTTTGTTGGATACAAGAAGGAAGCATCTACATGACTTTCTCATTGGGGCTTTTTGTACATGTAATGATTTTTTGTTTGGAATGGTTGCCTTGAACTTGTTAACTATGTAAAGGTAGTATTTTTGGTTGTCACAAACAATTGTGTGTTTTGAAAACTTGAATGACAAATTTATGACTGTTGCTTTTGTGCATGATGCTCTATTTTAATGGATGGTACTCCTCATTTCTATGTAAATGTAGCTTGTGTTGGTTTTGGTTGCCATTACATGGATGGATTTCGATTGTGTGTTTTGAATGAATGCCAATGATAAGTTTTTTATTCATTGAATGAATGCAATTTGATGGGTGGATGCCAGTGATAGGTATTTTATTCATTGGTTGCCAAGGGGCCATTCAAAGAAGCCACTAATTATTTATTTTGATGGATAGATGACAAATAGTTAAAGTAACACACAATGCCACCTTTTTTTTTTTTTTAATTAAATGATAATGCCCTGTTTTTGTAAGGATAAACACAAATTGTTTTTTAAGGGACAAACAAAGGCTATACTGCTCTGTTTTTTTTAAGAGTAAAATCTTAACACAAAAACTGAAATTTTCATTCAAAATACTTTTCTCATTACATTTCATTCATAATATTTCGCCCCATTACATTCATTGATTCATAATACTTCCCCCCCCATATTACATTCTTTCTTACACTACATTACAAACCACATTGATAAAATGATTCGCCATGAGGCAGCCAAGCATATCCATAGCTTTCTCTCTCTTCTATTCCTTGTATGCAATCTTGCTTCTAGATTATTGACCTTCTTCAACAGCCCAGAGATGATTTGCACTACTCGTGAGCACATAGGTGGGTCTACCTAGGTGAACTGATTACAACCATTAGTGAGACAACTAAGGAACCTCCTACTAAGATTTGCATCAGTCAATGATGTTTGTATCACCCTTCGTCTTCCATAGCAAATGCATCTTAGGTCTTCCATGTCACTTGAACTCCATCTTCCTTCAGTTGAGCTCGATCTTCCCAGATTTCTTAACCCTCTATTCCTCATTCTCTCTCACCACCAAATAGATGCTCTATATTTTTTTTGTTGGGAACTTGCCTCTGTTATATAGTAGAAGGGAGAGGTTGCATATGGCGGGAAACCCTCTTATATTCCCTCCAAAAGATAGTTCAGGGGGACAACTCATCATATCGACAAGGGTCTAATTGATTAATTTGTGGAAAGTTCAAGTACTAAATTGAAATAAATAGAAGTATGGAGGTGTGCGTGAAAAACCCGTGATAGTTTGGGGGGGGGGGGGAAATGACATTTACTCAATTTCTTTCAAATCCAAAAACGTTGTTTCAACTACTAGACCTCTTGAACTCTTGCATGTTGATTTATTTGGACCATCTAGAACATTAAGTTTGGGAGGAAAATTTTATACTTTTGTTTGTGTTGATGATTATACTAGATATACATGAGTTTTATATTTGACACACAAAAATGAAACTTTTTACAATTTCTCAAAGTTATGTAAAAGAATTCAAAATGAAAAAAGTTTTACTATTTGTAGTATTAGAAGTGATCATGGTAGAGAATTTGAAAATGATGATTTTATTATGTTTTGTGATGAGTTTAAAATTGACCATAATTTTTCTGCCCTTAGAACTCCTTAACAAAATGGTGTGATTGAAAGAAAAAATAGAACTCTTGAAGAAATGGCCCGTACTATGCTTTGTATTGAATAACAATAAAGATAACTTAGGAAAATTTGATACTAAATCGGATGAAGCTATATTTCTTGGTTATTCGAATTCTAGTAAAGCTTATAGAGTAGTCAATAAAAGAACTTTACTAATTGAAGAATCTGTTCACATTGCCTTTGATGAATTTAACAACATTGTTTCCAAGAATCTTGTAAGTGACGATACTACAGAAACATATCTAAGAATGGAGAACATTTACATAACAAATGAAGAAAATCCAACTTCGGAGCACAAAGAAGAAATTACAATGAAGAATTTCAAGAAGAATATGCTCGTCCAAAAAACGAATCAAATCTACCAAAGGAATGAAAGTATGCTCATGGCCACCCTAAAGACTTTGTCATAGGTGATGCAACGGAAGGTATAAAAACTCGTTCCTCTATTAGAAATGTTTGTGGTGACCTAGTATTTGTTTCACAAATTCAACCAAAATCGTTTTTAGAAGCTGAAAAAGATGAAAATTGGATATTAGCAATGCAAGAAGAATTAAATCAATTTGAAAGAAATGAAGTTTGGTTTTTGACCCCTCGGCCTAAGGATCATCTAGTTATTGGAACAAAATGGGTTTTCTAAAACAAAATGGGTTTTTCGAAACAAAATGGATGAATCCGGAGTTGTTACTAGAAATAAAGTTAGATAGGTAACCCAAGGTTATAATCAAGAAAAAGGTATTGATTTTGATGAAACTTTTGCACCGGTTGCTAGACTTGAAGCTATTAGAATATTACTTACTTTTGCATGTTTTAAAGATTTCAAATTGTATCAAATGAATGTTAAAATTCCTTTCTTAAATTGGTACATTTCGGAGGAAGTTTATGTTGAACAACCTCCTAGTTTTGAAAGTCATAAATACCTGGATTATGTTTTCAAACTTTCAAAAGCTTTATGTGGTTTAAAACAAGCTCCTAGAGTATGGTATGAAAAATTAAATAATTTTCTACTTGACGAAGGTTTTTCTAGAGGAAAAATTGATATAACACTTTTTATAAAAACCAAAAAGGAGGATATGCCAATTGTTCAAATTTATGTTGATGATATTATTTTTGGTGCTACTAATGAAAATTTGTGCAAAGAGTTTGCTAAAGATATGTAGGGTGAATTTGAAATGAGTATGATGTGGGAGTTAAATTATTTCTTTGGTCTACAAATTAAACAAACTAATGATGGAATCCATTTAAATCAATCGAAATATATCAAGAATCTACTCAAAAGGTTTGAAATGGAATAATCAATGCCTGCAGCAACTCCAATGAGCACATCAATAAAAATCGACAAAGATGAGCAAGGTAAACTTGTAGATGAAAAGAAATATCGAGGTATGATTGGTTCCTTACTCTATCTTACTGCAAGTAAACCCGATATAATGTTTAGTGTTTGTATGTGTGCACGTTTTTAATCCGCACCAAAAGAGTCACACATCACTGTAGTCAAACGTAGTTTCAGATATCTTGTTGGCATTCCAAATTTGGGATTATGGTATCCTAAGGGAACCACTTTTGAACTTTTTGGTTACTCGGATGCCGACTTTGCAGGATGTAGATTTGATCGAAAAAGCACAAGTGGTACTTGTTACTTTCTTGGACACTCACTCACTTCTTGGTTTTGCAAAAAAACAAAACTCAGTGGCTCTGTCAACTGCTGAAGCAGAACACATTGTCGCTAGGTGTTGTGCATAATTGCTTTGGATGAAACAACAACTTCAAGATTTTAGACTTCATCATGATCATATTCTTATAAAATGTGACAGCACAAATGCCATTAACCTTTCAAAAAATCCTATTCAACACTCATGCACTAAACACATTGAAATAAGGCATTATTTTCTTAGAGATCATGTACTCAAAGGTAACATTGAACTAGAATTTGTGCCTACAAATTGTCAATTAGCTGATATATTTATCAAGCCACTTAATGAAGAACAATTTTGTTATATTAGAACTGAACTTGGTATGATGAATACTCCTATATGATGTTTATTTTTTTTAAATAAAATTAATTTTAAAATCAAAATAAAAAAATATTTTATATATTCTCTGTCTTTCACTCTGATTCTCTCTCCCTCTCTCTCTCTCTCTCTCTCTCTCTCTCTCTCTCTTTCATCCTCAGACACCATCATCCTCACCATCGTCCACCACCAGCTCCATCATCCACAACATCATCCATAAACTTCATCACAAATATCTTTGATCTACACACATCCGCATCCGATCTACACAAAACCACCTCAGATCTATACAAAATTTATCCCCAGCCTTCTCCATCATTTCTGTTCATCACCATCATCATCAACCCAAATCCCTCACCGATCTAACCAAAATCCATCCCAAATCTACATAAATCCATCACCAATCTACCAAGATCTATCTCCACTCTACCGATCTTCACTGTTTTTTTTTTAATCCTCTCCATCAACGCTAATCTACATCATCATCACCATTCTTCACCATTGTCACTGATCTTCCTCGTCGTTGACAAAATTTTACATCCACTAACATCTTTTCCCCGATCAACATGTTAAAATTATTTTTGCACTGTGTTATATTTTTTATATGGTTGTATGTGCTCCAAACTCTCTTGGATTTAAAAATATTTGCTTCTACCCTATCTGAAGAAATTATTTTTATTGTATTTTCTTTTTTTATGCTAGTGCACTTAGTGTAGTTGTTTTTGGCCGGATCTTAATGGCCCTTGGTATTATAAATTGGTAATCAGCTTTTTTACAATTTGTGTGATTTTCTTTTGTGCATTAATTTAGGGGGAGATTCTTATTATGTAATCTTTTGAGATTACATCAATGAAATAAAAATAAAACATAAAAATACGAGTAATCTTAAGAGGGTGTTTGTATATTCTACGCATAATTTTAGGGGAAGTATATATATATTTTATCTTCACCCACAATTTGTTTTAAGAAAAAAAAAACAAAAAAAAAAGAAAAGAAATGCTTGCAATTTTATTTCAAAATGAGAAAATATTACTGAAGTACATGTAAGTTTTCAGAAGGCTTCACAGATTTTTTGTGTTTAACTTTTCTCAACAGTTTTTCATGAGCCTCCTTTACATGTCTCTCTCTATTTTCGACTTCTTTGAGTCTTGGTATTATCACCGTTGCATAATATTGCACCCCATTCTTCAACTGTTCATTTTTCATTTCTAGCTCTCTCTTCTCTTGACAAATCTTAGCCAGTTGTTATTTTAACAAGCACACCTAGTCTCTCCATTGCTAATTTCTTGTATTCTTGCTTGTAGTCGTCGAGCCATATTGGAAACCGCAATCATTGCCTGTGTACTAAGAGCCATAGTGTTATTAATAGCATCGATATCATTCCGATTACCAACAACACTAGTACTCTCATTTCCAAGAATAGCCTGTGACTGCACCATTGGTAACCTCTCATTTGCTTGTATTACAGGCACCTCATGCATGTCCGAACCATTGATGGCTAAGGTAAGGAATGACATGATTACACAAGAAGGCAAAACAAATTTTTATCTACCAACACTTGAGAATTTCGCATCTCTACCTATCATCCTTGTCACTTTTTATACACTCCACCGATCCAATACTCGATGCATATCTGCTCAAATCTTTTGTTTGTCAATATTTTGTGTGTCAGAGATGCTCCAAAATCCCCACAAAGATCACAACAAGACATAAGCACCATTATTATAATTTTTTTTTTTTTTTTTTTTTGTAGCTCAGATTATTTTCTCATATGTGTTTGTCTAATTTTTGTTTTGATCACTGCCATTTTTTTTTTTTTTTTTACTACCTTCCCATCTCCATATTTTTTTGATGATGTCAAAGGAGGAAAAAAATATGAATTGAATTGTTGAGAATTGTTGTGCATGTATCAAATATCTTATGTGGCAAAATTATCAAATATTTTGTTGATTTCAATTTTGTGTCAAATCCATTCATGTATTGTCATCATAAAAAAGGAGGAGATTATTAATCTTGTTGTTTAATTTTGATGATGTCTAATATATTAATTGAGAAAATGCAAATAATATACATATTTGACATAAAATATTATCTGTTTAAAATATACATACTTTATGATACATTTGTTATAAATATTTTTTAAATAAAAATATTTTGAAAATTTTACTATTCATGTTTTAGTCACTATTCATCCTTTAACAAATTTGATGTGATTGTCTCTTTTGAGTAAATTTGTATTATATCATTTTGATACATATTGCACTAAATTCAAATTTACTTTACAATCATATTTGAATGTGTGGATTATAAACATAGTTGATTTATACGGAACATCTTTTGAATATATTAAAGATTTATAAATAGTCGGTGGCGGTGCGGTGCATCAAATATATATATATATAGTCAAAATCTTGAAATTAATATACTATAATGATTGCAGGAGAAGACTTATTTAATTTTTTATTGTAAACAAATCCTTGAAGATGTTTTGCCTACAGAATGAAAAAGAAAAAGTTGTAAGTTGGTTTGAATTTGCTTGCAAAAAGAAAAAGAAAAAGTTGCAAAGTAGACACAATTTTTATATAGGTTTTGACTTCAAGGAACCCATAATGATGGAGCTTTGTGCTGACTTCTCATAATCTGAAGGAGCATCTGTCTCTCCAATGGGTAGATTTTTTGGTATAAATAGAAATGTTGTGTATGGAGAAAAATTAGAGAACTTGAAGAGAAAAAATTTTGTGCGCTCCAAAATTTTGAGTGTATTGTATTTTGTTCTCACTTTCAGATCTAAGAGTAGTCCTTGTTCTTACACTTTCATATTTACTTTTTGTGAAAAAAATTATTGTACAAGAGGGTTAAAGTACCTCTTATTTTTATTCATTATTTTGTGAGAAATTTTTGTAAGGGTAAGACATTTATTGTTGAGTGAAACTCAATAGATAAAAGTAAGACCTGTGTAAAATCTACAAGCTTGGTCAAGCTTTGGTAGTGTATTGATTCATTTTGATAGTGAAGAAATTCTCAAGGACGTTCATTAGGGAGTGGACGTAGGCCTGGCGTGCTGAACCATTATAAATCTCAGTGTTTGATTTTCTCTCCTTATATTGATAATCATTGTTTTGAATTTTGTATTTATTATTTTTTAATATTGTAAATTATTTTTTTAATAACCCAATTCACCCCCTCTTGGATTACTTGACTGGGATAACAGTTATTTTTGTTACATTCAAGCATAGTTTTATTTTATTTTTGAGTAATGATATAAAAACAAAATTTGTATATAAAAAATCTATATATAATGATGTGCCACATTTATATCCAGTCATTGAAAATTAAAACTCTCATTACTATAGTTCATAATTGTAAGAGTGACATTGTCATATCATTTGTGCTCAATTCTACACGGAAATCATGTATGAATATCATTTTCCTTTATTCTTTTCCTTTTCAAAATGTACTCTATAGCGACCCCGGTCTTTTCCCATTCGATGTTGTATCCGGACTTAGGCTCCGTAGATTCTATCCTTGTGTAATGGTTGTTGACATCCTTTAATTCTATTTGGTCGAGTTTTAGGATGTGTTGGGCGTGTTTCGAACAGTTGGGTTGAGCCTTAGTCTAGAAGTTGATTGCCCAGTTTTTAGCCTATCCGCTCGAGCGGACATTCCTGAGCTCGAGCGGGGTTTACACTCTTCCAGCATTTTTGGCCCCTGCAAAACTTCTGCAGGTGAGAGTTCTACGCTCGAGCGGGTTTTTTACGCTCGAGCGGGTTGAGCTCGAGCGGTATTGTTGACGCTCGAGCGGGTAGTGTGTTCTTCGCGTGGGTTCTGGAATGGGGGAATCTACGCTCGAGCGGTTATCATTGCGCTCGAGCGGACCTTGTTTTTGTTCTTTACGCTCGAGCGGTGTGTTGTACGCTCGAGCAGGCCTATCAAGTTTAAATACGCAGCAGCGTGTTTTAAAACAGTTTTTCAGCCCCTTTCAGTTTTTAAAACCCTAGGTTACGAGTTCTCTCTCTCCCAACTCATCTTCTCTCATAGGTTTCATCTATTTAGAGTGAGTATCTAACCTAGTTCCTTCATTAAAAAGGTAGAGTGGGTCGAGGGCTTCCATTTAATCTGAACGGTTGTTGATTTGGAGCACTTTGGAGTTTGGGCTATCATCTCCGTCTTCTTCTTTCGGGTTCTTGCTTCGAGGTAGGGATTTCCTACTCCATTTATACGCTTTAATCCTAAGTGTTGGTATTTTGGTATGTGGGGGTAGTTTGGTAATTTTGGGAGAAACCTTAGGGTTTTGGCTTAGATTAGTTTGTATAATTAATTTAAGGGAAAAATGTGGAATTGGGTTTAATTCATGAAGTTGGGGAAATTATGAGATTAACGATATAGTTGGGTAGTTTAAATACTTACCTATGAGAATGTGGATTTTACATTCATTGTTGTATTTATTTCTTGTTTAGAAATAACTGTTTTGGGCTATCGGTGGAGGATAGTCGTGATTGTTGTAGACCTTGCATGTGGCTTAGGTATAACTGGAATTAAGTCACTTATGTTGACTGTTGAATTAATACAGAACATTACTTGTATTGATTATGTGTTGTATATGGCAATTGTGTGTTTCATTGCATATGCATGTTGTTTGGAGAAGATAGGGGATGAACTCCACGGTTTAGGGGAAGATAGGGGATGTACCTCTAAACCGGATTTGTTGGGAGGAGATAGGGGATGGACTCCAGTAGCATCACTCATATGTGTGCTTATTGATAATAGCAATATTGCTATTTGTTGTTGATATGATACATCATTATAATGTGTATCAGTTGGAAGTATGGAAGTGTTGTGGTTTGAGCTTTAGTCTCATTTATTTTTGTGACATCTGGATCACTATTATAGTCGGCCAGGTTCTGAGCCATAATGATATAATTGGAAAGTTGAATAAACATTGGAAAGTGAAAGGTGTCATAGACAATATGTCATAGACAATGTAGACATTCGTGTCATAAAATTGGAAATTGATTATCTTGTGTTAACCATGTATCGTATGCTAATGCTTTAGTTAATTCGTATGCTTGGTTTAGTATTTTTCTACTGGGCTGTGGCTCACCCTATATGGGAACTTCATTTTCAGGTTCAGGTGGTTCACTACCTCCAAGGACTTAGCTTGTGAGGATTTGGACTCGAAGACTTGCTTTATTTTATTTGTTCTATTCGAACAACTTGTAAACTTTCAAGCCTAGGGTTTTATTTGTTTTTGAGTTAGAACTCATGGAATTGTGTCCAAGTGTTGGCTTGGCAAGATGTAAGCCCATAGGGCATTTATTATGATGTTTTTATTTATGGTACTCTGATGAATGAAATAAGATACTTTATTTCCTTATAATTCCGCATGTTAATATTATGAATTATGGGTTTATTTTTGAGGGCGTTACATACTCCATAATTAATTGTTTATTAAGATTTTTCTTGTCGAAAATATTTTAAGTGTTAACCAAGCACCGGAAAACAAAATCAAATAATTGTTTTTAGGCAAAATCTTTTTACATGGCGAAACAAACGGAGCCTAACTCTTCCAAGTTTCTGAAATACCATGCGAGACACTTGACTTTGGGCAAGAGTAAGGGTAAGGGTATATGAGTAAGACATGCAATTTTTAATCTTACTTTTCCTCTTTATCACACAAGTCTAGGAAGAATGGACACACCTCGTAGTGTGCCTTATATGCACTAACACATGTTGAATACATGTCTAAATGTGTTTTTAAAAATTTAAAAAAAAAACTAAACACACTTCAGTGACTTCAGACACATGGGACACATTGTAATCACCTAGACACACATGCAGTGGCGGAGCGACTTGGGGGGCAGGGGTCATGTGGCCCCCGGATTTTGGGAATTTTTTTTTTTACAAATATAAAGAAACTATTTTAAATAAAACAAAATTATAAAAATATTATTAGAGTAAAATATCAATGATATTTTAAAAATTATGAGAATAATAATAGTTGTTTTGATTGAAAATGAAGAGACTATTATAAACCATATTATCTATAAAAAATTTATGAAATTTTTTGAATATAACGGTGATGTCATTATTATTGACATGCAACTACAAGTAATCTCACTATAAAAATATGAAATTTATTAGATTATTAGTTACATTTGACATGTTAGGTTCACTTTCTATGTGTTTACTTACTATTAGTTGGTGATATCACATGCTAATAATGATGTGGTATTACCATTATATTGAATTTTTAATCAAATTTTATATAAAAAAATAATTTATCATTATATAATTTAGGGTAAATTACAAATACACCTCATGAGATTTGCTTAAATTATAAATTGTCCCGTGTGGTTTGAAAAATTACAAATATCTCTTTGTTAGTATTTTTTTATTTAACAGAATTAATTAAAAAAATGAAATTTATAATTGTTCTTCTATACAATAGTAAATTACCTAAATTATTAATTAAAACATATTTCTAATATCATTAAAAACCGTTAATTGACTTGATGATTTATTAATAAAAGGAGCAATTTATTATGGAATTAGAAACCTTTGGGGGTAGAATGTAATTTCTAAAATCACAAGCGACAATTCGTATTTTAATCAAACCTCAAGGGGTGTATTTGTAATTTACCCTATAATTTATTTTAAGACTTATATCCATATTTTTTTATATTGTCCATGATACACTAGTTATAAATAATATTATTTTTCTGATATTTGTCGATTCAATCGTAAAAACTTGCGTGAAATATTTTTATAAAAATTTTCATTATTGTAATTAATAAGTGTCCCCTCTAATTTAATTTTCTGGCTTCGCCACTGCACACATGAGACTCTTGTAGGGCCTTGACAAAAGCTTGAGAAAAAAAAAAAAAGGAAAAAACTAAAATGGAATCCAAATTATTAAAATATATATAGATTTATACATTTTTTAAAATTTATTTCCAGTAAATAAACATTTATTTATTACCATGACCTTGCCGTGTCAATGTCATTTACTATTTTTTGAAAACTGTCATATCAAATATTCATATCATGTCTTATCTATGTCTTTTATCTGTGTCGATGCTTCTTAGATGCAAGCATAGATCGAAGATTTAACCCAAAACTTTAAAAACAAAAATAGAGGCAACTCAAAACTAAAAGAATAGCCAAGTTACTACTGTTTATAACTATTCAGCCAAAACAACCCTTAGATTAGCCTAGAACTCCACATCATACCCTAATGAAGCCTAACTTCTCCTATCTGGATTTTGCATAAAACCTAACAAAACATCTAATTAAATTTTTAATCTTACTTTTCCTCTTTATCTCACTGATCAAGCAAGTCTAGGAAGCATGGACACACCTCTTGGTGTGCCTTATATCTCATAAACAATCATGCACTTCACAGCATGAGACACTATGAATGACCTTCCCATGGTATTAGACCATAAATCCTGGATCGTATGTAGCAATACTAATAAAAACTAGGTGATTGATACCGATACTAAATAATACTAGAGGAAAGTCTCAAATTCAGGATCTTCTGCAGCACGAATTTCCTGAAAAACGAAAGTCATAGGCATAAAAAAATTCCAAGAGTTCCAATTTCCCACACTTGCCTTTCTCCAACAGGATTTGCCGACCATAGTTCTTTTCCCATTTGGGTTTTACTTGTAAGTCAATATTAGTTAAAAAATAAACTCATATTTCCAATGTCCACATATAGTTATGTTTGCAAATTATAAATATACTATTGTTGCAATTTCCTTCCACCAATAAAATAATCCACTACAATACCAAGAAACTACTAAAAATGCCAGTATTTAACAAAAACATTAAAAAGTACATAAAACGAGAAATACTTACATTTTGCACGGCAATCCTCAACAATGAAAGGCTCCGTCTTTGCTTCTCTAACTCTAATTCCAAGATTACCATCCACAATTCTTGCACCTAGACTGAATTCACGCCTGTTCATCATGACCGAGTTTGCTTAAAGTGAACTTCTCCAATAGAACCAATGCCTTCTTTAAGATTAAGATAAATATTTCCAGTAAGAAGAGATGTTTTTCCTTCCTTTTCTCTGACACTCTTACTATTGAACTCTTCTAGTGTCCAGTTATCTCCTCCATAACCATCAAAATCTGTCTCAAGAACTACTATTTCCACCTTTGCTGATGCTTCAGGGCCAGAGTTCACAACTTGTCCTGTGAGATCATCAACTAAAGCTACTCTAATGGAGGTATATTCCTCTCCTTTAATTATTCTTCCAGTCAGTACTGGAAGGGAGAGTTTGTTTAAGAAATGTAGGTGTAAGCTTCTTGGGTTAGAAGAATGCATCTCACTACCAGATTCCCTAAATAAGAAGTGGAAGGATGTGTCATCTATATAATAGTTATGAACAAGGGTTATTCGACTCAACAACCTTAGCTTAATGTACTCACCATTTCTTCTTAGTCAGATGCACTTGTTTAGACCTTGCCAATTCAACTTCTTCATTTTTTATCTGCAGACACGAGGTAACAACAGGAAGATGATACTGTGTATACAACTAAACAATGAAGGGTAAATTATACCATTAGTCCTTGTAGTTTGAGTAAAGTGTCACTTTAGTCTCCGAACATTAGTAAAACCCAAATGGGAACTTCCATTAGCTCCATTACGCACTTACTGCTTTAATCCACAGAGAACTTACATTTATATTGCATCTGTAGTAGTTAGGAATGCATAATATCATCACATCAAGAAGAAAAAGAAACCAAAGTGAAGGCATCTCTGTACAATTTATTTTGCACATAAATAACAATTGGTTTTTATGCAGACTCAGGTAAGGCCAAACAATGATTATGTCTGAGGGACTAGTTTTGGACAAAAAATCAAGAATATATGTTTAGTGATTAACATGGAAGCATAAATAATATTGTATGCTATAATGATATATGGAGTATTTTGTAGACGAAAGACAAAAAGTGAGGCTTTATAACCATTCAAATCTGTCTCAAGAGCATCAGCTAAAGCTTCTACTTTAAGGGAGGTATTTATTTCTCCTTCAATTTTCCTTCCAGTCAATACAGGAAGAGAGAGATTATTCGAGAACTGTAGTTGTAAGCTTCTGGATTTAGAAGGATGTACCTCATTCCTAAAGTACCTGAATAAGAAGTGGAAGGATGTGTCATCTATATAATACTTATGAACGAGGGTCATTTTGACTCAAAAAACTTAATATTATGTCCTCATCATTTCTTGTTACTCTGATGCATTTCTTTTTGCTGGTGCAAATGCAAATTCAACTTCTTCATTTTTTATCTGGAGAGATAGGGTAGCAACAAGAAGATGTTAGTGTGCATATAACTAAACCTCAAAATCAGAACCATAAGCAACAATAGAATATGGACTCTCAAAATTATTTCAATTTAGCACTTACTGCATTAATCAACAGGGAGCTTACACGTATATTGCATGTGTACTAGTTAGGGATATATAACATCATCATATGAAGAAGACAAAGAACTAAGTGTTGGCATTTCTGCACAACTTATTTAACACAGATTAATGTAGGTAGGAACCCAAAACAATTGATTTTTATAGACTTGAAAACAGCATCATGCAGATAGATTTAAGGCAGTTGGGTATCCAAACAATGTTTACGTTGAAGTACTAATTGGGACCAGAATATTTGAGAATATCCAAACCAAACCAAACCAAACCAAGCCTTAAGTCCCATCAAATGGGGTCGGCTACATGAATCATTCTTCTCCACGCGGCCCTATCAAAGGCTATTTTGTTAGTCAAATTAAGTAAATCCATATCTCTATTTACAACGCTAACCAACGTTAATCTAGGCCTACCCCGTCCCCTAACACTTTCATCTGCCGTTACAGCATCACATCTCTTCATTACTGCCTCTGTTGGTCTCCATTGAATATGATAAAACCATCTCAATCGATTCTCTCTCAACTTATCTTCTATCGGTGCTACTTCTACCCATTCCCGAATACACTCATTCCTAATTCTGTCTTATCTAGTCTTGCCACACATCCACTTTAGCATTCTCATCTCAGCCACACACATCTTATCTACATGTTGTTTCTTGGTTGCCCAACACTTCGTCCCATACAACATCGCTGGTCTAATAGTCGTTCTATAGAACTTACCTTTAAGTCTAGTGGGTATTCGTCTATCGCACAGTACCCTAGACGCACTTCTCCACTTACACCATCTCGCCTTAATCCTATGGGCCACATCCTCATCAATCTCTCCCACTGTTGTGATAATCGACCTTAAATAACAAAAATGTTCACTCTTAGGCAGTTCTTGGTTCTCAATCTTCACTTTTCCTCTGCTTTCATTGTTACTGTTACTAAATTTACACTCCATGTACTCTGTCTTAGTTCTGTTTATCCGGAATCCTTTAGATTCAAGAGCTTTTCTCCAAATCTTCAACTTCGTATTAACTCCTTCTCTAGTCTCATCCACTAGCACTATATCATCTGCAAAAAGCATGCACCATGGCACGTCATCCTAGATATATCTCGTCAACTCATCCATAACTAAAGCAAAAAGATAAGGACTTAAGGTAGATCCTTGGTATAGCCCTACAGTGATAGGAAATTCATTTATTTCTCCAGCAAGCGATCTAATAGTGGTCACCACCCCTTCATACATGTCCCTAATCACATCAATGTAACATTTTGTCACCCCTTTCTTCGCTAACACCCACCATATTATATCCCGGAGCACTCTATCATATGCTTTCTCAAGGTCGATAAACACCATATGAATATCCCTTTTCTTTTCTCTATACTTTTCTATAACTCTCCTCAAAAGATATATCGCTTCCATTGTTGACCTGTCAGGCATAAACCCAAATTGACTCTCTGACACATCTGTTATATCTCGCAATTGGCGTTCTATCACCCTCTCCCATACTTTCATTATATGACACATTAGCTTGATTCCTCTATAGTTGTTGCAATTCTGGACATCTCCTTTATTCTTATAGATTGGCATTAAAATACTCTTGCTCTACTCATCTGGCATGTTCCTAGTCAACAAAATTTTGCTAAACAACCTAGTCAACCAAGCAACCCCTTTTTTACCCAAACATTTCCAAGCTTCAATAGGGATATCATCTGGTCCTAAAGCCTTCTTTGATTTCATCTTCTTAAGTGCAATCTCCACTTCAAAGTTCCTAATCCTGTGATAGAACCTATAGTCTTGGTTTATCGTATTACTGGCTATTTCTTCCTCTATTGTCGTACCTCCATGTTCCTCATTTAATAGTTTCTCAAAATAGTTCTTCCATCTTTCCTTAATCTCTTCATCCCTCACCAATACCTTAGAATCATCACTCTTGATGCACTTAATTTGATTAAAATCTCTTGTTTTCCTCTCCCGTATCTTAACAAGTTTGTATACCCTCTTCTCTCCATCCTTACTATCTAGTCTAGTGTATAGGTCATCATAAGCTTTCAACTTAGCATCTCTCACTACTTTCTTGACCTCCTTATTAGCCAATCTATAGCTCTTAAAGTTTTCCTTAGTTCTATCCTTTTGCCACTTTTTAAAGCACTCTTTTTTTGCCTTAACTACTGCTTGAACCTCTTCCCTCCACCACCAAGTTTCCCTAGAGCTGGGTCCCGTTTCTTTCAACTCTCCAAGCACTTCCCTTGAGATTCTCTTCATACAATTGGCCATAGAATTCCACATAGTGTTAGCATCATCTTCCAAGTCCCAAGTACCTTCCTTATCCATTATATTCTTAATTATTTCTAATTTATCCCCTTTTAGGTCCCACCATCTCGTCCTACGACACCCACCATCCTTCCTAGCTTGGTATTGCCCTCTAAAACATAAATCTAGTACCAAAATCCTATGTTGAGAGGTCAGGCTTTCTCCAAGAATCACCTTACAATCATTGCATTTAAGGCAGTCCACTTTTCTCACTAGGAAGTAATCTATTTGGCTCTTAATTGATCGGCTCTTAATTGACCCACTCTTAAAAGTTATCAAATGCTCCTCTCTCTTCTTATACATAGTATTGGCCACCACCAGGTCAGAAGCCAACGCAAAATCTAAGATACTCTCTCTAGCCTCATTTATGTCACCAAAATCGTATCCACCATGCACCATTTCATAGCCTAGTTTATCTATGCCTACATGGCCATTAAAATCTCCACCTATAACCAGGTTCTCTCTTACGGGTATCTCCTGTAAGATCTCATCCATTTGCTCCCAAAAATCCCTCTTAGTCTGATCATCTAATCCTACTTGAGGGGCATATGTACTAATAACGTTCACTATATTCCCTCCAATAATTAGTTTAACTAACATAATCTTATCCCCTTTCCTAATGACCGCCACTACATTCTCCACAAGACCCTTGGCAATTAAGATTCCTACCTCATTCTTGTGTCTATTCTTACCACTATAATACAATTTAAAACCGGTATCCTCAGTTTCCCTAGCTTTCTCACCCATCCACTTAGTTTCTTGTACGCAAGCTATACTAACTCTCTTCCTAATCATAACATCTACCAACTCCATCATCTTACCAGTTAAGGTTCCTATATTCCAAGTGGCTACCCTAAATCTATAGTCTTGGACTAGCTTCTTTATCCGCGCTCGTCTAGGAAAACACAGAAACCCTTGCCCATTTTTTACCGCACCCAGGCGTCGATGCGACGCCCCTTTCTTACTTTTCGAAACACTCGAAGGCAGGCGCAATGCATCACTTGAGGGTAATGACCTAGCATTTAAATGATTCAAAGTAGGATTCATTGTCATAAGGGATCCGAGCGGCTTTTTTTATGTGCTGGCTGTCGGTTACCTAACACACAATATAGGAATGCTATATTGATGAATGGAGTATTTTGTAGAAGAAAAACGAAAAGGACATCCAATATATTGAAATTTACATACAACAAAAAAAGTAACAAGGATAATAAATTAAGAAAAAAGAAAAAATTTAAATGAAAAATAAAGGCTTCTAATTATAAGGCCTACAAAAAGAATTGTATGAAAATAGAACTCAATGCCTAATAATATAGATCATCATAAGGGTTGGGGCAAAATGTGCAGCACCTAAGAAGCACAAATATGAACACCTGACACAACACTCCAACACAACAATTTTCAAAAAATGCTGGACATGACAAGTAGGAGATGCACAAAACATATAATTTTCTATATTTATTATACTCCCTCTGTCCCAAAATATTAGTCTCTTACTCAATATTTCATGGTTTCAAAATATTAGTCCCTTTTCAAAAATTAAGAACTAAAATACTATGAATTTCCTAATTTGCCCTTCTTTTAAATCCATAACAATTGATGTTCCCAAAAAAAATTGTACTATTTTAATTTTAAATCAAAGGGTAGTTTTGGAAATTTAACATTTTTGAAATATAATAATTGTACTACCAAAAAAAGTTAGATTCCCCAAAAGGGACTAATATTTTGGGACAGAGGGAGTATGTCATATATATGAATACTTCATTCAAAGATAATTAAAAAATTGCAACATAAGACCAACTTCTAAAATCTAAAGGAGGAGGGAATAATAGCTATAAATATACATTGTTTGTTTTTCTTTTATCATTAGCTCCAAACTTATTTTTTTCAAAGTTGTAGTGTGTCTCACGTGTTTAAATGATGGGGATAAGTGTTCTGCAAGATTTGAAGTGTGTACGGGTTTTAAAAATAATTATTATAATAAGGCATGTTTGGGAATGCATCCACCATGTGTCGGGAAATGTCTGAAGAGTGTCAATGTCCAACACATGTCCGACACAGACACACTTATCTTCTTAGAAGTGTTTGTGCTTCTTAGCACGTCACATTACATCTAGACAAATTACGAAGTCAAATAGTTAATGGTCATCAATTTTAAAAATAATTATCCATTTCAATGTTCTTATATGTATAATATTTATACAAATTTATATATTATTCTAAATAAAGTGATTCACTGGTTTAGCAAAATGATTCACAATTCAATTCACAATTTGACAACAATGATATGAAGACTTAATTCATTCTTATCAAACGGACTCAAGCCCAACTCATCCATGTCAAATGGCTTTGGGCCCAACTCATCCATGTCAAATAGCCTCAGGCCCAATTCATTTATGTCAAACGGCTTTTGGCCTAATCATTTGTGTCAAACGGCCTTTTGGCCCAATCATTCATGTCAAAGGGCCTTTGACCGAATCATTCATGTCAAACGGCCTTTGGCCCAATCATTCATGCCAAATGGATATTCGTTCACGATTCAAATTAACAAATCCATGAAACTTATATAGGAGTAAACATTTGGAGAGTAGCATACTTCAAAATATCCTTACTAAGATATTACTCACAGTGTTTTGCCGATGGATTTGTCCTTGCGCTTGACCCTACACATTTCATAACATATTGGGTTACAAGCGATTCGATCTGTTCTTAGTTTATTTATTTCTCTTACGCCTCTTTTTTATCTTTTTAGGTCATTTACAATGCCCAATGCATGCCTCAGAGTGCTTAAAAATGAAAAAGAACGGAAAACAAAACACAAAGCGACTTTTCAAAATTTCTGAGACAGGGCTCTCTGCTCAAGCAACTTGCAAAACTCTGAAAAAGTACTGGTTGCATGAATTTTATGCTCGAGCGAGAAGTCTTGCAAAATAGGGTTCGCACAAGCATAAAGTCTGTCGGTCGAGCCACAGTGCAAATCTCTGCAAAACTTCTGGGAGCTAATTTTTCAAGCTCGAGCGAGACTTTCCTTGCTTGAGCGGACTAGTCAAATTCTGGGTTTTCTGGCAAGCTGTTTAAGCTTCAAAACACAACCCCAAAGGCTCCAAAGTTTGTAAATCAATGCCAAATCATAGAAAAACATTGTGTATCATAAGAACTTGGATAATTTGAGACCAATTGTCCAAAATCATGGTCCACTTCCAAAATCATTCCAAATTCTCCTTATCAATTTCAAAACTCATGCATTCAAACTTCATACAATCTTCATATATTCATGAATCATGCATGCATGTTAATTTTTTACTCCAATTCCATTTCAAATGGTACAAATGATGCTTATAATCATGAAGCTCATGAAAATTATGCCTGCATGTATGATTTGATGCCATATTCTTCATGTTCCAACAATCATCTTCTAAATACAAACATGAGTCCTTAGAATTGAGTTTCATACCATGATAATTCTTACATGAATGTGTATATTGACTTCAAATTCATCATATATAACTTAAACTGTATTCTTGATTACCAATTCTCTTTGAATTCATATAATTACAAACTCAAACTCATGAGTTAAGGGTTGGTTACCCACCTAGAAGCTCCAATCCTTTCAAAATTAGCTAATTTCTTAAGTCTAGCTTCCAAATTCCCAAGCTTTGAGCCAAAATCCACAATTTGTGCCCTTTTCTCTCTCTAGAACTGTCCCCCCCCTCTCTCTCTCTCTCTCTCTCCAGAGTGTATTTCAGATTTTTGAGCTCAAATGGAGAGCTTATGTATAAATAGGCCGATATATATGCTTGCCTAATCAACCTTGACTAAGGCTAATTAATTGTGCCTATTTCAATAAATTAAATCTAATTGATTTGGCTCGAAGCAATTCTTAACTAAATTCACTGTAGGCTAAAAAAATCATGCTAAGCACAAAAATACAATCAATTTCGATTTTTGTCGCCTCTACAGCCTTTAATTAAATTTTATAGCAGAAAATCAAACAGATTTTCCTACGGTGAACAGATAGAAATTCAAAAACACATATAATCATATAAATGGCACTCAAAATCATATTAAGCACATAATCACGATCATAAATAAGATTAATTAACATAACACAGGACAGGGTTATCACAATCTTCCCCCTTTTAGGAAGTTTGGTCCTCCAAACTTATTTTACCTTCATTCAGAAACAAATATAGATAGAGTAGCCGCATCTCATCCTCTTTTTCCTATGTAGCGTTCTTCCCATAGTGTTCTTTCCATTCTACCTTCACCATTGGGATGGACTTATTTCTCAATTGTTTCACTTGCAGGTCAATGATCTACTCTGGCCATTCTTCGTATTCCATATTTTCATCAAGAGCTATCTGGTGGTAATCAATCACATGAAACAGATCTCAAAGATAACCCCTTAACATCGATACGTGGAACACTTTGTGCATTTGTTCGAATCCCGATGGCAAAACAACCCTATAAGCAACTGGACCAAGCCTTTCTAGATTTTGAAACGGTTCAATGTACCAGGGTGATAATTTACCTTTTTTACCAAATCTTGACTGGCCCTTCATCGGAATCACACGAATAAAGACATGATCGCCAACCTCATACTCAAGAGGTCTTCTTCGGACATCCGCATAATTCTTTTGCTGGCTCTGTGCTGTCTTGAGCCTTTATTGGATGATTTTAATCTTCTCCGAGGTGTCTTGCACAATTTTGGGCCCAAGTAAAGTTCTATCTCTGACTTTTGTCCAACAAATTGGCGATCTACACTTCCTACCATACAATGCTTCGTATGGTACCACATTGATGCTGAAATGGAAGCTAATATTGTATGCAAATTCAGCTAGTGGTAAATACTCTTCCTAGCTCCCTTGAAAATCTAAAGCACACATTTTGAGCATGCCTTCCAAGGTTTGTATGGTTCGTTCTGATTGCCCGTCTGTTTGTGGATGGAACGCAGTATTGAACCTCAATTATGTTCGCCTTGCTCTCTGCAGGCTCTTCCATAATCTAGATACAAACTTCGAGTCTCTATTCAATACAATGGATACCGGAACTCCATGCAAACGAACAATCTCATCAACATATATAGTGGCTAATCGATAAGCATCAAATGTAGTTTTAACAGGCAGAAAATGCACAGATTTAGTCAATCTATCAACTATAACCCAAATAGAATCCATATCTCTAGGAGTTCGAGGTAGGCCAACAACGAAGTCCATGGTCGCATGCTCCCACTTCCATTCTGGAATAGGGAGAGGTTAAAATAGGCCGCCTAGTTTCTGATGTTCAGCTTTAACTTGCTGACATTGAAGGCACTTGGACACATATTCTGCAATTTCCTTCTTCATTTTGGGCCACCAATAGCTTTGCATTAAGTCCCAATACATTTTGTTGTTACCCGGGTGCATAGCAAATACCGACTTGTGAGCTTCATCTAGGATTCTTTTCTTTAGTTCAGGAATGTTTGGAACACACATTCGGTTTTGAAATCTCAACATTTCACCATCAATGCCGAATTCTAATTTCGGATTTGCCTCAAATTTATCAATTATTTTCTTGAGGAACTCGTCCTCTTTTTACCTTTACTTAACTTCATTAATTATTGTTGGCTCAGCTGAAATGACGGCTACCAACCCAGCTTGTTCGTGTAACACAACTTCAATTTTGGTTCTCTCAAAATCTAGTAAGATTTCCTTCTATTCAATAAGTAATCAAGCTAAACTCCCCGTCGATTTTCTGCTCAAGGCATCAGCAACTGTATTGGCTTTCCCGAGGTGATACTGAATCTGAAGACCATAATCTTTTATTAGTTCAAGCCATCTTCTTTGCCGCATATTCAACTCTTTCTGAGTAAAGAAGTACTTCAAACTTTTGTGATCCTTGTAGACTTCGCATTTTGCCCCATACAAGTAATACCGCCAGATTTTCAAAGCAAATACTACTGCGGCCAATTCTAGGTCATGTGTTGGGTAGTTCCTCTCATGCGGCCTCAGCTGTTGAGAGGCGTAAGTAATCACCATTCCATTCTACATTAATACACAACCCAAACCTTTATAAGAAGCATCACTATATATCTCAAAGTTTTCCATACCTGAGGGTAACGTTAAAACTGTTGCAGTGGTTAGTCTTGTTTTCAGTTCTTGAAAGGCAGATTCTTATTCATCATTCCATTCAAATGTTTGTCCTTTGCGTGTCAATTGGGTAAGAGGTACAGTGTAGCTTTAGCTTGCCTTTTTCACGCCCCCTTTCGGAAGCTCGGAAGAAGCCCTACAGTTCAAACTACCGCAGTTCTGAATCTAATCTCACAAGTGCAATGTGAAATTGATAAACACCAAAGAGTTCAAATCTGAAAAATCTTTTGGAAAATCGATTTTGAATAAAAAATGCCAAAATTGGACTGCTTTGCTAGATACAGAGTTGCCACGTAAATATTTTTGGGAAATCTATGAAACTTATGACTTGTGCCAAAGGCCACGTGTCCATCATTATCAAAGTTGCCTCGGCTCGAGAACTTAGGTACAAGAGGGGAAGGTCATGAATTGAGCATCCCTGCTCGCCTGATCAAAGATCGGCCTCTACTAATCATGATATGATTTTTATCAACATTATATACTCTTGTTCCGGTTTGTTAGGCTAGCATTTATTATGTGATGCGCACACACAAGATATAGACTAGTTTGCAAGAATTGGAACAATTTCAATTCATGTTTGGTTTTTTTTTTTTTTTAAAGGGTTTGATTTTGTCATCTAAAGTGGGCCTTAAAGTTTGTGAATTTGCCATTTGCCACTTGACAAAGTGGGCCTAAAAAGTACATTAATTGAATCATTCCAATTCAAGCGACAAGCCTTCATCCATAGGCACTCAAACAATTTAACAAGTAAGCACTTAGCCTCATGGCAAGCATGCTAGTCATGGCAATCACTCATACTCATGTAAGTATGCTAAAGCACTAAAAAAAACTCACCTAGTACTCCAAGCCAAGATAAAACAAAACAGTTAGAAAAATATGCATGATACCTATTTTATGCAAGATGGCTAATGCAACACATGCAATAATGCAACTAAAATAGGCTCGGCTACTTAACATGTTATATGAATCGATTTGACAACATGTGTTTAAACACGTATTCAAAGAATATATTGAAATGACAATGCAGTTAGAATGATGAACCGAGTCTCAGTTCATGCAATACAAATGAATGGATGCAAACATGCGATATGCTAATTGAAACGTGATGCCCCTAATCTAACCATCATAAACTGGTAAATAAAAGGGAGAAAGACGTGGAGTTGGAAGACATACACATTATTACAACATTGATGCCCTTGCGCATGAGGGTTCGAATGAATAAAAGTTAAGCTACACTAGTTAACTAATTATTACAAAACCAAATGAAATAAATTAACTAACTATTCTAAGCTAATTAAATAAATACAATGCAAACTAATTAATTAACTACTCTACGCTAATTAATTACAAAGCAAAACTAATTAAACTAGTTAACTAATTAACCAACCCAATTGATTGAATAATTACAACACTTAACTAATTAGCTATAACTAATTAATTATAACAAAACTATAATTAATACTAATCAAACTAAACAAGTAGTCCCGGGAATGGAGAGATGCATGCATGCTCGGTTTCCATTTGGCTAGGTACCTTACTGCTTGGAGGACGAGAGAGCTTTTGGCTCCTGTCCCTAGTTTCAAATGCGCCCTTTTTGGTGAATGCCTGGCTTGGCTTGAGGATGAGGCATAAACTGGGCCCACTTTGGCATCAGAAACTTCCATGAGCACGAGCGGGGGATATAGGACCACCTGACTCATCTATGCCCCTAGTTTATTGCTTTGATCTTTCTTTTCAAGTTTTTTTGAATGTAATAAAGCAACTTTGATTTGTATCGAGAGTTGGAAAACTTTGTACTGAAATCAATGAAATTAAAGTTGTGAGCACTGAAAATTTTCCTTTTGGTCCAAAAATGGTCTAAGTTGTAAAAGGTAAAATTTAAACAAAAATCAACTTTTATTAAAACTTTGAAAACCATTTTCGAGAAAGATCACCACCTGACACGCACAGAATCTATCCTCGAGATGTACAACCCCAAATCCAAAGATCACTAATTGCCCCTTGACTAAATAGCACTGCTTAGCACAATAACCAGCTCTTCTCTTCGAGTGAAGATCACAATCGAACTTTCAGGTAAGAATAGACAAAGATGACCTGATCAGACACATGGACAAGACAGTTGAGTTGGAGGTGAGTATGGTCGGACATTAGGGTGAAGTTGCCTACGTATCCCGAAGATGGGAATCAGGCCTTACGTAGTTTGGTTCGGGTTCACTCAAGTATTAACTCTCTCCTTTTACGCGCTAACTTTTACCAAGGCCGCCCTTTAGGGTTTTCAACCTTGCAAGCTCAGTTTTTCTTTATTTCTAATTTTTTATACTCTAACCTTTGCCTAGGTCGCCCTTCCAAGTTTTCGGCCTAGCGAGCCTCTCAGGGATAGTATTTCTTTAACTTGTCCATGTTGATCGGTTGGGAAAAATTCTAGGCCATCCAAATCCATGAGAATAACAACTCCACCCAACCAGATGGTTTTAATAATGTAAGTACCAGTCCAATTGGTCTAAACTTGCCCCTAGGGTCATGGATGGGAGCTCGGCTGTCTTTCACCACCAAATCTCCCTCTTTGAGATTCTGGGACTTAACTTTCTTATTAACAGCCCTAACAATCCTCCATTGATAACCTTGAACATGGTACAATGCTTTCAGTCGTCTCTCATCAAACAACATCAGTTCCTCGAACCTGCTCTATTGCCAGTCTGCCTCTACTATTTGATACTCAACCATAACTCGCAGCGACGGGACTTTTATTTCGGTTGGCAGAACAGCTTCCATCCCATAGACAAGAGAATAAGGAGTTGCCCCTGTAGATGTCTGAATTGAAGTTCTATAGCCCCAGAGTGCGAATAGCGATTTATCTAGCCAGTCCCTGTAGGTCTCAACCATCTACTACAAAATATGTTTGATGTTCTTGTTGGCGGCCTCAACAGCTCCATTGGTTTGCAGTCGGTATGTAGATAACTTATGGCAAGCCACATTGTATTTCTCTAACAAGTCAATCACTTCTTTTTTGAAGTGGGAGCCATTGTCTGAAATGATCTCATTTAGGACTCCATATTGGCAAATGATGTTGTTTCGGATGAACTTAGCCACATGCGCTGCTTTCAACAGTGCATAAGACCGAGCTTCCACCCATTTCGTGAAGTAATCAATTGCCACCAGAATGTATTCATGCCCATTTAACCCTTTCGGTGTGACTATGCCGTTGACATCGATTCCCAGACAGAAAAAGGCCATGGTAAAGTCATGTTGTACAGCTTCGACGGTGGGATATTCATGCGGTTGACATGAATTTGGCATTTGTGGCATCGTCGAACAAAACTAATACAATCCTCTTCCATGGTAGACCAGTAGTAACCTTGCCTGAGAATCTTCCAGGCTAACATTACTCCATTCATGTGCACTCTGCACTCTTCTCCATGGATGGCCTCCATCAGGCGCTTTGACTCCTCTTCTTCGACACACAACTTGTGCATTCCCTGATGTCCTCTCTTGTACAGTTTACCTCCGCAGATGATGAATTGAACGGCATCCTCTGTATTGCCCTTTTGTCCTTGGCATTTGCCCCTGGTGGATGAACCTCATTTTCCAAGAAGTTCCAGATATCATAGTACCAAGGGTTTTGATCTTGCACTTCATCTATTATGGTGATAGTCTCGAAGGCCGGCGTATATCTCTGCTCAATGATGATCGGACACAACCAGACTCTAAGCAGGATGTCTATCATAGAAGATAAAGTTGAGAAGGTGTCGGCGAACCTATTGTTCTCTCTTAGTAGATGCGTGAAAGTCAGCTTTTCAAACTTAGGAATCAGAACATCTAGGGCCTGATGATAGATCTTCATCTTTTCTCTTTGACTTTCAGTCTCCGTTTGCTTGAGACACAACTAGGTTGAGTCCCCGATGACGTCCAACCTTTTTGCCCCTAATTCCAAGGCGGCTTCCAAACTAGCGATACACGCCTCATACTCTGCTTCGCTATTCGATACCTTGAACTGGAGTTTGAAGGCTAGAGGTATATGGGAATTGTCAGGTGCTATTAGCAACACACCTATCCCATAACCATATTGATTGGATGCTCCGTCAAAGTACATTATCCAAGTCCCTTCCTCGACTTGTAGAATGGCTTCATCTGGGAACAAGTGTTCTACCACTTCATCCCCTTCCACTGGGTGATCTGCCAGAAACTCCGCCACAGCTCTCCCCTTGACCAACTTGTGAGTGACATACTTAAGATCAAATTCGGAAAGAAGAAGCAACCAACGGGCTCAAAGAGATATTTGATGGGATCTAATCTCAAAACCAGAATTGCGGAGTGAGCTAACAAGTAGTGCCTCAACTTCCTGGTAGCCTATACCAAGGCTAAGCAAGCTTTTTCCAGCGAGGTGTAATGGGTCTCATATTCCATCATTTTCTTGCTCAAATAATAGATGGCTTTCTCCACCCTATCCTCGGATTTCTGAGCAAGCATGTATCCCATCATTGTGTCCGTTACTGACAGATACAAAATCAACGACTTCCCCGGCTCTGAAGGCGACAACATAGGTGGATTTTGAAGGTACTACTTAATCTGCTCAAAAGCGAATTGACATCAATCATTCCATCGGAATTTCTTTTCTTTCTTCAAGAGACCAAATAGTGGTTCATAAGTTAAGGTTAATTTGGAAATAAACCGTCTTATGAATTGCACTTTACCAAGAAAGCCTCGTACCTCCTTTTCAGTCCTTGTGGTGGCATTTCTAGAATGGCCTTGATTTTTGAAGGATCTACCTCAATGCCTCTCTATATGATCAAGAAACCCAGCATTTTCCCTGCTATTATGCCAAAAGTACACTTCTGCGGATTTAACCTCAGTCTGTATTCTTTGATCCGTTGAAAGAACTTCTTCAAGATGGTGTAGCGACCCTCTTTTTCCTTGGACTTGACAATCTTGTCGTCTACGTACACCTCGACCTCTTTATGGATCATATTATGCAGAATAGTGAATGCAGCCTATTGATAGGTAGCCCTAGCATTCTTCAGGCCAAAAGGCATCACCTAATAACAGTAGGTTCCCCACGGCGTAGTAAAGGCGATTTTCTCTCTGTCCTCGGGCACCATCAAAATCTGGTTATACCTGGAAAATCCATCCATAAGGAGAGTAATGCATGACCCGCGGTGAAATCCACCAATTTATCAATGTATGGCAAAGGGAAGTCGTCCTTCGGACTGGCTCTATTCAAATCCCTGAAGTCAACACAGACTCTAATTCTGCCATCTTTCTTTGGCATAGGAACAATGTTGGCCAACCACGTTGGATATTCAGACACATGCAAGAACCCTGCCTCGATCTATTTGGTAACTTCTTCTTTAATCTTCAAAGCCCAATCTGGGCGTATTCTCTGCAACTTCTGTTTAACGGGTCGAGCCTCGAGGTTAAGAGGGATCCAATGCTATACAATCTCAGGATCGATTCCAAGCATGTCTTCGTAGGACCACGCGAAAATATTTTTGAAATCTTTTAATAAAGTGACTAAACGCTCGCGCTCCTCCAAGGACAACGTGGACCCGATCTGGACCAGACATAGATTCTTCTCAGTATCCACATTAAAAGCAATGATTTCCTCAGCAAGGGGTTTTGCAAACCTCTCATCCTCTTAATTAATCAAATTTTTCAAAACCAGAGAAATTCCTTCCTCTTCGTTTTCATTAAAATTTTGAAAATCCTGATTAATGCAATAAACAAGTAGCACAGAGAAATACTCAGAATCTACAGCTGCATTCTCATTCATAAGGTCCAACTCATCCAGCTCTTTGGTTACAACCGACTCAAAAGCAAAAGAAAAGGATGACCTAGACAAGACCTTGGCATTCGGGTTATCACTTCTAGGAATACCGGACTTAGACTCAGAAGAATCGGAATCTGATTTCGACTCCACAGACTCTGTGGAATCAGATTCTGGTTCACTACCCGACTCGAAACTACTAGACAAGTAGCCCTCCTTCAACTGCCAGATGAGAGATGGTGCTTCAGATGCATCCAAAATGCTGCTAGAAGGGTTCACACCCGGTTGGTTCCCAATCATGGAGATGGTTAGGTTATCCCCCAAGCTCTTTAAGTCGACTAGAGAATCTGAAATGAGACATGCCAGTGCTGTTGTCCGAGTCATTTTCCATGCTCTTCTCAGCTTCAGTAGTTAGTTCAGTCTTTCCCTCTGTATCACTGTCTTGCAACTGCAAGTCAAAGAAAATTTCAAAGCCAGGAACACGCTGCTTCTCAAAATTCATCCAAGGCTCAGGAAAGCCGCAAAATGGGAAGTCTTCACCCTCCTGGACAAAATGACCATTCAGGGTTCCCAAGATTGGTCTGTGAACAAGCTCATAGCGTTTCCCGGCCTGCTTGGCTCTAGCTCTGCCTACCATCTCTTCTCTCTTCCTGGTCCAATCTTCTTTGGTAGGCATATAGCCAAGACCAAATGCATGTGGATTATGTGGCACATCAGCCAATGATGTGACGCCTTTCCGACCACTTCTTCCTAACCCCATTCCTGGCATATGTTGGAGCTTGTTCATGAAATAGATTGATTGGGCGCTGACATACAAGCCCTCATCAACTGCCAAGATATTCTGCACTACCAGAGCCTCAGCTAGAGTAAACCCTGAAAGGAATACATCCTCCTTGCCATGAACAATTTCCAGCACATGTGTAGTTACCTCTGGCGAAGAATGGATGGATGAATTTCCAAAGACAATCGCCACTCCCTTCCCGTGGGGGTATTTCAGCATTTGGTGGAGAGTAGAGGAGACAGCTTTCACCTGGTACAACCAAGGTCTCCCTAGCAGTAGATTGAAAGTGGCCGGCACATCCAGGACATGGAACTCAATATCCTGTTGAGCTGGGCCCACTTGAACTCTGATCTGTACCGTGCACATTACCTCTTTGCTCGTATTGTCATACGCTCGAATCACTTGGGCTGTAGGCACGAAATTTGTTGGTTTCAGGCCGATGGCAAAAGCTGTGCGCGACAGACAGACATTGATAGCCAACCCAGTATCAATCAACACCACTAGCACTCATTTTTCTCTGTATTCAACAGATATGTACAGAGGTTTATTATGTGTTGAGCCTTCTAGCGGCAGTTTTTTATCTGAGAAAGTTAGGGTCGGACTAGCGCTACCAGGGAAAACTAATCCCACAAGTTGCTCAGAAGTAGTGTCAATGGACAGTTTGGCTTTGTCCATTGCTGCTAATACAACTTATCGATGTACTCGAGAAGCCATGAGCAGACCCCAGATTAAAATATCGGCTTGGATTTTCTTCAGTTGCTTCAACACTGCCTCTTCTTCCAACTGTTTTTCTTTCTGCTTCTCAACTTCTTTATCCTTCTCAGAGGCTTCAGCTTGATCCAAGTGCAGTGGCTTGAAATACCGCCCACTTCTAGTCATGTGGTCTATCTCTTCAGAGTACCAAGTATTGTCTGGCAGGGACTCGTCTTAATCCTTGTCAGTGTGGCCAAATATAGATCATCTTCCCACCATACACCTGCGGCAACTGACAAGCAATTGTTTGGTTCTGTTCTAATCACTCTTACATCAAAAACATCCCCCGTAGGGTGTTGGGCTTTTCCAGCATCCTGTTTGTCTTAATCCCTTTCTTGTATAAACCACTTCAATGCAACTTCCTATTCTATATCCACGGTACTTACGGCGCCTAGTTCTTGAGCTAAATTCTTGATACCGGTGCTCTCCAGCAGTTTCATGTTTTCATCAGCCATTCCGGCCACTACAGCTATTCTTGCTTCCTTTTCTTCTGGTTTTGTTTCGGTTCCTTCCTCTCAGTTAGGTTCATCACTAAGCCACCCGGAGTTGTCTGTCGACCTATTTAGATCAAACCAGTCAATCTACACGTCCCTCTAATCTTGTTTGTCATAGAACTGCAGATTGTCTTCCTCTAGCTCCGCTAGATCGTCTAGTCCCTGACTTGGGCCATCCTCTCTAACCACGTTGACCTCCTCTGCTGTCGGCAATACCACTTTTGGTTTGGCTTGATTGGTCGGCACAATGTAACAGCACGGGTCACACACCTCCTCAGTTAAGTCCGCAGAGCTCTCAAGCAATGGACTGGCATTTTCCTCCAAGGCCAACTTCCCTCCTTCTGCCACTATTACCACCACGGGTTCGGGTTGAAGTGTGGATGTGTCCATCATGCACAAGTCTATGCTTTCAAGGATGAACAACATTAGTTTGGGTACGTGAAAAGGGGTAATATATACGCTGGGGTCATAGGGGATGGCCAGTGTATGTATTAGGTTTAAGTTCCGAGGTGGGGGAACTTGGTTGTGGGTCGGGAGAGGGTTGGTGGTTACCTTTGGCTTTTAGGGTGGTGTTATCACTTTGTTGTCAATGAGATCTTGAATCTCATAACGTAACCTGAAGCATTGGTCGGTGTCGTGACCGTGCTGCTGGTGAAAAGCATAGTACTTGGCTGGGTTATATTTCGGTGGGAAAGGATCCGGTAATAGGCGAGGCTCTAATGGCTTAAGATGCCCTTTTTTAATCAGCACCCTCAAGGCTTGGGATAAAGGCATATAGAGTGGGGTAAAGGTCCTCTGGGATAGGGCCTGGTTGTTTGAGGTTTGTGGAGTTGTGCTGGCGAAAGGGTTAGCAGTCTTGGCTGTGGTAGTGACAACACTCACATCAGATGGCCGCGCAGCTGTGCTTCCACTAGTGGTTGCATTGGAACTACGTGAAAAAGGCCTCTTGGCCTGCTCCTTCTCATTGGTTATCAACCCCTGCTTCATTGCATCTTCAATCTGAACCCCTATCTCATGGAGCTCAGTGAATGTGAACAACGGTAAGACAATCATCTTCTACAATAATTTTCCTTGCAGGTTGCGGACCACCATCCTGATTTGGTCCTTCTCAAATGGCCTCGTAGTCATCATTAAAGCTTTGACCCTCTACCTCATTACAAAGTTTGAGAAGCCCTCATTTGGCTCCTGACGGGTTGCCTCAAGATCACGGGTTGTGACCTCAATCTGCGTGTTGTATGAGTATTATGCGATGAAGGCCACAGCCATTTCCTCCTAGTTCTATTTCACAGAGTCCTCCAGCTTTGCATACCAGATAGCCGCTATTCCTGACAAGTTCGACCGAAAAGCGACAGCTTTTGAAGTCTAGTGAGGCCCATCAACTTCAGGATGTCTGAGAATAACCGCAAATGAACCATGGGATCCCCAAAGCCGTCGAATCGGTCTATGTATGACATTTTGAACCGATCTGGCAATGTTACTGTGGAGTTAGTATATCCATCCTTGATGTCGAGATTGAGTTCACACCCTATGCCCGCTTGAAAAGCTTTTCTAGCTTGTTGACCTTTAGTACAGTCGGGTTAACTTCGAATTCAAATGGAGGCTTAGTTTGGTACACTGGTGCCTTAGAGGCTTGCGGTGGGATCGGGTCTACCAGATTGCCCAGATTCTCTTGGACATTAGCAGTGATTCCGGGTGCTAGGATACCCGTAGGAAGTGCATGGAAAGCAGAAGCCTTTGCCGGCTGTGGTTGCTGTTACTGCAGCTTGTTTATCACTTCAGCTTGGTGGGCTGTAACTTCAGCTTGGCGAGCAGCATCTTGCTGCATGGTTTCCACTATTTGTTGGAGATGACGAATCAAGTCCTCCATACTAGCTGCAGGGTATTGAGTCATCTAAATAGGCGAGTGATCTCTTACTAGCCTAAATGTAGAAGATTGAGCCTGACTGGATGTAGGTGATTGCTGAACTAGTGAATTGTGCCTAACTCTCCTTCGTCTAGTAACTGGTGGGAGTGAAGCAAACATAGGTTGTCCCCAAACAAGATTCCCGGATCTGTAAAGTCTCCTTACACGGGGTCTAGAGTGCTTGGGGGTAACCGAACTGTCCGAAGCAATTGTGATAAACTACCTTGTAAAAATAAATAAAGCAAAAGGAAAACAAAAATCAGAAACCGCACAGCACCTCAACTCAGTTGTGAACAACACATAGATGTAATCAAAGCTGTTAGGACTGCACTCGATACTGAATTCTTCCCCCAAAATAGATACCGAATTTGCAACTGATACGCACATTCCTGTAGAGTTTCACTCTAAAAACACATACCAATTAAGTGAGATCCAAAACACTCTTATGAGGGGGTAGGGTTATCCTGTCCTAGTTTGTCAGGAGCTAGGGTTCACTATTCAAACAAAGTGGTTTCACACAATCCTGAATTCAGGTAAGCATCCTATCCTAGTTTGGAACAATCTCTATGGCTTTCGATATGCAACTAGGCCAATTGGTCAAAAATGGTACCTCAGCAAGACTACCTAATATACCTCTTACACCTAACACCGAAAAGTGAAAGGCGGATCAAACGGTACAGCGGTAATCCGGATCCAAGGGTTGTGTTCCTATAATGGAAGAGCCCGTGACCGGTCAGCCTTTTAGCAGGGTTTTTCAAGTAAGCCTCCGGCAAACAGTCCAGGAATAACAGATGGCAAACATAATGACTTAAACGCACCAATGCAAATGCAATGTAAAGAAACACATAAGTTTAAATAAAATATCATATCATGAGTTTGAGTCAAGTTCTCTAAATCCCCACCAGAGTCACCAGAAACTGTAGCTCGCCTTTTTCGCGCCCCCTTTCAGAAGCTCAAAAGAAGCCCTACACTTCGGACTCCTACGGTTCTGAATTAATCTCATAAGTGCAATGTGAAATTGATAAACACCAAAGAGTCCAAATTCGGCAAATCTTTTGAAAAATCGATTTTGAATCAAAAATGCCAAAATTGGACTGCTTTGCCAGATATAGAGTCGCCACGTAAATATTTTTGGAAAATCTAAGAAACTCATGGCTCGTGCCAAAGGCCACATGTCCATCATCACCAAAGTTGCCTCAGCTCGGGAACTTAGGTACGAGAGGGAAAGGTCATGAATTGAGCACCCCCGCTCACCCGATCAAAGATCGGCCTCTACTAATCATGATATGATTTTCATCAACATTATATACTCTTGTTCCGGTTTGTTAGGCTAGCATTTACTATGTGATGCACACATACAAGATATAGACTAGTTTGCAAGAATTGAAACAATTTCAATTCATGTTTGTTTTTTTTTTTTAAAGGGTTTGATTTTGCCACTTAAAGCGGGCTTAAAGTTTGTGAATTTGCCATTTGCCACTTGACAAAGTGGGCCTAAAACGTATATTAATTGAATCATTCCAATTCAAGCAACAAGCCTTCATCCACAAGCACTTAAACAATTTAACAAGTAAGCACTTAGCCTCATGGCAAGCATGCTAGTCATGGCAGTCACTCACACTCTTGTAAGTATGCTAAAGCACTTAAAAAAAACTCACATAGTGCTCCAAGCCAAGATAAAACAAAACAGTTAGAAAAATATGCATGATACCTATTTTATGCAAGATGGCTAATGCAACACATGTAATAATGCAACTAAAATAGGCTCAGCTACTTAACATGTTATATGAATTGATTTGATAACATACGTTTAAACACGTATTCAAAGAATATATTGAAATGACAATGCAGTTAAAATGATGAACCAAGCCTCAATGCATGCAATACAAATGAATGGATGCAAACATGCGATATGCTAATTGAAACGTGATGCCCCTAATCTAACTATCATAAGCTGGTAAATAAAAGGGAGAAAGACGTGGGGTTGGAAGACATACATATTATTACAACATTAATTCCCTCGCGCAGGAGGGTCCGAATGAATAAAAGCTAAGCTATACTACTTAACTAATTATTACAAAACCAAATGAAATAAATTAACTAACTATTCTAAGCTAATTAAATAAGTACAATGCAAACTAATTAATTAACTACTCTACGCTAATTAATTACAAAGCAAAACTAATTAAACTAGTTAACTAATTAACCAACCCCAATTGATTGAATAATTACAACACTTAACTAATTAGCTATAACTAATTAATTACAACAAAACTATAATTAAATGCTAATCAAACTAAACAAGTAGTCCCGAGAATGGAGAGATGCATGCATGCTCGGTTTCCACCCGAAAAACATCCATTGTTTTGCTTCCAATTTCCTCTGTTGCACAACCCTTGCACTGGTTTTCCACCTCCAGATCAACTCTGCTCTGCTTTACAAGCATTATGCTCAAAATTCACTGGTGGCTGGCAGGCCAGAAGTGAGGGGTTGCCGGCCAACACTGAGGGGTTGTCGGCCGTTGATGGTGGCCTACCGGCCACTTTTAAGGGGTTGCCGGCCACTGATGGCTTGTTCTTCCTTGCTGCAACAGAGGACAAACAGAACTAAAAGAGGGTATTCTCACAGGTTATTTGTACTGTGTATCCCTCATTATCATCAAAACATCTCAAATGAGTTATACACTTAGCTCTTTAAACCATCAATCAAGCAACTTCATTGCATGATGGCCAAAGAACCAAGATGTACAAGTTTGATAAATGTACAAACAAGACCAAAAACCATCACCCTATCATGCATGATCAAGGGCAATGAAGACCTAGGAAACTTGGCGCATTTCATCACTTTGAGTATGAAATTCCTCAACTTTCCTTGTGTTCAATTAACGTCTGATTGAACACACCAAAACACAATCAAATCTTTGCACTATTTAGGTTCAACTTTTATTTACTCATTTTAGATTACCAACCATTCTTTAACCAATTAAGTCCATTGGTGAGTAAATCCTCTAAAAGAGAAGGAAGTGTCAAACCAGGGGTGGTTTAAGGCAAAAGAGAGGTGTCATGCCGTTGATAATGAACCCCCCAAAAGAGGATTAAACCATTAAGCATGGACCTCAATCTCAAGCTTAAACAATCCTAAGGTTGAAACAACCCTCAAAGAAAATAAAAAAGTCAAGAAATGAGGGAGGTTGCAGAGATTAATGAGTGCTGAAAATAAGTGAGAAAAGCACTAAAACATGCAATCAACTCAAACAAGTGGTGTTTAAAGGCCTAAAACACCAAGCTTGTAAGGGCACTTACACTACAAGCATGCAAAACAAGACTCAAATGCAATAACCAGCTGAAAATAGAGTTAAAATAGTCCAAAATAAAGCCTAAAACATGCTGGAATTAAACTAGAAAAGGCTAGAAAAATATGCTAACACATAGAGCTATCTAGGCTAGCAAACAAGACACCAGGAGAGGAGCTAACCCCTCCAAATTTGGACCTCAAAACATGATTTTTACCACTAAAAATACTCTTAAATTTAGTGTTCAAAAGTCCAAAAAAAGATACTTTGAAAGTAGGAAACAAAGGTGGAAAGACCTTACAAACAAGGAATAAAGAGGGTGAGCCACCCCCTAACCTTAAATGGCCTAAAACCACTAATTTCAGCCCACCAAAATAGAGTTTTTTGTAGCCCAAAACAGCCCAAAATCAGTGGGAAAAAGATAGAAAAACAAGTATACAAAACAAATTAAAAAGGCAAGTATTATACCTCTTGAAGTAAAGATCAACTTTAGGCAACAATTCAAGCCAAAATCACCTTCTAGAGCTCCAAGAAGGCCTCAAGGAATCTCAGCTCAAAGATGATCAACTTTGGTTAAGGAAGAGTAGGCAAAAGTGTGGTGTATGTAGACTAATGTGCACAAATTTGCAAGAGAGTGAGAGAGAGAGATTTTTGCTCCAAAATTTCCAACCCTCAAGAATGGGGGAAGAGACCCCCTATATATAGAAAAACATTCATTTGGCTGAGATACGTCCATCCATACACGTATATGAAGATAGAGGCAGTTGTGGTAACAGCTGGCACAACTGTCACCAAAATATCTGAAAATAAGCATTGATGGCCAACAGGCCACCACCATTGGCCGACAAACCGCCACAAATGGCGGGCAGACACAAAGGGTGGCCGACAGCCTCAAAAAGTGGCCGGCTAGCCACCAAGGATTGCAGGCTTGAAGGTTTAGTTCAAAACAAGGCATAGAATGGATAGGGTTTGTGTGATACCCCTGTTCTGTATTATGTTAATTGGTTCCTAATACGTATGTGATTATATGTTTTGATATGATTTTATGTGCCATTATGTGGATATATGTGATTTTGGAATTCTATCTGTTCACCGTAGGAATACCTGTTGAATAATCCGCTTCGGAGATTAAATTGAGGGCCTTATCGGCCACAGAACCTGAAATTGATTACGCCTTTGTGATTAGCGTAATTTTTAGAGCCTACGGTGAAATTTAATTGAAAATTGATTCGGGTTAGATTAAACCGATTAAATTGACGAATAGTGCCAAATTGCCTTATTATTATTATTATATTGTGAGTGGAGATTTATGTGAAGGCATTTTACACTCAATTCCCTTCCCTCCACTTCATTTGGCTGATCAAAGAACTCAAAGGGAAAAGAGAGGGTCGGCTAGGGAGAGAGAGTGAGTGAGGGAATTTGGGATTTTGGCCTCAAAGCTTAATAATTTTGGAGGTCTAGCTCAAGAATTGTCTAAAGCTTGAAAGATCAAAGCTTCTAGGTGAGTGATTCTTGAATTATAGTTTGTAATTTTGTGTGTTCAAGCTAAAATGGTGATCAAGAGTGAGATTGAAATGAAATTGGGTTGTGTTTGTTGAATTGAAGCCTAACATGTACATGCATGTAAGAAGTGGCCAAGAATCTTCATGTTTGAGCATAATGTGTATGATTTGTGTTGAATATTGTTTAAAAAACCATGCATTGGGACCCCTCTTCACCAATTTTGTGGATATGTAGGCATATTTCTCACATGCAAGAATGAATAATGTAAGAGTAAGCTTTGCATGTTTGAATGTGATGTGTTGGTGATGAATTTGGGTTAATTTGAGGCATGCATGTAAGTAATACAAGGAATTGAGCTCCATTGTGATGTGTTTTGGTGTCTATCTCATGTTAGTACAAATATATGTGAGATTGGAGCCTTGCATGCAAGAAAAATTGGTTGAATGTCGAGTTTGAACTCAAGGGAGTGTTCTGGAAAACCCAGAATTTTCGACGTCCGCTCGAGCGGGGGAAGTGCCGCTCGAGCGGAGAAATCGAGCTCCCAGCATTTTCTGCAGACATGGTTCCCGCTCGAGTGGGGAAGTTGACGCTCGAGCGGGGAGCTATGTAGATAGGAAGTCCGCTTGAGCGGCCGAGTTCACGCTCGAGCTGGAATAGAAGGCAACCAGTACTTTTGCAGACCTGAGGGTCCGCTCGAGCGGGGAAGTCCACGCTCGAGCGGGGACTCTATTTCCTGAAATCCTGTTTTGCATTTTGTGTTCTGTTTTCCGTTCTCTTTCACTTGCAAGCACTCTTAGGCATGTGTTAAGCATTGTAAATGAGTTAATGAGATAATAATAAAGCCTAAAGAGGAATATGTGAATTAAAGAACGGATTGAACTGTTAATGACCCTTTTGTGTTCATGAAATGTGTAGGGTCAAGCTCCAGGGCAAATCCACAAGCCGATCACTGTGAGTAATATCGATATATGAATGCTTCTAAATGTCCAATTATTTATTCCCTTATAAGCTTACGAATTGCTAATTGGGATTGTGGACGTAAGTCTGATATGAATGCATAAATGGACCAAAGGTCGTTTTGACGAGCATAAATGGACCCAAGGTCGTTTCGATAAACATGAATGGACCAAAGGTCGTTTTGTTACACATGAATGGACCGAAGGTCGTTTTGCTACGAATGTATGGGCCGAAGGCCGTTCTGACATGAATGAGTGGGCCAAAGGCCGTTTTGACAAGAATGAATGGGCCAAAGGCCGTTCTGACATGAATGAGTGGGCCAAAGGCCGTTTTGAAATAAATGAGTGGGCCGAAGGCCGTTTTGAAATCAATGAATGGGCCAAAGGCCGTTTTGACACGAATGAATGGGCCAAAGGCCGTTTTGACATGAATGAATGGGCCAAAGGCCGTTTTGACATGAATGGAAATCTAAAGGGGCCAAAGGCCAGAATGTTGGGAACTTCGTATGATTATCTGTATCGATTAAAATTATGAATTTGGGCCCAAGGCCGTTTAGAACACGTCGATCTACCTTGTTATGTATATTTTGTATTTGATATTATTCACTGGGCTATCGCTCACGCTCATTCATGTGTTTGTAGGTGAGCCAAGAGAAGCACAAACCCAGCCCTAGTGAAGTCTGCCAGGAACAACATGAGTTCGGGGGAGTCAGCCTTGTGTCTCACGCATGAGACCATCCTTGCCCTTCTATTATGTATTTATGTTTTGTCTGATTGGCAAGGGCCTTGTGGATGTCTGTACATAGTCTGTCATAGGTTGACTCGTTTTGTATGATCCTGTCTGTAATAAACTTTGTGATACAGTACTTTTAATGTGGGTTATTAACGTATCTGAGTATGGTTGTTTGAGGTGCATATAAGCACGGCTCTATGGACAAAGTTTTAAATTTTTACTTCCGCTTGGCCCCCATTAACTCTGTTAAAATATCTTTAGATCAGTTTGAGGCCGTAGGTAATCTCATGATTACTGGCCAGTTACGTCCTTAACCCACGGGGGCGGGTTAGGGTCGTGACAGTTTGGTGGCTCAAAGACAAGGCATTCCGCTAAGGACCTCAGGCACGAAAAGGAGCACACACATTCATTATCGTCAGGTGTGCAACCAATGACGTCCAAGTCTTAAGGACGGTCAAAAATGGGGTGTCTACATACAGCTATTTTTAAAAAGTCCTTCATAAACCTTCTGTAGTACCAAGCTAAGCCCATGAAACTGCGAACTTCTGTTACAATTGTTAGTGTAGGCCAACTTACAATTGCCTCTATTTTCTGTTGGTCTACCGAAATCCCATCTCTGTTAATGACATGACTTGAGAAAACAACTTCATCCAACCAAAACTCACATTTCTTTATTTTAGCAAATAATTTCTTCTCTCTAAGTGTTTGCAAGACGGTTCTTAGATGTTGTTCATGTTCAAGTCTACTCTTTGAATATATCAGAATGTCATCAATAAAAACAACAACAAATTTATCGAGGTAAGGCTTAAAAATTCGATTCATAAGATCCATAAATGCTGCCGGGGCATTAGTCACTCCAAACGGCATAACAAGGAATTCATAATGACCATACCTCGTTCTAAATGCGGTTTTCTCAATATCTTCTACCTTTACCTTCAACTGGTGGCACAGTATTTAGATAACCAGCCCATGCCCAGAATTACATCAAAATATCTAAAGTCCAAGGGTAACAAATCTACATACAAAGTAGCATTCTCAACACGCATATCGCAAACCGACACACGGATGTACACAACACAGATTCCCTGGATGGAGCAGATACACATAACAAATATGGTAACGATTCTAGAGGTCTACTCAATCTAGATACAAATGCATAAGTTACAAAGGAGTGCATTGATCCGGAGTCAATTAACACAAATGCATCCTGATTGCATATAGAAATAGTACCTAATATGACGGCTTCTACGTTCTGTATATCGCCCGAAACGAGTGCAAAAACTCTCCATTGCCTCACGGTGTCTCCAATGGTAGTAGGCCTTGTAGTGTTTCCCGATTTTGGGATTGATGCAGTTGAGCCAGCAGCTAACTTCCCCCTGTTTTGAGTACAATCCCTGGCCAAATGCCCTGTTTTACCACACTTAAAGCAGGCCCCTGATATATAGTGGCAAACCCCGTGATGTCTTTTACCACATTGGTTGCACATTGGAGACGTATCTCTAGAAAAATTTGAAGTGCTTGAGGAGCCCGTATTCTATTTCTTTGAAAGTCTTTTCTTTGAAAAGAAGCCTTGCCTCTTACTTTTCCAATCAATTGATGATTTGCTTTACCTGGCTATGTTAGCTTCTAATATTATGGCCCAGTCTAGCACATTAATATAGGTTTCTAGTTTTAATACATTTACCTTCTCTAAGATGTCATCTCGAAGACATCCTTCAAAGTGTCTCGCTTTCTTATAGTCGATATCGACCATATGTGGTGCAAATCTGGCCAATTCAGTAAACTTGGCCTCGTACTCGGCTACTATCATGCTATTTTGCTTAAGTTCCATGAACTCCGACACCTTCCTATCACGAACATATTGTGGAAAGTATTTGTCATAGAAAATTTCCAAGAATTGTGCCCAGCCAATATCTTTATTGCTTTCACACATCAACATCCACCACCTTCTTGTTTTATCTTCAAGTGTAAAAGTGGCTAGCAATACTTTCTGTGTTTCTAGACAAGGAAACACTTCAAATAACTTTTCCATGCCAAGGACCCACGCTTCAGCCTTCAGTGGATCCAATCCTCCATGAAACTGTGGCAATTTCATTTTCTTAAACTCTTTGGTGAGAGCTATTGTCCGATCATCGTTCTGTAGATCCTGTACAGGCAATACTGGAGGTGGAGGCAAAGGGTGTGACTGTTGCCACTGTTGCTACCACTGTTGTTGCTGTCTCAATGTTTCTGCCATATCCTGTATCAATCTTTGCATCCTATCCATTCTGGTGGTAGAGGACTCCTCTAATTCATCACCTCTTCTTCTCACCATTATCTGATCAAGTAATTCACAATGCAAGCAAATCACAAAACATATAGCACATAATCATTCATTTCGAAACATTTAAGCATATTCTTAATGTCTTCAAGTTCATATTTATCACATGAATGCATCCTAGATCTTTTCTAGATGCTTATTGCTCATTTGGACAATGTCTGAGTTATTAACTCGTGCTCTGATACCACTCTATCACGACCCGAACCCATCCCTATGGATTAAGGTCATAACTGACTAGTAATCATGAGATTACCTACGGCCTCAAACCTGATTAAATATGTTTCAGAATAAATAAATGGGGCCACAACGGAAGCAGACTTAAAAATTTTATCCAATGAGCTGTGCTTATATGGCATAGTAGAATTATTCCAAAAACATTTCATAATAACTCACACATATAGGAAAACTTAACATTTTGTATATCCAGGAACTTCAAACATGTAGTCAGCCAGACAAAAGCTTATATATACATGGGCGATCCAACGTATTCACCAAGGTAGCAAAAAGGGTAAACAAACGAACAAAACAAAGTCTCATGCGTGAGACATTCAGGCTGACTCCACAAAACTCGACTTCCTCTCACACATTCTTCACTGAGCCTAGGTTTGGACATCTCTTTGCTCACCTACATACATATAAATGAGAGTGAGTGAAAGCCTAGTGAATACCATCAAAATAAAGAAGTCACATGAATAAAATTCATAACAGACATATTAAACGGTCTTAGACCCATCCATGTTTCTATCTAATACATCGAACGGCCTCGGGCCCAATTCATTCTTATCAAACGGCCTCGAGCCCAACTCATCCATGTCAAACGACCTCGAGCCCAATTCATTCATGTCAAACGGCCTTTGGCCCAATCATTTGTGTCAAACGGCCTTTGGCCTAATCATTCATGTCAAACGGCCTTTGGCCCAATCATTCATGCCAAACGGATATTCGTTCACTATTCAAATTAACAAATCCATGAAACTTATATAGGAGTAAACATTTGGAGAGTAGCATACTTCAAAATATCCTTACTAAGATATTACTCACAGTGTTCTACCAATGGATTTGTCCTTGTGCTTGACCCTACACATTTCATAACATATTAGGTTACAAGTGATACGATCCATTCTTAATTTATTTATTTCTCTTAGGCCTCTTTCTTATCTTTTTAGGTCATTTACAATGCCCAATGCATGCCTAAGAGTGCTTAAAAATGAAAGAGAACGGAAAACAAAACACAAAGAGACTTTTCAAAATTTTTGAAATAGGGCTCTCCACTCGAGCGCAGCTTTGGTCGTTCGAGCGACCTGCAAAACTCTAAAAAAGTACTAGTTGCATGAATTTTACGCTCGAGCGAGATTTTTGATGCTTGAGCGAGGAGTCTTCCAAAATAGGGTTCGCTCGAGTGTAAAGTCTGCCACTCGAGCCATAGTGCAAATCTCTGCAAAACTTCTGCAAGCTAAATTTTCACGCTCGAGTGGGCTAGTCAAATTCTGGGTTTTCTGGCAAGCTGTTTAAGCTTCAAAACACAACCCCAAAGGCTCCAAAGTTTGTAAATCAATGCCAAATCATAGAAAAACATTGTGTATCATAAGAACTTGGATAATTTGAGACCAATTGTCCAAAATCATGGTCCATTTCCAAAATCATTCCAAATTCTCCTTACCAATTTCAAAACTCATGCATTCAAACTTCATACAATCTTCATATCTCTATGAATCATGCATGCATGTTAATTTTTTACTCCAATTCCATTTCAAATGGTACAAATGATGCTTACAATCATGAAGCTCGTGAAAATTATGCATGCATGTATGATTTGATGCCGTATGATTTGATGCCATATTCTTCATGTTCCAACAATCATCTTCTAAATACAAATATGAGTCCTTAGAATTGAGTTTCATACTATGATAATTCTTACATGCATGTGTATATTGACTTCAAATTCATCATATATAACTTAAACCTTATTCTTGATTACCAATTCCCTTTGAATTCATATAATTACAAACTCAAACTCATGAATTAAGGGTTGGTTACCCACCTAGAAGCTCCAATCCTTCGAAAATTAGCTAATTTCTTAAGTCTAGCTTCCAAATTCCCAAGCTTTGAGCCAAAATCCACAATTTGTGCCCTCTTTTCTTTCTAGAACCGTCCCCCCCCCCCTCTCTCTCTCTCTATAAAGTGTATTTCAGATTTTGAGCTCAAATGGAGAGCTTAAGTATAAATAGGCCTATATATATGCTTGCGTAATCAAGCTTGATTAAGGCTAATTAATTGTGCCTATTTCAATCAATTAAATCTAATTGATTTGGTCCGAATTAATTCTTAATTAAATTTCACCATAGGCTCTAAAAATCATGCTAAGCACAAAAATACAGTCAATTTCGATTTTTGTCACCTCTACGGCCTTTAATTAAATTTTATAGAAGAAAATCAAACAGATTTTCCTATGGTGAACAGATAGAAATTCAAAAACACATATAATCATATAAATGGCACTCAAAATCATATTAAGCACATAATCACAATCATAAGTAAGATTAATTACATAACACAGGACAGGGTTATCACACCAAGTATAACCCTTTCGTCAATACCTCAAGAACCAACCTTAACCGTTTTAAAAATTGAACTTTCCATCCCTCGCACATGATCCCATCCAAAGCCCTACAAATTTTAATAAATAAAGGACATCTCCAACCCCTACAACCAAAACCTCTTCCTGACCCTCTTTCAACCAGCCATGACCCTATCCAATGCTGTGTCTTTCACTAGCAACCTAGCCATTACACCAACTGTTGTAGCCACCTTCATCATGAGATCCAAGACCTCATTGTCAACAAAGTCATTACTCCACTTGAAAACCCCAATTATCCTTTACCTGATCACAATGACATCAATGCCATCTAAACCTCACTTCTTACCCACTTTGATCCTAACCTATACATTGTGCCAGCCATCGAACCAAAACTCATAGTGCCTATCTCGGAGTTTGCTGACCTTGGCTTATTTGGAATTGGAGAAGGTGATAGTAGCGTGAACTATCTCAAAAATCTAAAGACTTTGGGGGAACACTTTAGCTTGCTGATCAACAACATTGGATGGATTGGTGAAACCAAAGAAGAAGAGGTTTACGAAGTAGCAACAAAAAAGGCTATCAAGATTAAGGGTTCAACCGAAGTAGAAGTATTGGTTGAGGAAGACAACATTGACTGGACTAGTGATATGACACACATTGACTTGGAAACTGGGCTAGATTCTAGCATAGGTCACTTCAACATGGGAAATGTTGATGCAACAAAGATACCCGAGAGGGGGGGGGAAGAAGTCGCTATTGAGTACTACAAACATGTTGTGGATGACATGAATGATCAGCATAATGATTGAAAGTTTGATCAAAGCATGTCACATCTAATAGTGAGTTTAGCTAGTTGAGTTAGTAAGCTTATTGAGCATCATAGTTGAGTCTTTTTCTTTCTTTCCCCTTTTCATTTGAGTCTGATGTATCCAGAGTCTTCTTCCTTAATAATACGAGTTGTTTTTCTACTTACCTAATTGTGCTCATAGTCAAATGGTGTGATAAAAATTAAAAAAATAACAATAATAAAATTTCAAATCTTAAGGAATTTAACTGAATGCGAAAAAGGAAAGACATGTCAAATTTGTTAAAAATGAGATTAAATCTATAAACTTGGGTATTGAAAAGAATCCTAGTTTAGTTTAGACTGTTTCATGCTATCTTTAGGGGATCACAAATGACTAGTCGTTTTGTCAAAAGAGTTTGAAATTTTTTTACATGATCATATGAAGACTTGGAGTTGATTCCGAAAATATACAACACAAGAACTCGTTCAACCTCGATGCCAAATCGATTAAGCATGAAATTAAGAAGAGTTCGACTTAATGAGGAGCCCAAAATAAAAAGAAGTATCAACACAAGGGGTAACCCCATTGATTTGTTGCAATCAAGATATCATCATCGATAGCTTACAATTAAATGGCAAAAACTAATTTGAGGAATCAATTCCATTCAATGAAAGGAGTTCAAAGCATTCTACTGTATTCAGAGAAACTGGAGGAAAATCATTCAAGCATTCAATGAAAAAGTCACCTAAAGAATTTGTAAGAAGAAAATTTGGTGTCGTCTAAACCGCATTCATGATACTTTGAGCAATTTTTCATCAATGAAACCCGAGTTGGGAAACTTCAAAACTCTCTCGATAAGTAAAAGCAAAAATCTTTATAAAACTCGAAATGGAACTAAGCTCTTATAACCAATCAACTCGGACAAGCTTAAATATCACTACCCTTGAGAGTCTCACTAGGCAGAAGATCTGAAAAAGGTGACCTAGGCAAAAGTTTGACATTCAAAATGAAATAATTAAAAGATGAGAGCTCGCAAGGTTGAAAACCTAAAAATGTAACCTTGGCAAAAGTTAGAGCGCAAAAAGAAGAGAGTTAACACCCGAGTGAACCTTAACCGGAAAGGCCTGATTCCCATCCTTGGGATACGTAGACAACTTCATCCTGAAATTCAACATCTTCTTGTCTAATTGAATAGTTCACCTTGATGTTGATTTATTCTATCTTGATACCCTGGGCTTATTCTCATAAATTGTTGACTCATGTTGTCTGGCTCAATTTTAGGATTCTTTAATGGTGATCATTGTAATGAATATGTTTGGGACTCTTTGATAAGGAGGGCTAGTTTGCATGATCGGTACTCTATTTTGACAAAGTAAAGCATATTCGATACCAAAATTGGAGAAATTTTCAATACCAAACTTTGTTCTTATAATCTCAAAGCATTAAAAGCATGTATGCCTAATTCCTATGAAGGAAAAATTCTAAAAGCTTGAAAAAAAATGGAACACATCATAAACTAGGGGCATGATTGAGTCGAGTGTCGGGTCAAGTCTCTTGTCTGCTGCCTTCTATCTTCTTCTAGGGGTACAATTGAGTCGAGTGTCGAGTCGAGTCCTTTATCTTTTGTGTTATATTCTTTTCTTTTGTTTCTTTGTGTTGAGTCTTTGTGCTATCATCCAGTGCACTTGCTGGAAAGCTCACAACTATCTGTATTGTCATCAACTCCTTGAGCCATATGATAATTCCTCCTAAGAAAGAAATCTAAATGAAGATGGAAAATGCCTAATGAACTGTCTTCAGACTACCGAGAAAAATAGTTGATTGATATCATCGGCCTCAACTAAGGCAATACCAAGATCACTTTTTCATATGACTAGGTGCATACATTGATCAATCCAAAATGAAGGTAATAGAGAGTCATTATAGCTCGACCATGAGTCACATTCAAAAGAAGAAAGTGAAGACATAAAAGGGATGGGAAAAAGAAAAGAGAGATAAAAGAATAGAGAGATGTAAGTTGTATGGAAAAAGTGAGCAGGGATGTGTGACAAAAGAAAAGAGAGATAAAATAATAGAGAGGTGTGAGATGAGAGGAAAAAATGAGATTGGGATATACACTTGAAAAGGGAAATATACTAATGAAATATGAGATCCCTCCTTCATAAACAATATTAAAGCTCGGTCTTGTGAGGTTCCTCCTTATCACTCTCGATATACTTGGTCACTTCGGACAACATTGTTGCCACTTGACACTATCAATGCTTGGTGTTTAATTAAAGCTTCTACATGGTAGTTCAGAGTTCCGAATTCTCGTATTTTCACTTCAACAAGTGTGTTAAGTCTTGTCTTGAGTGTTAGGTTGTTCTTCTATTGTCAAGTTGTACTTCCTCTCTTGGTAAGTTATGGCTCAAAATCAGATTCATGCACTTTGAGACTTGCCGTATCAGTGGATTTTTGACGAAATGGTGCTGATCATCTGTGGCATTCAACAACATCAAATGTTTTTAACTAGGGGCATCCAATCCCAACATCTCAAGCTTTTCAAAAGTTAGAGAGAATGTTGATTGCTTGAGCAAAAAGATGAAATCTTAGCAAACAAAGGTCATTCCATTAAATTCGATTACAATATTATAAAAAAAAAATCAAACTGTTCGAACTGAATTTGTGTTTGACTCATTAAAAGCTCATTTGATGGCTAATTTTTAATCGAGCTAAGTTCAAATAGCTTTAATAGAGAAATATTGTATCACAAATTTTTGTAGAATTATCTTACTTCACTCACTTGTTACCAGTTGTTTTAATTTATTTATGAAGTAAATTCTTAGCGATGTACTCAAGAGTATGAGAGTATGGAACAAACAAGGGACATGACGCTATCCAAAACTCAAGAAAATATCATTTTGCTCTCAAAATTATCACTCAAAAATCAACTCAACTACTTTTTTTTTTTTAATAATATCATTTTTATATCTAAACTATTCAATTTTGCATCAATTTTACCTTATTGTCAATTGGTGTCTATAATCAAACATAAGCCACTACAACATGGAAGAGTTTTAGAGACTAAAGTTCCTGGTCTTTAAAAGTGAAAATTTTGTTGCAAAAGACATTTAAGGACCAATTTTTATCGTCCCGAGGATAGCCACTAAAAATTCTTCCCAAAAAGTCAAAAATAAGACTTTTAGTGACAAAATTTTGAAAATGTCACTAATAGATACACTTTTAGGGACAAAATAATTTAGTTTCAAAATCGATTTTTTTTTTTAGACAAAAAATTTGGTCCTAAAAGGATAATAATTCATCATTAATGTCTAATTTTCGTTGCTAAAAATATAATGATGGCATTTTTCGCAATAAAAATATTTGGTCTCTAAAAAATAATTTTGTCCCTAAATTTTGGTCTCTAAAACCTTAATTTTTTGTAGTGAGTTACTGATGTGACATCAAAAATTCATTTGAAAATTTATTTACTCCCAAACTATTTTCAAAATATCAATTAGACCCTAAATAAAATGAAATTTTGGGGTTTAATTGATATTTTAGATAGTAAAATAAAATTTTAAACAAAATTTATATGTCACGTCAACAACTTTCGTTTGATTATAAATGGCAAGTAATAGCTATGGTTAAATTCATTCAAATTCAAAAATTTGAAGTGTAAAATTGATATTATTAAATGAATAGATGTTGAATTGATTTTTTAGTAATAATTTATGGAGCAAAATTAAATTTACTCTCAAAACTCTAGTATTTGGCTCCCCAAGAAGCGTTCCTCCCTCTTATGCCAATGATGCAACAACTTGTCAAGAGGTGAAAGAAACATGGGAAATCACCAAGCAAACTCATAAACTCTACTGTAGCAGGAAGAAAAAAAAATAGAGGAACAAGCATAATACAAACCCATACAAAAAAAAATAGTTAAAAGGAAAGGTCTATAAAGGTTGACAATGCAAAAGTTGATGAAAATGATGAATTGGAAAAAAGTTACAACTTGCCAAGAGACTGTAAGCTTGTAATTAAAGAAGGCCAACCTACCTGGTGTGATGCTGCTGCTGATGATGAAAAGGAAGTTGAACCATATGAGGTTGCACTATTATTTGGTCCAGTGATGGTGGATTTTTTGTTGCTGAGTATCATCCCTGTATGTTTCTCTTGGTTCTCTTAATCGTTCGTTCTCTAGTGTTATATGGTTGAGTATGTTATATCTCATTGTAGACACCCCATTTTTGACCGTCCTCAAGACTTGGACGCCATCGTTTGAACACTCGATAATCATCCATGCTCATGTTCGTTTTGAGTTTCTGAAGGTCTCGGCTGTGTGCCTTGCCTTGGAGCCTCTCAACTTGTCTATTTTGTGCTTGGTTGTGGACCAAGAGCTTGTGACTTTGTTTCTGAGGGAAGAGGGTGGCCTGCTGGCCATCCCTACAACCCATCGGCCAGGCCCCGTGCCCATCGGCCATGCCCTCTTTCCATCGCCCATCAGTGGTGGTGGCCAGTCGGCTTCACTGATGGCCGGTCGGCCATGCTTTTTGGCCGAGGCCCTTTTTCTTGCTTTTGCAGATATTTTTATTGCCAGCTGTGCCAGCTGGCGAGCATAGATTGCATCCTTCATACACGTATGGAGGGATTGATACAAGCCTCTAGCTTGTCCAACAAGCTTGAGACTTGGATTTCTATAAGAGGGGAGGTCCCTCTCCCTTTCCAGAGGTTCAGAAATTTGGAGATACAAAACATATCCCTCTCTCTTTATATTTTTCCCTCTATCTCTATATTTGCACTTGTTTATGCCTTAAAGTGGTTTTTCTTCACATTTTTGCACTAAAGCACCTAGTGAAACACCTTCACTCTTGAGCTGAGGTTCTTGGAAGTTGCATTTGAGTTGTTTTAGCTTGGTTTTTGCCTCTGAACTTGCTGTTATTGTTGTGCTTCAAGGGTGAGTCCCATATCTTCTTTTAAGCTTTGTTTTTACTTAAGTATTTAGCCACCTTTGCATGCTACTTTTGGCTTAACTTTTAACTACAAAAAGCTTCATTTTTAAGTATTAAAAATGGTTGTTTGAGGCTTGGTTTGAGTTAGGGGTGGTCTACCCCCTTTGGTGGCTTGTTATGCTTTGTTTTGTGCCACCTCTTTGGGCCTTTGAGATCACCTTGTCTTGGCCTTTTAACCACTGAATTCCAGAGGAATTTTAGTGGTGAAAAGTGTGTTTTGAGGCCTCAAATAGAAGGGGGTTGTCCCCTTTCCTCTTCTCTTGTTTGCTTGTATTGGTGGCTCACCAAAAGAGTGTGTATTTCTATCTTCTTGAGGCTTTGTTTGAGCACTTTTTTGTGATTTTTCAGACCTGCCATGACTCTATTTTTGGCTGTCTTGGTCACCTCTTGCATGCTTCTTGTACTTGTAGTATAATCCTACTTGTAGCTTTGCAAAGTAACATGTCTTTCTAGCATGTTTTGGCTCTATCTTAGCATGTTTTTATGACTTTTCTAACATGTTATAACTGTGTTTTGGGTTGGTTTAATCACTTGTTGCATGCTTCATGTACTTGTAGTGCAATCCTCCCTATAGCCTTAACATGCATATGCTTCGGACCATCATTTTAGCATGCTTTTGGCTCCACTCCAGGAAGCTTTTACTCATGTTTTGCCATGCTTAAGCTCTGTTTTAAGTTGTTTTGATCATGCATGCCTTGCTTTGTATAGCCATAGTGCAATCTTGCTCACTAGCTTTGAGTTTCATAATCTCTAGCATGGCTTACTTGAGTTGTTTGCATGCTTTGGCCTCTTTTCTACCATGATCTTAGTGTATGAAGTGTGGTCATACTCTCTCATGTTTCACTCTTTCAATGCTTTTGAAGAGTTATGATTTACGCCTTAAACATGAGCCAATATGTATGCCATCTTGCCTAAGCTTTTGGGCTACCATTTCAATGTGTTTTGGGTCTTATTTTGCCATGATACGACTCTATTTTTGGTTGGTTAGAGTATCCCTCATTTGCTTCTTACATGTGTAGTGTAATCGTCCTCATTAGCCTTGCATGCTCCATACTTCACGCCTCTAATTCTAGCATGTGTTGGCTATGTTCAAGCATGTTTTTGGCCTTGTTTTGACCTGCCTTAGGTCTGTTTTGAGTCACCTTGGCCCTTTGGGGCTTGCTTGATATGGCTATGGTGCAAGTACCTTTGCTAACCTTAAGCTTTGAGACTCCTAGCATGCCTCATTTGTCATATGTGCATGTTTTGGCATCATTTGGAATGATATTTCAGAGTATATAGTGTTGTCACACTTCCATATTTTTCACTCTTTAAGTGCTCTTAAGAGTTGCACCTTTATGCCCTATTCATGGGCCAATGCATGAGCATGCATTTTATTGCTTTTGTGGGAGCCGAATTTAATTAGATCAATAGGGACGAATGGACGAGTCCAGTCCAGGACATAATCTTTATTCAGCACTGATCCTAGTCAATTGAAGAGCCGAATAAAATAATCGGCTTTCTAATCAGTAGAACAAAGGCCGAGTAGAAGTACATGTAAAGGATCGAGGATGGGCCTGGCCCTAGGGCCCAAAAAGAATAATATAAATACAGGATCATCAGTCAGAGAAAGGTATGTGAGAACCATTACGCTTAACTTAAAATACAAGTAATCCAGAGTGTAGAGACTAACTTGCCCGTCGGAGTGCTAATTCCAGCACCCCCGACCGGAGTGTTTATTCCTTTTCAGGTGACTAGCTGAGGATCACGAGCGTCCCCTAGGATCAGAAGAGTATTTCCAAACCACTTCCCCACAGCTTTCAATGCTAGCATTTCAGAGCATTTTGGCCATTATTTTGGCATACATGAGGACTATTTAGGGGTGGTTTAGTCCATTGAGCATTGTATTGCATGCCTCTTGTATGATGCTCTTTACTTGCTTTGATGCTTTAGCCTTCAAACATGCCATGCATGCATTGTTCACATGATAGAATCTTGTGCATGCCATTAGCATTGATAGGATGATCATGTTGTATGTGTTGCATTGTATTTGGATCGAGCGTTGATCCAAACACAAGGAATGTGGCACGTTTCGTACTTAAAGTGATGAAACGTGTTGCGTTTCTTAGTCGCCGACCCTATTGATCGATCATGATAGAGGTTAAGGCCCTTATGTGTTGTTTGTGCATTCATCAACATTGTGCAAGCTTGACTCTTTGGCCATCATGCATTGAGATGCATGATTGATGGCTCGAGAGCCGAGCACTACACTCCTTTGAGCTTGAGATATGATAAGGAGTGTGGTTGCACACACATTTCCTTGCAAATGCACTGCCATGCCTCTGTTTGTGCTCTGTTACAGCAAAAGGAGAAATTGCAGGAAACAGTGGCCGACCAGCCATCAAAGCTACCGACCGGTCACCAAGGCTGCTGATCGGCTATCAGAAGTGGCCGATGGCCATCCCTCTGGGCCGACCATCCCTCAGCATGCTCCTAAGGTGGGTCAGAAGCATCTTGGAAGTTGGCACAATTTTCAGAAGTCCAAAAGAGTGCAAACAGAGGCATCATGAGGCACGGTAGTGGATTTTCGAGCGAAGCCGACCGAGCATGCATATCCCGCTCGCTTCCCAAGGCCATTTGTTTAAATTGCTTAGTTAAACTAGTTCATTAGCTTAGTTCTTTTGTAAGTAATTAGTTAAGTGTTTAATTAATTAATTTGGTTTGTATTTAATTAGCTTAGATTAGCTAGTTGTTCAAATTCATTTGTGTTGTAATAATTAATTAGCTAGAATAGTTAATTAGTTAATTTGTAATAGTTAGCTTACTTAGCGTAGCTAGTTAGCTTTCATTTCATTCAGACCCTCCGTCGAGAGGGCAATTTTGTAATAAGTGTGCGTGTGTGTGATGCATGTCTTTCAATCCTCATTTCTTTCTCCCTTTTACTTATCAGCTTTTGATGGTTAGTTTTAGGACATATTGCAATTAGCATCCTTATGTTTGCATGCGTGCATCATTCATCTGTCTTGCATGCACCGGGCTCGGCGCATTATTCAAACTGCATTGTATTTCAATACTTACTTGAATACGTGTTTCAAAGCATGTTATCAATGTTGCATTCATATGCCATCTTAGAATAGCCGAGCCTACTTAGTTGTATTTTTGCATGTGTTGCATTAGGCATCTTAACATAGCTAGGATCATGCATGATTTCTAACTAGCTTCTGTTTTGGCTCGGAGTACTCGGTGAGTGTTTATGCTTTAGCATCCTTGCATGTGTGTAAGTGACTGCCACGATAGCATGCTTACCATGAGGCTATGTGCTTATGTGTTTGACTACATGAATGCCTGTGGATGGAGGCTTCATTGCTTGAATTGGAATAATTCGTCAAAATGTGCGTTTTAAGCCCACTTGAGAGTGACAAAATCATGTTTTCTTAAGCCCACTTGAGGGTGGCAAATCCGCGTCTTACCCTACTTGCGAGTAGTAACATCAAACCATTTTCAAAAAAAACAAACATTAGATGTTTTGTTCCAACTTGAGTGATTGAGTCTATACTTGTATGCTGTGCACATCACATAGTACTGTTAGCTAATAAACCAGACAAGAACACATGTGTTTTCAAAAATAACATATCATGCTTAGTAAAGGCCAATCTTTGATCGGGTGAGCGGGGGTGCTCATTTCATGACCTTCCCCCCTCGTACCCAAGTTCCTGAGTCGAGGCAACTTTGGTGATGACGGACACGTGGCCTTTAGCATGAGTCAGGGTTTCCTAAATTTCCCAAAATAAAATATTTAGGTGGCGACTCTGAAATCTGACAAAGCAGTCCATGTTTGGCGCTTTTTGATTAAAATCGATTTTCCAAAACGATTTGCCGGATTTGGACTCTTTGGTGATTTATCAATCTTACATTGCACTTTGTGAGATTAGATTCAGAACCGTGACAGGAGTCCGAACTGTAGTAGCTAGAACTACAATTCACGCCCTCGCGCGCGGAGTGGAGTTTGGGCGGTCTACACTCGTGTTATATGATAGAGTATGTTTTATATTTTTTTAGTCAAGAGTAAGGATTACGTCATGCAATTAAGCTTCGTCTTGTATCAATTAAGATATTTTTTTATGACTTATGTAATATTTTCTTTGAATCAATTAACATATTTTTTTGTCATGCAATTGTCAATGTCAATGTGATGTGAATGATAAGGGGTTTTTGAGCTTTTGAGCATTTCGTCATAAGGCCCTATGGGTGCATATTGGCAGATAATTTTGCCCTATAATAGATAACGCGCATGTTCAAACCTACGACGCCGGCTACAGTGTTCCCAACATTTAACCACTATGCTCAATAGCCACACCATTAGTAAATGATATAAATTTACATTATTTACTGCATTCGTAATATTATAATATCACAATTTGATTCCAATTAACTCAAGGACCATGTTATATACATCTTGTTACGTATTTTTATGATAAACGTCGTGCATTTTTTTGTAGAAGTTACAATAATTTATAGTTCAAAAATGAAATTACGCATTTTGTGGTAGTGTTACTCATTTGATCAAAATATTTTATAACCACAAAATATGTAACATTACCACAAAAATACGTAACTTTATTTTTAAATTACAAATTGTCATAACTGTTACAAAAAAAAATATGTAACTATTGATGTCATCAAATGAAATATTTCTAGTGATAATGAAATATTCCCAGAGATGACGTCAGTGGATGGAATATTCTTGACGATGACGAAATATTCTTTGATGGTTTTTGGAAATTGCAGGAGGGCCCAAATTTTTCCAGAAATTACAATTTTGCCCCAGGTTTTGAGGAGTATTTTCAGTGAGGCCTCCGGAAGTGTAGCGAAGGTTGGTCCTAGCTAAATAGACCGTTTTGGACGCAACCAGTGAGGTCAGAATGGTGAAATTCTAAACGATTTCTGAAGTTTGCCAAAAGTGTGAGTTTGTCATCTTCAATAATTAAAAAAGGGTTGCTGGATGTTATGAAATGCTGCGGATTCACTGAAGAGGTTAGAATGGGGAGATTCTAACTGGATTGGACAACTAGACAGATTGGGAGATAGATCATTGGAGACCAGAGAAGATTAGGCTTGATCAAGTGGCAGATTAAGGGAAATCAAGATTGGTTAAGGGCGATAATAAGGATTGCATGATTATCTCAGGATCAACAATGTCTAGAAAAGTTTTGTCAAAAAGGCATACTATTTAAGGAAACTGGTTCTTAAGTGGGACCGGTTGTGACCCTATCAATCTTTTTTGGGAACTTTCTTAGTTGTTGAGTCCAAGCAATTAGAAGATCTAGTTCAATCGAAAGAAGACCATTTCATCGAGAAACAGATGATTGGCAACAAGTACAGGCTCAAGGAGAATGTTATAGTACTTAGAGCTACTGTCAAACAGAATACGAGTAGTGCTGGTAGTATGTGAACGTAGAAAAACAAAAGCTGTAGTAGTGCACACATAAGGCGCAAGAGCATATGGCTACGAAAGCACAAATGGGTATGTAGGAGTGTCGTACAAGGTGCAAACATACAATAGTGCAAGAGTACGTAACAAAGTTGTACAAAGGTGCAGTGTGTAGGATCTTTTGCTTAGAAGTAGCAACCAGTTGCTAGCAGTTCATAGAAGAAACCTCCAAACAAAGAAATTGAGACAGATAAGACGCGGCATTGCGCACCCATGGAGAGGCAAATCTCTTTCTTTGTCCTGAATCTAGTTTGTGGTAGTGAAGTCACGACGAGCACCCAAAGAGTTTGGATGGAGTCACCTCAAGAGGGAAATGGTAAGCATTCTATTGGAGGATGCAAGTACCTAATAATAAATGTGCGAGCCATGCAGAATGATGTGTGGCGGTTGAAGTCATTCTAAGTAGGAGGAGTAGTGACACTCCAGACACTCGGTGGAATGGAGGCGTATTTGTACAATGACATTTTATCACCCATGTGGGTGATGGGGGTGATAAGTTTTGTTCACCCGATTGAAGCCAATTGGAAGCCAATTGAAAACCTTTCAGAGTTAGTTGCAGATTTTCTCAGTTCATTTGGAGACTCTTGGGGTCAGTTGTAGAACTTCACAGTTCGTTGGGATTTCTCTAGGAAATAGAGAAGATCGGCATTAGCAAAGTGTACTATGAAGATTTGGCAAGTATGATAAGTTCAAATTGTAGTACTTTATTAGCATTAGCCTTAGTGGAGGCATTGGAGATCCTTCATGGATCATTGTTAGAAGATCCGCATCTGGTAAAGACTTGGTGTCTGCATTTTTCGATTTGAAAGACAAGTTGTCGTAATCTACTTCAGATCTTGTGGAGCTTTGGCGTTCTTTTTTCAATGTCTACTGAAGCCATTATTTTTTGCTGATCTTTCATAGATTATTGGCAATTTTTTCGAAGTCGTGGTTTGTTGAGATTCACTATCACAATTAGGATCTATGATCCTGTCTGATTAGATCCAGGGGTGTCTCTAGTTTGTGAGACTTGATTGTTTCTTCCTTTCGTGGATTTTATCTTTTTTGCGATCTGCCCTATATTCGAAGACATCAGCTATTGGCAGTCTGGGTGACGATTCAGACTTGGGGTGTTTGCTTTTGTGGAAGCAGTGTGATCGTTGGTGTTCGTTGAAGTTTGAAGAGATTATTGAGAAGAAACATAAAGATGGTGTTTTTGAATCTCATGTTTTGGGATTCGTCCCTCAATCTACCATTGGATTCGGAGGGAATAGATCGTGTATTGAATCGGTGGAGTTAGCAGGAACTGTTGGAGTTATGTACCTACGGTGCATGTGCCTTTAGGTGATTTTGGCAGCTGTGAAGATGGTGTATCATCTTATATATGCCGGTTAGATTTGCACTTGGAGGAATCTGGAGTTTGCTCGATATTTCAGAATTTTTGGCTCTTGGTATTTTGTTAGTTCGTTTGAAGTTTGTTTCGATACTTCCGAATTGGTTAGAGCCTAACTACATCCATAGTCCAGTTTTATTTGGTTGAGAGCTTGATTCAATTCTCGAATAATTTGTTCGGCTCTCGTGATTAGTTTGAGCTGGAAGAGAAGAGAACAGTTCTGTGTTCGATGATTGATCGGACAAGAAGTTTATGGCACCGCTTTTGAAGTTGCTTTGATGGAGAATTTGAAGCCTCTCTTGTTTAGTCTCCTCAGCATTGGTTCAAGCAGAGTTGCTCATCATGATTTGTTTGGGTTTGTCTAGGACAACTTGTTTGGCGCTTGTGGAAATCGGAACATGGCACCATGGTAGAGCTTGAGTAGCAAAAAATCAAAGAGCTAGCTTGATTGGTTCTGTATGTTTTTCCATTAGCTCAATGTTTTTTGAGCAATGGAGTCTGTTGTGTTTTTTGAAAGAGCGCTCATGTTTTGTACAGCAAATGGCATTCAGTTTTGACTGAATAGTGGGGTACCTAGGTTATGGTATCGATTTTGGTTCCATAGCGATGAACGCACCTCTTGATGAGATAGAGTAGTTGCAAATCTCTCAGGCGAACTCGAGCATAAGAGGAGAGATGGAGCCATGATGAGCACTCAAGGGAGTATGGGTGCAGGTATTATGCTAGGTGTTGCATAGTTAGTGACTTGTACAGACTTGTTGAAGTTGCTTTGGCAGAGAGATGAGCTACTATCAACCATCAGTCTAGTAGTACAAGTGAGAGATGCATAGGTAACACATATCACTGAACTGGAGATTAGAGATTACAAAAGGCATGAACAACAAGCGTGTGGAAACACTGGAAAGTTGTTAAGGAGTACAAAGGGCAAATACTGATAGTTCAGAGGAAGCTATAAGCAAAGAAAATCGGGAACGTTGACCAGGAAAACGAAGAGTTTTCAGTTGCTCCAATGTTGACTGAACAAGGTGATGCATGGCAGGATAATGGCATTTCAGGAAAAGAAGCTGCAGTGTCAGAGAGCACTCAAAGGAGTGCAGGGCATCCCGGGCAGGAGGTGTTGGGCATCTAATTAGGGGGTGTTAGATATCATGGTTATGCAAGTTCAAGTATGGTAGGTGAAAACATCCGTGACAAGGAAGTGTGGAAGAGATGTGTGTGAAATAGAGCAAGGGCTCTCTCCATAAGAGAATCAAGGAGTGGTGTGAGTTGAGAGGAGAATGTTAGATTCCCTCCTCCTCTTGTATCTCTGTATTTCTCTGGTATTTATCTCTAGCTTCTACCATGGACACTCGAATAAATGGGTGTTAGGTATTTTATTTGGGGGTGCAAGTGTCTCAGTGTGGAGATACAGACTATGCTAGTTATAGGCGTGACAAGATATGTAGCAGATTTTGTTGCGGATCACCTTACATGGACTGAAAGGGTGATTGTGAAGAGGTCACCCCATGTGAAAAGGGTGGTCCTCTTTCTTCCTTCTCCATTTCATTTGTCAGTAAAAGTTACGAAGAAGCTTCATGAAGGTCAACAATGGAGGAACCGACTCCGGCAGAAGACGGCGCACGTAGACGACGCACACTGACCAACCGAAAAAAGAAACGATTGCCAAGATAATTTCACACTTCTCTTGGAGGTGTATAAATGAGAGAAAGGAGTGAGAGGTAATGTGTGAGAAAACCAGAAAATGTAGAGAGAGAGAGAGAAACAAAAAGACCCTCTGTGGTAGAGAGGGAGCTCCCGCGGTGTGAGAAGGGGAGCTAGGGTGTTGAATTGAGTGAGAGAGAGTCTCCTCCTCCATTGTAATCTTTCTTTATTCTTTCCATTGATATACTTAAAATTGGTTTCTCTCTCGTGGACGTAGGCATTAGGCCAAACTACATTAAATTTGTTTGTTTTCTTCGTGTGTGGTTTGTTCTGGACATCCTGGGAGGGATCCTCAGATCTTAACATGTTTAACCACTATACCCAACAGCCACACCATTAGTAAATGATATAAATTTATATTATTTACTGCATTCGTAATATTTTCAGCAATTATCATTTTATTTATAATTTATAAAATAATTATAATATCACAATTCGATTCCAATTAACTCGATAGGACCATGTTATATGCATCTTGTTACGTATTTTTATGATAAATGTCATGCATTTTTTGTAGGAGTTACAACAATGTATAGTTTAGAAATGAAATTACACATTTTGTGGTAGTGTTACCCATTTGATCCAAATAATTTATAACCACAAAATATGCAATAATACAACAAAATATGTAACATTACCACAAAAATACGTAACTTTATTTTTGAATTACAAATTATCGTAACTATTACAAACAAAAAAAAATATATGTAATTGTTGCTGATGAATTCAAACCAACCAATTCAAAGGTGGCACGGGGCATAATATGAAGAAATAGGATCAGCCAATAGAGAGAGCACATGGCAAACCAGAAAGGGGCAAATGTTGGATTGTAAAAAGTGTCATGTGGCAGTTCGCAACTTCAATTATATATCTTGAGTTAAAAAGCAAGGCTTAAGGGTGTAACCGTTTCAAGCAGTTACAAGGAAACAACTAAAGCCTTGGAATTCAAATTCAGAGTTGAAGGAGGGAAAAGCCTATGAATGTAGTTATAATGGTGAAGATCATGGAGGTGAAGCTCAACAATTACTAACACCTATAAATAGTCGAAATGAAAGACAAAGAAAATCCTCTAAACAAATTCAACACATTGATTTATTGTTTTTCTCTTTTCTTGCTTTACATTTACTTTCCATATGAGTAGTTTTTCACTTAAAATTATTACCTTTGAAGTTGCCAAAACAATCAAAGTAACAAAAGTGTAATTGAATTATTCAATTAATCAATTGCTTTCTTTCTGTCTGTCTTTTCCTCCTATTCTTAACTTGATTATTACTACATTAATCCTCTTTATTGAGGCAAAAAAAAAAAAAAAAAAAAACACTTTTCACAGTCGCATGATCATTAAATTAACTTAATTAATATCTATAATGATTATTAAATGGGTGGCTCGATTTGTACATTGAAAGATTGATTGGATACCTAAACTTAAAAAAAAAAAAAAAAAAAAAAAAAAAAAAAAAAAAAAAGAGTGATTCTACTTACACCACTAGTTTACCTTTTTACACCCTCCATTTCATTACACCACTAAAAAAAATGTGATTCACATTACACCCATTATACTACCAAAACTAACCCTAAACTAAAAACTTTTCAAAACCCTTTCAGTTTTATCTCTTTATACCGATAGTTTTTGGTAATATAATGCTAAAGAATTTGAATTACTCCAGTGTCGTGTTACCAAACAAATTAATTTTTTTCAGTCATTTGTTGTTGTTCGATTTACTTTATATCTTTAACAAGAAATTAGTTGGACCCTATTTGTGAAGTGCTTGTCCGGTGATACATTGCTATACAAATTAGATTATTCTAGTGTCATGTTGCTAAACTAAAATAAATTTGTCCAAACACCTGTCACTTTGCGTGCATTGTAGATTGTTTTCATTATTGTCGCATTAAAGGCATTTTTTTGTTTCAATGTAATCAATATCTCTTTTGGTCGCACCATACTCTTTGACATGTCAACTAATAAGAATGTTTCCTCTTCAGATAATCTACCAGCAAATGAGTGACATTCAAGATGTTCAACAACCAGATGATTGTACTTGTATTACTGCAATGAATAGAAGCTTAATCCTTCCAAGCAAAAAAAACAAAAAATATAAATAAATAAAAAATGAAACTGAAAATGCACGGTAATGAGTAACCAAACAAATTAAAATCGATCAACCTTGGGTTACCGAAAATGTATCTTTTATTCAACAGTGATTTTCTAGACATATTTTTTGTTCGGCAATGTGATTTCAAACTATTTTATTTTGTTTAATTTTGCCACACCGAACAAAAGTCAAAAAAACTCTTTCAAAAAACAAAGAGAAAACCTACCAAACAAACAAAAAAAAAACTCACCACTTCACTTTTTTTATGGTTTTTCACCACCGTTTGTTCATCTATTGGTTTCTTTTATGATCAAAACACTATGATTCTCACTTTTTGAAAAAAAGATATGTAGCAGAAAAGAAAAACTAAGAAGGGAAGAAGAACAGTAAGGATTGAAGAGTAATGGGTGTAAAGAGATAATAAAATATACTTAATTTTAGTTTTTTTATCCTTAAAAGTAATTTCACACATGAGTAAAATTGGAAAGAAAAAAAAAAATCTCATATGGAGGGTGTAAAGAGGTAAACTAGTGGTGTAAGTAGAATTATTCCAAAAAAATTAGGGTACTCGATCCAACAGTCCAAATTGAAATTTCTTTTGTCCAAAGGTCCAAGTGCAAAATTATTAGGTCTATAAGGACATACTCGTGCACAAATGACTAAACTACCCTTGTATTTAAAACCATGATTCTTTCTATTTTACATCAAATCTGTTTCTCTCTCTATTAGTTCTCTCTCCTCTCTCTCTCTCTTTTTCTCTCTTTCTCTCTCTCTCATCTCTCTCTCTCTCTTTTTCTCTCTTTCTCTCTCTCTCATCTCTCTCTGTCCTCCAATCAGAACCCTAGCCACATGTCATCTCCCATTGAAACCCTAGCCACCGTCATCTCTCACAAGAGCTTCGACACCTCTTCAATGGGAACCCTAACCAGTCGTCTCTTTTTGCTTGTTCTCTCACACACACACACACACACACACACACACACACACACACACACCGCTCCGCTTTTATCCTCCGCCGACGATCTCCTTCATCTACCTCCATCCTCTGCCGATCTCCCTCTTTCTCTCCTAAACACCACCGAAAGGTATGAACAACTTGTCTCTACAAATAGGTTTAGGTTGTTCCATGGTCATCAACGGAGCTTTGTAATGCGTAGAAGAAGTGCAGATCTAGACAAATAAGTTGAAGCAAATCTACGAATGCCTCTACCACCATTACTTCCACCACCATCACCGCCACTGTCGAGGATATGGTTTAGAAACCCAAGCACTACTCTCACCTTCTATTGATCTTGCCGTGAGGAGATCCATGTGTCATGCACAATGAACATCGACGGTTGTAAAGGCTTGGTTTGCCTCACCAAGATCGAATTTGGGCCGTTGCCGATCTCGATGCCGCCGTTGCCGAGATCTCTACATCTACCTTCGTTCTTCAACAAAAAACAAGTTTTGAAGCCACTAGAGATCTCCAGTGATTCCTCCACCTTGATTGGAGCCTAAAATGATGTCGTTTTCATCCTAAAATCCGTATATATATATATATATTTATATATGTATTTATCTTTTATCTGTCTTGGGTATTGGGTGACTGGGGATATGGGAATAAAATGTTAATGTTAATGTGCTCTGTTATTGATGTTGGATATTAAAAAGAGTGATGATTGGGGATTGGGAAATGTTTTACTAGGATTGACACCCTAAGGTTTTGAGGACAGAAAACCCTAGAAACCTTAGGTTCAAAAATGTTGTACAGATAGAAAATTAAAGCTTGTTGAAATTTAACAAATACGAAAAATTGGCCTAATTAATTTCAACAGATATCAAAAATTTTCTTACTAAATTTCAACAGATAAATACAAATTTGAGCAAACAGATTCAAAAAAATGAACAAATAAAAAAAAATTGAACAGATAGAACAAAAATAGGACAAGAATTTCAACAAATAGAATTTCATACAGATATATTTTCAAAAAATAGAAAAAAAATTCAACAAATAGAAATAAAAATTTAACAGATAGGAAAAAAAAATTCAACAAATAGAGGGGTAAAATTGGAAACAAAATGACCTTAAAAACAAAACGTGGACTTCTCACTAATAAAAAAAATATCTATTGGACCTAATGCCTTAGATAATTGTTAAATTGGAATTTTCAACAATTTTCTAAAAAAAATTATTATGTCCCTATTCAAAATGCCTAAAAAATACTTGAAATTGACACAAAAAAATAAATAAATAAAATAAAATACAAACCTTAGTGTTTTGAATACCCCATCTTATAATTAATCTCAATCTTTCATTCTCTATTCTCTTTTCACTTTTTGCACTTTACATTTTCATACTCAATCCTATTTCTTTTCAATCTAACTTTCTGCCATTATATTTCATATTAAAGTCAACAATAGACAATGAAGAATAAATTTTCAATCTGTTTTTTTATATATAAAAAATATAAGCTTTTTGTTCATCTTTATCATTTTTGGTCGATGAGTTTTCAAAATTTGTTTAGAAATTTAGTATGGAACAAATTATATTTATCCTAAACTTGTTTCTAAAAACATTTTCATATATTTAGTACTGTATTTTCAAATTATGTGACATTATTCATTAGTTAATATCCGAACAAATTATTTATGTTTGACAGTGTGTTTCCAAACATTTAATTATGTAACTTCTTCATATTCTAGTTCTAAACCAAAAAAAGAAAAAAAAGAAAAAAAAAAAAACTATTCACTATTACATTTCTAAACAAATTACATATGTTCAAAAGAAAAATTACCTAATTTAATTCTATTTGGCCAAAAAGGCATAATCGACATCCGTTTTTGTCTTTTCCCTTATTCACCGTCTCACCCTATCCGCTGCATCCCCGGCACCACCGCCTCGGCCGCTCTCTCTCTCTCTCTCTCTCTCTCTCTCTCTCTCTCTCTCTCTCTCCCACCACAACAAAAAACACTATTGGCGACTAAAATGAGAATTTTCGTCGCTGATTTGTGTTGCTTTGTGTTGCTTTCTTCTTGCAACTATATTTGTATATGATCATTTGAATCCTCCAAATCCAAGGCTGGTTGCAGATATGTATTAGGGCAAATTTGATCCTGCACGTCTCAGGTTTTTAATTGTTAGATTTTTTAAAGGGAAAATGTCTCGTAGCTCAAATTTTGTGGCTCAAAAGTGGCTCAAATGGCTAAAACGACGTCGTTTTGGCCATTTGTATGTTGTTCTGTACTCAAAACGACGTCGTTTTGGTCATTTGAGCCACTTTTGAGCCACAAAATTTGAGCTACGTAGCATTGTCGTTTTTAAAGTGATTCAGGATTTCTTGCTTTTCCTTTGATTTTTTGTTATTATTATTATTATTATTAAAAGCACACAAGTCACTTCTATGAACTTTTTGTTATTATTATTATTATTATTATTATTATTTTTAAAAGCACACAAGTCACTTCTATGAACTTTTTATTATTATTATTATTATTATTATTAAAAACACACAACTCACTTCTATGAACTTTTAAGAAAATTTGTTTAGTTATGAGTTTTGGAACGATTTGTAATTTTTTTTCTCTCCAGATTGATTGATGGATAAAATATAAGAGAACGTGAAAGGAGAGATGAGAGAGAAAAAGTGATTAATTGATTGATTAATAATAATATAAAATAAAATTAAAAAAAAAAAAGAGGAGAGGAGTTTTGAAAGTAATTTTGAGTTGTATTTTGAGAATATGATTGGTTAATATGTTTCATCCAAATCATAATTTGATAACAGAATTGAGTTGAGCATAGAGTTTTCTAAATATGATTTGAGAATAAAGTTGTATTTTGAGTTTGTGAGTTTTGAAATTATGATTTGAGTGTGAAAAATTTGTTTGGTGAATGAGTTTTGAAAAGAGTTTTGAATTGAGTAAGGAATTTTTGATGTAATATATGATATTTGATACAAAAATTTACAACTCATAACCAAACACACAACTAAAAAATCTATTCAAAACTCATAAAAAAAATTTAAAATTCTAAAATTTTTTCTTATTTAAAATATAAAACATAACAGGTGCCAATTGTAAAAAAAAAAAAAAAATGCACAATTTCGGTCAACCGGCCAAACGTCTGGTTAGTCCAAATTTTCCCGCCTTGGAAAGAATTTTCAAAAGTGAATGTGGAATTAATTTTTAAAAATTCTAAATAAACAACACACTCAAAACAATAGGTGGAATTGTGTTTGGAGAGCTTCTCCAAACATAGCATTTTTCCAATGCTATTCATATGCAAAGGTGGATGATGGTTATAACTAAATCAAACTAACCATGCTCACTCACAAATTTTCATGATTTTAGAGTAAATGGTTTAAGAGATGTGAATTTCCAAATTTTGATGATTTAATAATATATGCTAACTAGTAGTACATAGACATTATCATATTCATAATTCTTATGCTTTAACCCATGACCTGCGTATCATAGATTCGAGTTTCGGAGATATGTTTAATTTTCAGAAAATTGAGTTTTATATTTTTTGTATATTTTTGTTTTTAGTAAAAAACAATTAATTTTTAAGAATTTTTTTTTTTTAAGATGCACTTAACTTAGATTTACTTAAAAAGTATAATATTTATGCGAAAAATGTTTTAAAAAATTTATCAAATAAAAAATATATAAAAATTCAGTAAATTTTCATATTTTTATGCATTGATTTAATTTTTTAAATATTTTTTTATAAATATTTTACTTTTTAGATGCATCTAAATTATGTGTATCTAAAAAGTAAAAAAATTACTTAAAATATTAAAAAAAATTCACTAAAAAAAAAAAAAAACACACACACACACACACACAAAATTTAATTTGCAAAAAATTAATGAAAACCAAACAAAGTGATTGGCTTAGTGTAAATGAAATTTTTACATAAAATTTTAATGACTTCTATAGAAATTTATAGAATCACACATTAAGAATAAAAGAAAAGAGACGTGAAGGGTACTTTACAAATGCCTTCCTTTCTAATCTTTACTGAAAAATGTATAACAAGGATTAATTATTATTATTAAATTTTTTCTTTTATAACCGATTGTCTAGGTCAATTTACACACATCTCGATTAATCTTGAGGAACTAATTCCACTGTCTACTTGCAAAGCCTCATTTAAAGTCAAAGTAAACATCCTATATGGACTAACCCAAGAAACTTATTGTAACTAGGGAGTATTGATTAATTATTCTATAATATTTAAGAATTAGAATAAGAAATATTTAAATACAATAATTCATCAGGTTAAAATTAGGGTATCTATAGAAAGAAAATTGGCCTAAAGTAAAATACACTTTGGGTAAGTACTTATAAACTCTAAAAAAATTTCTTACTCTGGACCGCTTTTCCTACAACAAATGTCTATCAAATGCATCAAATGTCAATATGTCTATAGGTAGCGAGTCTCCTCCGATCCTTAACCCAGATGGGAGGGCGTTGTTCATATGGAACTCATTACGGATTCCATTTCAATCATTAGAATTGTTCATTTTATCGAACATTTCGTATATTTTTTTTGCACACAAAATTAGGTCGATTCAATAATCGTAATTCATTCAATTCATCGTCCTTTTTTTAGTGATAAATACGATAAATTAAATAAATTACGATTATTGTATCGACTTAATTTTTTTTGTGATTGATATACATGAAATACCCAACAAAATAAATAGTTCAGGTCATTAAAACCGACCCATAATGGACCTACATGCCCAAACATCTCCCTCATGGAGTCTGTCTATAATATATATATATATATAATGCGTGCAATTTGATTCAATTTGTATGTCTTACTATTGTAGGAGCCGGTGGGTGGACTGCCTCTAGGTTGCAATATTTAGATTGCAATATGCGTTCACAAAAAGGGAAAAAAAAGAAAAAAAAAGAAAAAAAGGTTGCAATATGTCATTCCTCTTCTTGTAGGACCCTGTGGTGGACTGTGTTGCCCATGGTGGACCTACGAGCCCAAAATGTATCAAATTGTATTATAAACAAAAAAAAGGCAGTCCAGAGTAAGACAGATTGTATCAATTGTATTATAGACAGATAAGGCAAATTGTATCAAATTGTACGCATCATATAAGGAATGTTTGGGAAATTGACTAGTTTAGTAGGCTATTTTAATTTTTGGTTATCTTACTATGCTAAAATAGTTGTGTTTAGGAAAAGAGTTAGATTTTTTTGTAATAGGATGTGATATTTGTAAGGAAAAAAAAAAAGTGAAATGATTATAGTGAGTGATAGAGTTAATTTTCTAACATGTAATTCTTTAATAATATAGTTATATTTGTTAGAAAGAAACTGTAAAATTGTGCATTGTTCTTCTATCAACTTATATTCAATATATATATACATACATATTATACAAACAAGTGTCCAGAACAAACATTTTTAATAACAAATCAAGACTTTGCAAAACACCTCCATCACGGCAATAATTGTATTTTTTTTTCACTTTCACAGAAAGAATCACATTATTGAAGGAAAGTAGATTTTGAAATTTATAACAATATGATAGCGTCTCAAACTCTTACTCATCAAAACATTTTTATTACAATGAGTTATAATAATGAATAAGAAGAAAAATAAGAAGATCGTGAAACAAAAATTATAGAAGATCTATTGCAATATTTTCTTCAAGTAACGTTAGACGAGTTAAAACAGGAATTGTCATATCTACTATGAAATTCAAGAAAAACAATGCACCTAATGCACATATTTTAGTCAAATTACAAGGAAAAAATTAAATGATACCCAAACATTATCTCAACAACTCAATGATGCAGAAAATAAGTACATCAAATAAAAAGTTTCGATCAATTTTTGTCATATGCTGATTACTAACAGAGGACATAACAAATTATATAACTTGATAATTTCATGAAAATGACTTTTCAAACACTTATAAGTATGGATCTATAAACATCGTGAAAACAATTATGAAATTCCTATATCGATCGAAATATTAAAGTACAACATCATTCCATTTTCTTAAAAAAATTATTCCACATTTTCTACATAAATGGAAATATACTAATGACTAATGTTATATTTCATCATGCAAGATATTCGTGACACAGGAAATGAGACTCAACAACTCTTGATGTATAAAAATATATTACATATTGATATTAATGCGTTGTTACACGAATAATATGCAATAATAGGTTCAATGAACACTTCCTCAATTTTATTTTTTTTTATTTATTTATTTTTTATTTTTTGTGTGTGCGTGTGATGGCCACTACAATCTACATCTCAGTGGAAAATGTCATAAACAGCTAAAAACACTTCCTCAATATAATTCATAATAATGTGATATGATAGTTGTCAATTTTTAATTTGTCACACAATCATAAAATACCCAACTCCCTTGCTACATCATTATATAGGTAATTTTGTGGGTCCAAGTAGTAGATCTCTAGCATTTTTCATACATTAATACGTCTCAGTCTCAGACCCGGTCCCAGTCCTGGTCTAGGACTGGAAGAAACATGTAAACATGTTGAGCAGTGCAATTCTAAAAATCCATTGGCTACACACAAGAAGAAAGTCCCATGCCACAACCATAACAGAGAAAATGAGCCAAATGATGTAAAAAAGGCAACTGAGCCCATTTGGGATGAAGATAGAGATAAGGGAGATTGGAGAAAGAACTCCCGAGACCATAATAACATGGCCGAAGATTCGAGAATAGTTTGAACAAAATTGAGCACGTCCGAACAGAGCTGCCAAGCCATAAATGCATATTGCTACCACAGAAATTCTCATGCTGATAGGATGAGTTGGAAAGGGGGAGTCATCTCCATATTGATACTTCAGTTGGATGTGGCCATTCAGCAATGTAACAAAGGAGAAGTATACAGCATGAAATTCTAGTGTGATGTATGAAGAGAGATTCCTCACCCTTGCAAGAATTAAAAATTAAAAAATAACATAAAATAAAATGGATTAGATTTCAATGTTAAAAATTATAGTTCTTCAAATATAAGTGAACTAAAGTGATTGAATATAATAGGGTGTCAGCTACAATGCTACCAATATCTGTGGGACTCTGTGTGGTTTATGTTGGGAATTTCAATGTAAAAACTATAGTTCTTCAAATATAAGAAAACTAAGTGATTGAATATAGGGTTGTGGTTGCGGTGTGTGTACTACTGATTTAAGTTGTATTTAGATCATACATTTGGATAGCGATTTAGAAGGAAGAGAGAGAGGGGAAAAAAAAAAAGAGGAAAGGAAAAATATATGAGTATATGAATGAAATATTAGTTAAATTTTTCCTCAATTTTCTTTTTCTTTCCAATTGCCTATCTAAATCTATGATACAAACAGTGTTTAATATTCAAGTTTAAGAAAAATACTATGTCATCAACTTTTTTATCACCATTTTATTTTTTATTTTTCTAATATATCATCATAAGGAACAAAAATTGACCACATACTACAATTAGATTTTTGTATGTAATGACTAGAAAATTCAAACCTTTAAGTTGTTAAATAAAAATAAGCGTATTTAGTCAATTTCAACCATATCTTTCATGTTTTGGGAATTGGTAAGTTTAATATATTTCTTGTCACCTTAGTTAGTAATATGCTTCATGATGTTTATGTATGATATGAGGCCCAAAATATGTGGGCCTATGTGTTATCTAAACTTTGACATAAAATAGGTTAATAAAAATTGAAGGATATATCCTCTGTTTTTCAAACTCTGATAGATTCTGAGCCATTGTCACCATTTTTGTCAAATCTGAAGTTTTACGTAATCATTTCCCTTAAAAGCAATGGGGTTGAAAACTAGACTCATAAATCAATTCTAAAAACTCTTACAAATTACTAATAACTGGTTAGAGAAAATGAATGTGAATTTCAAAATCAGCACATTTGATTTGTTTTTCTGTCAAAAAAATAACCAATGTGCACTGTTTGGCCCGCAATTCCACTTACCCAAACCACATACTGATGAGTACTATCTCATTTTAAATTAGACTTAATAACATTCGCTTCCATAAATTTTAATGATTTTAGAGTAAATGAAACGATTTAAGAGATATGATTTTCCAAATTTGATGGTTCTATAATAGGTGCTAACTAGTGACTAGCAGCACCATAGACATTAATTAAATCATATTCATTATTCTTATGCTCTAACCCATGGCCCACATATCACATATCCAAGGTGTGACATTGTCGATTTTGTATAAATGAGAGATTCACATAAAGTTTTAATAATTTTTAAAATTTTATAGAATCACACACTGTGAATAAAGAAAAAGAAAATTTTTATTATACCTTCCTAATCTTTACTGAAAAACATGTAACATTAGCTATTTGTCTTCTAATATTCAACGAATTGGAATAAAAAAATATTTGACTATAATAATTTAGTCAAAGTAAAATTATGATGAAAATTACCCTAAAGTAGAAAATATTTTGTAATATTTACTTTATAAAATTTGGATTCTGAATCCACAAAAATATCACTTTAACCTTTCATTCAATTTTTTCATCTTAAACCTTCGTTTCTAAATTGGACCCAATCTCAACTATCAATCCATCTTAGTGGATGGAGGCGATTTAAAAATTCCAGAAGTATAATTTTCTCAATTCACTCTTTTTTTCTTTAGCAATAAGTATGATTATAAAACAAATCAAAGTATTCGAACTGAATTTATGTTTGACTCATTAAAAGCCCATTTGAAGGCTAATTTTTAATCAAGCTGAGCTCAAATAGCTTTAATAGAGAGATATTGTATCACAAATTTTTGTGAAATCATCTTACTTCACTCACTTATGACCGGTTGTTTCAGTTTATTTTTTATTTATTTATGAAGTAAATTCTTAGCGATGTACTCAAGAGTATGAGAGTATGGAACAAACAGGGGACATGACACTGTACAAAACTCGAGAAAGTATCATTTTGCTCTTAAAATATCACTCAAAAATCAATTCAACTCCTATTTTTTTAATAATATCAATTTATATGTAAACTATTTAATTCTGCATCAATTTTACCCCACTGTCAATTATTGTCTATATAATCAAACATAAGTTGTTGATATGACACCCGAAATTCATTTGAAAATTTATTTACTCCCAAACTATCATCAAAATATTAATTAGATCCTTAAATAAAATGAAGTTTGGGAGTCTAATTGATCTTTTAAAAGTAGAATAAAATTTTAGAGCCACATCAACAACTTTCGTATAATTATAAATGGCAAGTAACAGAGACGGTTAAATTGATCGAAATTCAAATAGTTAAATGCAAAATTAATATTATTAAAAGAATAGAAGTTGAATTGATTTTTTAATAATAATTTATGGAGCAAAATGAAATTTGCACTGAGAACTCTGAAATTTGGCTCCCTATTAAATGTTCATCCGTCTTGGAAACTCAACAAGCAAACCCATAAATAAACTCTACCATAAAGAAGAAAAGAAAAACAGAGGAACAAACACAACACAAACCCATAGGTGAAAACAGTTAAGTGGAAAGATGGATAAAGGTTGCCTGCCATAGAGCATAATATTAGATAAGAAAATGAGACGATGAAGAAGTAGATGAAAATGATGAATTGTAAAAAAGTTACGGCTTGCCAAGAGACTGTAAGTTTGTAATTAAAGAAGGCCAACGTACCTGGTGTGATGCTGCTGATGATGAAGAGGAAGATCAACCATATGAGGGTGCACCATTATCTGGTCTGGTGATGGTGTTTCCGGAGTATCGTTGGTTCTCGTGTTATATATGGGGTTATGGTGTTTCGAGAGTATAGTTGGTTCTCATGTTATATATATGGTAGAGTTAGTCAATGGGGGGCATCACACGGTCACCCACATTTTTTCCTCAACTGTGGGTGTGGGCCTCTCCTCTTACAAGAATTTGCTTTTCCTCTTACAAGAATTTGGGGGCCTGTGAGTTTGCTTTTCCTCTTACAAGAATTTGTGAGTATAATTTATATCTTTTCCTCTTACAAGAATTTGCTTTTCCTCTTACAAGAATTTGTGAGTTTGCTTTTCCTCGAGAATTTGTGAGTTTGCTTTTCCTCTTACAAGAATTTGTTTGCTTTTCCTCTTACAAGAATTTGCTTTTCTTCCTCTTTGTCATTACAATTTATATTTCACTTTTCCTCTATATTTCAGATTTCCTCCTCTTTATATTTGCCACTGTTGTGAGTATAATTTATACTGTGGGTGTGGGCCAGAGTGTCAAAGTATTGTGAGTTTATATTTCACACTCGTATAATTTGTTGTGTATATAATTTATATTTCACTGTGGGTGTGGGCCAGAGTATCGTTGGTTATTTGCCATGTGGGTGTGGGCCAGAGTATCGTTAGTTATTTGCCATGTGGCAAATAATTTGCAAATAATTTTGCATTATAATAGGTAGCGCGCAGGTTTGAACCTATGAACCATCAAGCTTAATAGCCGCCACATTAGTAAATGATATAAATTTATATCATTGACTGCATTGGTAATATTTTCTGCGTTATAATTTATAAAATAATTATAATACCACAATTCGGATCCAATTAATTAAAGGGCCATGTTATATGCATCTTATTATGTATTTTTGTGATAAATGTCTTGCATTTTTTGTAGCAATTACGACAATTTATGATTCAGAAATTAAATAACACATTTGGTGGTTTTTACCCACTTGATCCAAATATTTTAGGGTAAACTATCAATAGATCATAATATTTGGATTTAATTCCCATAAAATCCTATTGAAAATAAGTTCTAATAAAATTGTTGTTAATTTAATGATTAGGCGACTGTGAAAAGATTGGTTGAATAAGTGGCTCAATTATTTAATGGGTGGCTCGATTTGTACCTTAAAAGATTGGTTAAATACCTCAACTTAATATAAAAAAAAAATTATTACGTTCCTATTCAAAATGACCAAAAAATACTTGAAATTGACAAAAAGTACAAATCTTAGGGGGTGTTTGATAACATCATTCAACTATCTTAAAACTGAATATATTAAATAATAATTAATTAAGCCCATTTGATAATCACAATTGATATTACTTAAATTTTAAGTGTCTTTTAAAATGAAGGCTAAAACTTAAGAAAATTTTAAGTTCTGTGAAACTTACTTAATTCTGACTGAATTTATAAATATTATAAACTCACCATCACCACTACCACCACAACCAGCACCATCATGCCACTACTACCACCACCACCACCACCACCACCATCATGCCACCGTCATCACTACCGCCACTACTACTACCACCACCACCACCATCATGTCACCACACCACCACCATTTTACTACCATTACCATCGCTACCGCTATCACCACCATGCTACCACCACATCAACGCCACTGTTACCACCACCACCACCACTATTACCACCACCATCACAATATAAAAATTAAAATATATAATTTGAAAATAATAAATTTTAAATTTTATTTTTAGTTCAGCACTTAAATTTTTATGAAATAACTTTTCAACTTAAAAAATTCAGCATTCAGTTTTCAATGCTTAATTTTTAGTCTTTAGTTTTCAAATTTCAGTTTTATTAAACACCACCTTAGTGTTTTGAATAACCCATCTTATAATTGTAGCACTCCAGAAATTTTTTTCTTTCTCATTGCTCGAGTGACGGATTGATCTCTCAAGCGGTCTTGCGAGTCATCTAGCACTTTTGCAGGTCTAAAATTCTAGGAGATATTGATGTTTGCTCTAGCGCAAGGTTGGTTGCTCGAGCAATCTACCTTGGTTTGGTCTAAAGTCCTTGGAGCGTGAGTTCTACGCTCGAGCAAAGGTTTCATCGCTTGAACGGTGTGATGTCTCTGACGCTCGAGCGCAAGAGTGGTTCCTCGAGCGGTCTATTGAGGATCGACACTTTAAAAAGTCATTTTTGGTTCACTTTTCATCATTCTTTTTAGATTCTCTCTCTCCTCTCTCTCTTTTCAGCCATTTTTTAGTTTCAAGTTCATAAAAGCTCGATTTTCATCTCTTTCTACTAATTTCCTACCCTATGCTCCTTATATAAAAATGAAGAGTACAACGAGGGCTTTCAATCTATCCAAGCAAATCATGTTTTTATTGAAGTTGGATTTTTGGGTTTCTTCATCTTCTAGCTTGAGGTAGAGATTTCTTTAAGATTTCTTTACTTCTCTTCAATATTTTCTGATAGATAGATGAGTGGTATATTTGTATTGCATAAAAATCTCATGTTGTGGAGATTTTCTTAAAGGCATAAAAAGGAAGTTAGGGTTTTCAAAATAAGGGAGTTAAATGTAAGATTAAAGTGGATTAATGAAGTTTTGAGTAGTTAGAACATGGTTTTGTGCTTTAAAGTAAAAAGCCCAAATTTTTGTCTAACCCTAGTTATGGTTTTTTATTTATTTATTTAAAAAATGATGAATTATTTCAATTGGCCTTAAATTCTTGAAATTAAGTTTATGTTTGGCTAATTAAATATAGAAATGATGATTATAATATGTTGTGAGAATGATTATTGTGAAATAGTAAATTGGTAATGGAAATTGGACTAATAAATTAGGAAGGTGGGTATGATCTTGAATGTGGTGTACAATTGAATAAAAGGTGTCAATGTTGAGAAGTAAATAATATTGTGGGATGTGTTGTTGGGTTAATGTGTCACGCCCCTGATTTACAAGGTCCGGCTCACGTGAAAATATCCAAAGCCGATAAATAAAAAGACGCCAATCAAATAGAAATAAATAATATCTCTCATGCAATGGATACAATAGTGTCACACAATACATGTGTTATTTCAATTTCATACACCCTACATTCGCATCTACGTGGAATGGATGTTCTTTGACTAAAACTTACAACAGATGATATATATATACCAAATTGAAATGCCCAAAGGCTTACATCATTTACAAAGGGTGTAACCTTACAAGAACGGTACGCGACCTAAAAAAGTAAAACAAATGGCCTAAGGCCTACAAATCATGGAACCACCTTACTCAGCTCTGATCATAACCCCAATGTCGGTACACACAACACACCTAAAAAACATTTTCAGCCACGTAGGGTGAGCACAAAACCCAGTAGAAAATATTTCAAAAACTAAATATGCTCTACTAGCTTAAATGATCATGATGCAATACATATATACAATATGCAATAATGCATTTTCAAATCCATCTGTATTCTCAACAAAACAAAACCTATCTTTCCAATCACCAAAACCTTTCCGTTTATTCAAAACGTTTTTCGAAATCAGAACATCTGCTTGGTAAAACCCATTTCCAAAACAAGCTCGATATATCACAATACCAACATGCAAATACATTGCCAAACCAAATGCGAATACATCGCTAAACAGTTTTTCAAAACATCCTTTGAAATCAACACAATAATAAATAAAATGAGTAAATCTCCAAGGCTAGTGTTCATAATAGTAACTATAAGTCACTATGCTATTTTTCTAGGATTATCCTAATGGAATCCGCACTTACCGTGCGATTTGAGGTCTTTCACCATGGACACACAAGCCAAATTAATTCTGCTCTAACACCCCCTTATAGCTTTACTACTTTATTTACCCTTTTCCAATAGCACAATACATGTGATCTAAAATATTATTTCCAAAATGATACTAATGTTCTTAAAACATAATACAAGAATTTCCAAAACATTCTTTCCAGAACCTACAATTTTTGAGTACCAAATCCATGACAGGCTTCATGATATGAATGATTTCAATTCGCCTAATCCATATGCAATTTCTAACTCACGACAATGCCATCCTCCATCGATAGCCAAAACAGTTATCTCTAATGCAAGGAAGAGTCTACAATGTGCACCTTCTAAAAGGGCACATGATATGCACTTATTGTGTGGTTCATATTGTGCCACGTCATAAAAAGTAACCTACTTAACAGGTCATTTAATAGGTTACATGAAAGAATCATAACTTTTTTTAAATATCATAACAATTACTACAATGAATCATAACAATGTCATAATATAAACTACGGTGTCGTAACAAAGACAGTATCAATCATAACAATATGACAACGAATAACAAATGTAGTTATTTCCAAAAAATTATCATAACATTTGAATCATAACATTTTTTATTATGATTCACCATAAGAAATCATAACGTTTGGTGGTACAAATCATAACTTTTACTAATGAATCACAACCATAACACATTGAGTATAACTTTTTTTCCCACAGTCATAACGACATTAACAAACTATCATAACTTTTACCAATGAGTCATAACATAGCACATTGATTGTAATTTTGTCCCAAAAATCATAACAACATTAGCAAAACATCACAACTTTTAAAATTTCAAACACAATTAATTGGGTAATCAATTGGTATAGCATATTGGAGTGAATGGAAAATCATAATTGATTGCAAAATTGATTGGATTGAAATACCACAGTTGATTCTACAATCGATTAGTAGCCAGGGTTTTGAACAATCACAATTGACTGTACTATAACGCCCCACTACTTGCTGGCCCAAATAACTTGTGGGTCGACCAATAATACCCAAAAGCTTAAGTCCAAGTTATTTAGTAGCAAGGTAGTGGTGCTTTATATACCCAAGATCACCCATGCAAACTTCCGATGTGGGACAGGGTGTTACAAACTCCCCCACTTATAAATCCTCGCGTCCTCGCGAGAGTCTATAATCAATCAGAATACCACGACAAGCTCGTGGCCAGCCCAGAATAAGTGGCCCACATGGTTGTGTGCATGGGTCGGCTCTGATACCATTTATAACGCCCCACTACTTGCTGGCCCAAATAACTTGTGGGTCGACCAATAATACCCAAAAGCTTAAGTCCAAGTTATTTAGTAGCAAGGTAGTGGTGCTTTATATACCCAAGATCACCCATGCAAACTTCCGATGTGGGACAGGGTGTTACAAACTCCCCCACTTATAAATCCTCGCGTCCTCGCGAGAGTCTATAATCAATCAGAATACCACGACAAGCTCGTGGCCAGCCCAGAATAAGTGGCCCACATGGTTGTATGCATGGGTCGGCTCTGATACCATTTATAACGCCCCACTACTTGCTGGCCACAACCTAAGTTCAAGCGTTGATGCCAACTATCAACTTTACCATCATCCAACCACTTTGGTGCCCTCGCTTAAGTCATTAGAATATAAAGGAGATTCAAGTATCACAATTGATTGTACAATTGATTGTAGGGATCCTTGATATAATAAACATAATTGATTCAATAATCAATTACTTTTCATAAGCCACACTAAACCAATTAATTCCCAACTTATTCATAGTTCCCAATCAATTAGTAAAAGCCTAATCATTAATATCAATTTAGTCAATATTCAAATAGTAATTGATTGGTCGATCGGTCGCCATTTATAAGTAATTATGTTGTTGTGTTGCCATTACCTCAAACATTATCACTAACAAAAATGCATGACACTCCAACTATGTTTCTCGCTCTATGATTCTCTCTCTCTCTCTCTCTGTGTGTGTGTGTCATTATCATCAATGTTAATGTTACTTGAAGTGTTGTTGCTATGACTATCTCATCGACTCTCACTCTTTCTTTCCTTGTCATTATTAGTGAATAATGTTATTGTTACCAACTTCAATTAATCATGCCCTTTGATCCACTGAAACACAACTATCATCATCGACTTAGACCATTATAATAGCATTGTTGCCGCTACTAGTGTCATGTTGTCATTATGTCAAAATGATGACGTTGGGTATAAATCACTTTGACACATTTATAACTATAGCACATACCAGTATTAGTCCTTGCCTATTATTTCGTAGTTGGTCATTACTTTTTTACCATCACTCCTTTTATTCTTAGATATATATTGTTTGTCATTGTACCCACCTTAGTCCCTGTATTATTTGTCTTTTCTTATTTTTGGTCTGATTTGCCAACTTCTGAGGGTAACTATAGAATTTTAAAAATTAACTTTCCTACTTTGATCACTTGGAAAACTTTGTTTTCCTACTTCAAAATAGATAGGTCATGGCAAGTAGTAAATGGAAGTGTTCTACGATGGAGGAATGCACGTTGAGGTGGTCTATAGGAGAGGTTTTCGTACAAATGAAGGTCAACTTGACCCATCTTGCATTTTCTGTAACGCCCTCAAAATAAACCCATAATATACACAATATTGACATGCATTGATATAAGAAAAACAAAACATTATTTCATTCATCAGAGTATTCTTATTAAAAGACATTACATGTAACATCGAAAATAAATGCCCTACGGGCTTACAACTTTCCAAGCCAACACTTGGACACAAAAGTCTGAGCACTAACTCAATTACACATTAAGCCATTGGCTTGAGTTTACATGTAATATCAAAATAAAACAAATTAACAACTAACTAAACAGAGTCTTCAACTCCAAATCCTCCCAAGCTAAGTCCTTGGAGGTAGCATATCACCTGGACCTGAAAATAATGTTCCCGTATAGGGTGAGCCACAACCCAGCAGAAATACACTAAACCAAATATAAGAATTGACTAAAGCAATAGCATTCGATAGATGGTTAACACTTATAAATCCATTATATCATTATACAGTTTTATGACAATAATGTCCATGACATGTTTCACTTTCCATTATTATTCAATTTTCCACTTATACAAACATGGCTTAGAACCTGGCCAAACAATGTAATGAGACTACATCTCATATTAACATTACTTCCAATAACAACAATTTAAGTGAGACTAAGGCTCAAACTAAAGCACTTCCATAAATCGACAAGTACACATATATGCTGTACTAATACACTTCCATACATCAATAAGTACACAGATCTGCTGTACTAATGGAGTCCATCCCCTTTCTCCTCCCAAACTGGTTTGAGAGTCCATCCCCTATCTTCCCTCAAACCATGGAGTACATCCCCTATCTCCTCCCAAACAATATGCATATACAATGTATTTAACACTTGCCTTATACAATATTCAATCAATACACGTATTTGCTGTATTAATTCAACTGTCATATTCAATGACTTATTCACTGTGATTAGTTTCATTTTTCCCTAATCAACATGCAATGTCTACAACAATCACAACTATCCTCCACCGATAGCCCAAAACAGTTATTTTTAAACAGAAAATAAATGCATTAAACGGATATAATATCAACATTTATATAAGTGGGTGATAAATTAATCCAACCACACCATTCAATCAACAATTTCCCAATTCCATGAATTTAAACTTAATTCCACACCTTTTTCCCAAAATTAATTATACAAATTAATTTACTACAACAATTAGGTTTTTTTTTCTTCCCTTTCCTCAAAAATTAACCCTAAGGTTCAATTTTCTCAATTTGACACTAACAATATCATTTTTCATGATTTACAAACATAGGGAATTTAATATATGAAAACCCCCCCTTTTCATCAAATTACAATTCAAACCCTAACATTTTTCCAAAATTACCAAACAACACCAACATATCAAAATGACTAAAACTTAGGACAAAACCTATAATATGGAGTAGGGTATCCTTACCTCGAAAATAGAAGCCCAAAGGTGAAGATGATGAAAGTGCAAAGTGCTCCAAATCCCCAACTTTTCAGATTAGAATAAAGCCCACGCAACCCTCTACCTTTCTTACAAAGGACCTAGGGTAGAAATACACTCTAAGTAGATCAAACCTAAGAGAGAAGGTGTGTAGAGGGAGAGAGAACACGGACCTAGGGTTTTGAAATCAAAAGAGGATAAAAAAATGAATTTTTCCCCGCTGCTGCGTATTTAAATATAACAGGCTCACTCGAGCGAAGACTTGGTCGCTCGAGCGACCAGACACAAAGAATACTCGCTCGAGCGTAGGAAGCCTCGCTCGAGCCAACAATGCGATGCTTCAGGTCTGCAACCCAGAAGCACGCTCGAGCGACAGAATGCTCGCTCGAGCGAAGAACTCGAAAATACACACCTCGCTCGCTCGAGCGAAGGAAAGCTCGCTCGAGCCAAGAATGTAACTCTCAAGTCTATACCAAGACGCAGTCGCTCGCTCGAGCGAAGGTCCAAAAACAAAGAGCTCGCTCGAGCGAAGGACCAAAATTCTGGGCAGCAACCATTTGTTTCCAAACACAACCAACCTGTAACAAACCTGCCCAACACATCCTATAATCTCAAAAATAAGGAATTAAAGGACGACAACAATAAATATATAATAACAGGATCCACGGAACCTAAGTCCGAATACAACAATCAAATGGGGAAAGACCGGGGTCACTATATTTTCCGTCACAAAAGTATAACATTTGTTACAATTTGGACCAAAGTGAAAAGAATATAATAGTTTGGTCATTTTCGTACAAATGAAGGTGAACTTGACCCATGCCACATTTTCCGTCACAAAAGTATAACATTTGTTACAATTTGGACCAAAGTGAAAAGAATATAATAGTTTGAAGACCAAAGTGAGAAAGTATTCATAAGCAGGGTGAAGGTCTAATTTACGATTTTACAAAATGTAAACCACGCCTTAATCTGTGAAGAAATTGTTGATTTAATTAATATCATAATAATTAATATTTATTATTAAAAAATATGCTAACATAATTTAATATGAAGATTTAATAATTTTAATAAAGATAAAAGAGGAAATATCATTTTGCCTCTCATACTATCACTGAAAATTAAGTTAACCTCAGTTATTTTGATAATATTAATTTACACTTAGTTTATTTGATTTGGATTAATTTTACCCCTGTTGTTTGCTTTGTTTGTAATCCAACGAAAGTTGGTGACGTGGCAATGAAATTTGAAATTTCATTTTACCCTCCAAACTATCTATAAAATATTAATTAGACCTCCAAACTTCATTTTATTTAGAGAACTAATTGATATTTTGGGTGCCACATGAGCAACTTTTATTTTATTATAGATCGTAATTGATGGTGGAGCAATATTGATGCAAAATCGAATAGTTTAGATATAAAGTAGATATTATTCAGGGAACAATGGTTAGATTGTTTTTTGAGTTATAGTTTGAGAGAAAAATGATATTTTCTGAAAGTGAAATTTTAATAAAAAAAATTTTTTAAAAAATAGTTTGTGGAAAATAAAAAATAAAAAAATATTAATAAATTTGCATAATTATTTGACCTCACCAAATTTTAAAAGGTGGACTACCTCGAGCCCCCATAATTTGGATTTGAGGGCACTGTTTGGGCCCGTGGGGCCGATCACGAGTTCTATTTCGAATCCAAACCATTAATTTTGTTGGGTATTTTGTGTGTTTCATTAACACAAAAAGATAGAGCAATCCATGGTTGTCACCAAAAAATGTACAAAATTGGTGTTTTTAAAATTTAATCATCACTTTTTGTAATGACAAATGCGATAATTTGAAAAGGTTATGATCAACCTAATTTTTTTTGTGAATAAAATACACCCAAAAAAAATTCCTGATTATCAAAACGGGATCAATGGTGCCTCCCAAAAGGTCCAATCTAGATTGTGGACTGGAGACACTCCACCTCCATTAAAATAGTCATATATGTTGTTTCCAAAAAAATAATTTAAAACTTCCTAAAACTCAACACAATCATAGTGTTTCCAAAAATAATAAATTAAAACTTCCAAAAAACTCAACACATGCTTAATTTGGCCACCCAAAAACTCCCACAGACACATGTCTTGGAGTTTTGGCATAACAGTCTTGTCTCTCATGTGCTGGTCTTAGATTCACTGTTTGATCCCACGACAAAGCTGCTAGTGCCATCACAACTATTAGCCAACACCTTCATGCTGTGGAGACCTACGGTATGTTTGTTTTTATTGTTGATGTTGTTTAAGTTTGTTTGAGTCTAGGGTTTGATGTTTTTTTTTGGAGACTTAGTTGTTTTTGATGAGTTAAATATGATGAAATACTCATGTTTTTGTCCATATTGTATATACGATACCCACTCGAATAAGAGAATTTTGAACTTCAAAATCTTCTACTATCCCTTTCTTTCTTTTCTCAATAATAGGTAGGTTAGAGTTTTAAATTTCTGTCATTGATAAGTGAAAGGAATTTCAAATTGTGCAGTAAAAAAAAACAAGGGAAAACAGAGATAAATGAAAAAAAAAAAAAAAACTCAACACAAAAGACAGGGGAAAACAAAGGAAACAAAATAAGCCTAATTTCTGCTACAATAGTCATTGACTACAATCAACACTACGAAGGGAGAGACTAGTTTTCTGCGCAACAAAACCAAAAATTGAGACCTCATTGTCGCTGGAATAGTAGTTTTTTAAATTTTATTTATGATAGTCATTAATCTGTACAATCCTTGAATTGGAAGAGAATGATTGGAGTTAAAAAAATGAGAGCAACAGAGGACCTCAATAAAGGGGGTGATTGGGAAATTTGGTTAATTGTTTATTGTAATGGGGGTTGAAATGGATGACTCTTTGCTTCTATGATTTCTCTCTATCTCTGAAATATGTAAGTAGTTAAATGAGTAAACTCAAAATATTTAAAATTGAAGGGTTATATATTAAAACAGTCTATATATTCAATCAAGATTAAAAATCCATATAATTTATTGTTGTAATATCACCAAAAGAAAGACTAAAACCTAACAACAAACAACAAGAATTCAGCCAATGACATCATCAAGCTGATTCATCACATCATTCCGAAACAAAAACAACCTATACAGCATCAGCAACCACCACAAGGATCATAAACAGACCTTCAATGTATGGTTTTCTTGTTGCATTCTCTAGATTTTGTGTGTTTGTTTTTTATTTTTATTTTTTTGATCAGCAAAAAAAGAAACTTTAATGATGAAAAAGCTATATACAAGCGAAAAGTAAACATCAATAAAGGGAGAGAAGTGCAACGAGCATCATAGCTATATACAAGCGAAAAGCAAACATCAATAAAGGGCTAACTAAATCATATGCCAGCACTAAACCCAAGATTGGAGAGAGACCAATCAAACATACAAGAAAGAAAACGAAACAGTATGGAAACCAAAGCACCACCAGGGTAAACTAATCCCGTAAGGTACATATACCCATCCAAGACTCAAAACAGCTTAGCCGCAGTAGTCCCCTAAGCTACCCACAACAATCCCCAACATACTACATATATTTGGTATCAAACAGCAGCAGCAAAATGGCCCAAAACAGAGAAGAACAGCAGCAGCAGCAACTGGCCCAAACAGAAAACAGCAGCAGTATGTAGCCGCAGCAGCATCAAGCAGCAGCAACACCACCTGTACTATAAACATTATTTCACCTAATTTGCTGCAAGTTGCAGATGAAGATGAAGTCCTGGACTGAAAAAGAACACCCCTTCGAATAAGCATTGACCCAAAATGCCACTCTCGCCATAATCAACTCACCAAAGTCAGCGAGGCAAAATTGTTTCCCACTAATAGTTCCACAGAACACCCACACCCTCAGCATACTGATGCAATGTTCAGCAACCAATAGCTCTGATCTACTGCAAATTATTAATAATATCATGTACTGTGTGTTTATTTGTTTGCCTCATTTTTAATTTTTTTTTATAATCAATGTGTAGATGAACGGTTTGTGTTTATTATTATGTTTCTTTTGGTGTGTATACTTTTCTTGCACTTCATATGAATATTTCACCTTTGCTTATGTAGATAATCTATAACAATACACAATGAGTGAAGGAAGCAACAAACCTTGCATACACAAACGATTTACACCAGCATTCTTCTTCTACAAGTATTATTTCTTCACACTATTCAATGTATTATTTTAATTACATGTTTTATGTTGGGTTTAAATATTAGCCCTTATACATTTGGTTGAACTTGTAGCCAAGATGAAAACAAAAGCATGCACGAAGAACAAATAAAAGTTATCGACATGGTTTGCACATTGCCTACGTACTACATATTGTTTGCATATTTTATGTTATCTTTATCTTTTATGTTCTACTTACATCACTTATATTTACTTTTGAGGCAATGTAGATGAAGAAGGGCTTAGGAAATCAATGGACAACCCAACAGAAGGAGGACAAGGAGTACAAGGAGATGGACACGTGGACTGTTGATAAGCAAGCCAAGTTGAAAGGCCCCCTTCCTACAAAACCAAGAAAGGTGAAATACAAAGAGAGCAACAATTTATTGTTTTAGTATGACATATTTCACACATTGTAATAACATGTTTGCATTTTCATATTCTCACATAAATTGATTCACACACTATTGTTAAGTTATTGAAAGTGTATTTCTTAAATTATTCTAATACCCACTATATTCTTTTTTAGTGGCATTTTCAAACACGAATTGCCTTGAGATCAATTGTTAAAATAATAAAAAGATTAAGCATGGAACAACGTGATGCAGTTACTAGTACTAGGTTAGGGGGGCTCTTGAATCTCAGATGTACAAAGCTTGATCATGGCCTCTGCAAATGGTTGGTTCAAAAATTTGATCCCAAAACTTGTTCGTTGAATGTTCACGGGCGATGACTCCTCTTTACTGAACTAGACGTTCACAAGTTATTGGGCATTCCTGCCAAAGGCAAAACCATAGAACTAAAAAAATCTTCACAATCATTTCCCAAGCTATTTGAAGAACTCGGGAGTTGTCAGAGAAGCTATCAAACTGAATGCTTTGAGAGAGTATTTGACTAGAACAGAGGGAGCTGGAGAGCAATTTATGAGGATATTTTCCCTATATATATTAGGTGCCTTCTTATGCCCAACCACAAAGGATGTTGTTAAACAATCATGCATTCACCTCGTTCGGAATGTGGATGGCATGAAGGATTATAATTGGGCGAAGTCCACTCTTCAATTCTTTGTTCGTGGTTTATGCAAGTACAATTCAAAAAGTCACTCACAACCAAATGGATGCTTATTTCTTATAATGGTATACTTCTAACCAATTACAAATTGTTTTGTTAGAAATACTTGATTTCAATGCCTTTTTCATTACATAGTACATGTTAAATTCATACATTTTTGTGATGCAGTTGTTTTACTTTAATCGTGTTGCTCCTAGTGATTGTCAAGTTGCCCGTGCTCACTCGGTCCACTACTTGGTTGATTGGGGAGATGCAAAAATAAAGGAGACACTGAAACTATTCCAAAATTCAGGCGTTTACCAGAATGAGGTCATCCTTGGCGTATCCTTTCTTTTATGTTTGGTTTTTGTTTGTTATTTTTTATGTTGAAATGAAAACTAAATTGTTTACGATGTGTCTGTAAATAGGTTGGTGTTAATTTTGTTGTTGACGAGCAAATGCAACCATATGTACAAAGTGAGGGTGTTAGGTTTTTATTCTTGGCAATCCCGTTTGACAAAACTCCTTTCAATTATACTTATTTTCGCACTTTTTATTTCAATGAGGCTATGAGTGTTTAGATGCCAATCCAACCCGAATTGTGCCTTGCAGAGAAGTTTGTGATGTTAATACTTTGAAGATTGCCACTTCGCTGATTATGACGGGGATCGAGCTGCCCGGTCAACTCGTGGTGGTCCAGGGGGCAGCGCCCCCGAAGCAAAATGCAAAAATGCATTCAAAGTTGCCTGTCCGCTCGAGCGGACATTCCCCCATTCGAACGGAGAATGCTGGGTTTTAGAAGTTTGATCACTTGCAAAAATACTGGAAGTTGTGATTTCCCGCTCGAGCAGAAGTTTCCGCGCTCGAGCGTAGGTCCGCTCGAGCGGCCATTTTGACGCTCGAGCGGAGATCGCGGGACAGTTTTCTATAAATACGTGTTTCAGTCCAAATCTAGGATTACTTCTCCAGATCTTCTTCTTGGGTTCTAGGGTTTATATCTGGGGATATTTTGCTAGTTTTCTTTGATGTTTTGATTGAGTATTCAACTCATGGTTTAAAGAGTATACATCAAAGGATTATTTGTTTGTTCTACACAAAAGAAAGAGTTGTTCTTCGGTGGATTCTGAAGAATTCGAGCCTGAAGCTTTGGTGGATTCTGGAGTGGCTCATCGTCAAGACAATTCCGAGGTGAAGACGGGGTTGGAAGAGGCACATAGGGGTTGGTTCAATTCGGGCGTGAATTCGCTAGGTAATTGAGAGTATATCTGTGTAATTCCTTTATATCTTCTTAGTGGATTGTTTTGTGGCAGTTGCCCGTGGTTTTTTTATCACAATTGGAGGTGTCCAATTGTGATTTTTCCACATAAAATCGTTGTGTCGATTTGTCTTGATTGTTTGATTGGGATTGTAGTTTACTGCTTAAAATTGGTACATAATAACAAATCAATATCTAGGAGATTTCTAGATTTTTCAATTGGTATCAGAGCGGGTTGCTCTATTTTTTTTTTTGTTTTACAAATCTAGTAGAGCGAACTCTTGTTTGATTTGTGATAATGGATACAATTCGTGAGGGAAATTCTATGGTTCGACCACCCCTACTTGACGAATCCAATTATTCGTTTTGGAAAGCTCGGATAAGATCGTTTTTAAGATCTATTGATGAAAAAGTTTGGCAATCTGTCATGTATGGGTGGACTGAACCAACAATTACCGTTGATGGAGTAACTTTCCCCAAACCAATTGATAAGTGGGACACAATTGATTACCAAAATAGTAGCTGGAATAGTAAAGCTATCAATTCTCTTTTTTGCGCTGTCACACCTGAAGAGTTTAGTCGCATTTGCAATTGTGAAGTCGCAAAAGAGGCTTGGGATATCTTACAAACTATTCATGAGGGCACTCCTTCTGTTGAACGCTCAAAACTTCAAAGGCTCATGTCTAGTTTCGAAAACCTTTCAATGAAAGACAGTGAGACCTTTGATGAATTTTATGCGAAGTTGAGTGACATTGTAAATTCCAGCTTCAATTTAGGTGAAAAAATACTAGAATCCAAAGTTGTCGGAAAAATTTTGAGATCCTTGCCCGATCGGTTGAAACCAAAAGTTACGGCTATTGAGGAGGCTCAAGATGTTGACAACCTTAAGCTGGATCACTTGGTTGAAAATCTCCAAACTTATGAGGCACATAGGAATTTCAAAAAGAAACAAAAAGATGCTATTGCTTTTAGTAGTACTCATAGAGTTGGAGAGGATTCTGATGAGGATTGTGAGATAGATTCCAAGATTACGGCTGCTTTTGTTAAACAATTTAAAAAATCTTTTTTGAAAAAGAATCCTAATCTTTTGGAATCTACTCATACTCATAAATCTAAAGGCAAAGATAAACTCAAAATTAATTCTATAGCCAAGAAGGAGAAAGGAAAGATACAAGGGAACTCTGAAAGAGTTCAATGCTATGAATGCCAAGGATTTGGCCACTTTGCTTTAGAATGCCCCACTCGTTTGAGGAAGAAGAAAGCCCTCGCTATCACTTGGGATGATGAATCAGAATTTGAAGAAGATGAAAGTGACAATGAAGGTTAAGGTGAAGAGGGACATAAATAATTCCTTACTTTCATGGCGGCTTCCAAAACTGAAAGACGAACAGAGTATCCGAAGAGGTCGGTTGAGAATGCCACTGATGATGAATCCTCGGAGAGTGATGATGAAGAGCTTGAACAAGCTTATGAAAAGTTGTATAAAGAGTCTCTTAACTTATCCAAATTGAATGACAAACTCACTACGAAACTCAAAGCATGTGAAAGTGAGAATGTCAAATTAAAGGAGGAGATTTTCGAGGCTAGGATTGATGCCATCAAGATAGCTAATGATCGACAAGCTCTTTGTGCAAAACTCTTGACTTGTGAGACAGAGAGGAATGAGCTACAGCAAATCTATGCAACGTATGAAGAAAAGATTGAATCTCTTGAGATGTCTCAAGTTGCTTTGGAAGAACTAATGATCAAGAAAGAGGAAGAGCTCAAGTGTGCTATGGCTACCATTGGTCTTTGGAACAAAGGATCAAAGACTTTGGACAATATCATTGGGTCTCAACAAATTTGTTCTGACAAGAATGGCATTGGCTTTGGTGGTAAGAAAGGACAAAAACAGAGTGCATCTACATCTCATGATACAAGAACTCAAGGAAAGGGAGAACAAAAAATTCAACATAAGGATGGACTTCTCAAACTTCCTAGAGTTGGTAAGGTAAAAGAAAATAAGGTACACTCTGTTTTTATTTGTCAACATTGTGGTATGCATGGTCATATTCGCCCTTATTGTTATAAGTTGCATGGGAGAGTGTCTCATAGAGATGGAAGAAATTCCAACATCTTGTGGGGTAGGAGACACTTTATTGGTGGTAATGAGGTTAAGGGTCATATTAGACCTCGTTATTTTGATGTGCTTGAGACCAAACATGGAGCGAGTTTGCATTTTCCTAGCTCTAGGAATAGGAAGTTGGAAACCATGTTAAGACGGGTTCTCATTGAAGGGGAAGGGAACCACAACGTCAAGACACCACCCAAGAACCGCTATTCCCACAATTTTGTTCATACTAAAGCGGTTTGGGTGAGAAAACTTGATTTGTGTTAATTTATTTATTCGTTTTTAGTTTTTGGGTCATCTAATGTGTGGTATCATTTAATGAGAAAAAATTTGTGCTTGATCGTTTTCTGACATGCTTTGTTTAAAAAAAATAAAAAGAAAAAAAAATTCAAAAAGATTTTCTTAGTATGGTTTTGCAAGCTTGAAATTTTTTGAGAAGTCCTTGGTGTATATTGGAATTGATGAGAATATCCATTACATGTTAATATGTGTGTGCTATCTGTGGTCATTACTCATTTTGGAGTGTGTGTTTTTTGATTAGTATGTCTCATTCTGTACACACTCTTGGATTAGCAAATTTTGGAGTCTTTTGCCTTAGTGATCATTTTTATCTATAGACTTCTGGCATTGTATCTTTTGCTTTTCTAGAGGAATTGACCTATACTAGCATATCATGGGTGATGTTGAGTCTTTTAACCATCTTCCATCTTTTTGCATTTCCATGGCTTACCCCTCTGATCTTTGTAGTCCAGCCATGAGGAAAAGGCTACCTCAGAGTCACCAACCAGGCCATCCTTATTATATCCATGCTTCTCTGGTTCGGTTTCCATACTCTTGAGCGTGTCAGCCGCCAATGAGTGTGCCAAAAAAAAAAAAAATGTGCAAAAGAAAGAAACAAAAAAAAATGTGCAAAAGAAAGAAAAGAAAAAGATGTGAAAAAAAAAAAGGAAAAAATAAAGGATTCATTGATTGAGGGGGAGCCTCCGCCTTTACTCACCAAATACCCCTTGATTCCTAGTGGTTTGACTTTCCTTTGTTGTGCTTAGATTCTCATACCGGAGGTCCAGCTATCAGATCACTACTAGGATTTGAATCTCGTGTTTGTCGAACTCCAAGAGTCACACACACACTTTTCTCATGGGATCTATGCTTTTCACATAATGCATCACTTTCTTTTATGAGGAATTTTCTAGAGGCTATACACATTGTGTTTTCAAGTAATTGTGCTTCTTGGATAGTCTTATGTGTTTTAAGGTACAAATCTGAAATTCCCTGCTTGCTCCACCATATTATTTTTGTCGTTTTCTTCTTGTTCACTGTTTTCAGTGTTTGTGATTGCTTTTAGTGAGAGGGAGTTTGGTTTATCTTTGTAAGAGTTTGTTAGCATGAACTCTTTGATTATTTCCTTCTTGCATGCTATAGTTGTTTGAGCTTCCTTTGTCAGTTCGTGACAAAAAGGGAGAGAAATGTTGTCAGGTGCATGTGTCTTAGTTTTCATGTTTTCATGCTACATGTTGTTAATATCTCCAAGTCGTATCTATTCATGTTTTTCATCTCATGCTTCAAGATAATCTTGTCATATGTTAATTGCTTTTTCATATACTCTTGTGGCACTAATAGTTGTTTTGGAGATTGTGGCACTAATAACTGTTTTGCAGATCATGACTTGAGAAAGAAGTTTGTTTTTGTTGGTTGTAATGGGTTGGGGTAATTAGGATTTTATTTGTTAGGTGTGTTTTGTCACGGCATTGCCAAAGGGGAAGATTGTTAGGTTTTTATTCTTGGCAATCCCGTTTGACAAAACTCCTTTCAGTTGTACTTATTTTCGCACTTTTTATTTCAGTGAGGCTATGAGTGTTTAGATGCCAATCCAACCCGAATTGTGCCTTGCAGAGAAGTTTGTGATGTTAATACTTTGAAGATTGCCACTTCGCTGATTATGACGGGGATCGAGCTGCCCAGTCAACTCGCGGGGGTCCAGGGGGCAGCGCCCCTTGGCGGGTCCAGGGCAGCGCCCCCAAAGCAAATTGCAAAAATGCATTCAAAGTTGCCTGTCCGCTCGAGCGGACATTCCCCCACTCGAGCGGAGAATACTGGGTTTCGGAAGTTTGATTACCTGCAAAAATACTAGAAGTTGTGATTTCTCGCTCGAGCGGAAGTTTCCGCACTCGAGCATAGGTTCGCTCGAGCGGCCATTTTGACGCTCGAGCGGAGATCGTGGGACAATTTTCTATAAATACGTGTTTTAGTCCAAATCTAGGATTACTTCTCCAGATCTTCTTCTTGGGTTCTAAGGTTTATATCTGGGGATATTTTGCAAGTTTTCTTTAATGTTTTGATTGAGTATTCAACTCATGGTTTAAAGAGTATACATCAAAGGATTATTTGTTTGTTCTACACAAACGAAAGAGTTGTTCTTCGGTGGATTCTGAAGAATTCGAGCCTGAAGCTTTGGTGGATTCTGGAGTGGCTCATCGTCAAGACAATTCTGAGGTGAAGACAAGGTTGGAAGAGGCACATAGGGGTTGGTTCAATTCGGGCATGGATTCGCTAGGTAATTGAGAGTATACCTGTGTAATTCCTTTATATCTTCTTAGTGGATTGTTTTGTGGCAGTTGCCCGTGGTTTTTTATCACTATTGGAGGTGTCCAATTGTAGTTTTTCCACGTAAAATCGTTGTGTCGATTTGTCTTGATTGTTTGATTGGGATTGTTGTTTACTGCTTAAAATTGATACATAATAACAAATCAATATCTAGGGGATTTCTAGATTTTTCAGAGGGAATGAAAAATATCAATGATATTCAGATTTCAAAATTTGAGATGAATGTTTGTGACATGAAAAGTGTTTTGGAAGAACTAGTTGTTATTGTTAAAAGTAGAATAGCTAATTCTTCCATTCTGAAGGTCATGGAAAAATGTGAGCCGATACAAATGTCAAAACAACAGGAAGTGGGGCACGACTACTGTAAATGTAAAGCTGGCATAGTTGCACCTAGAGTTATGGTAGAATCTACAGTTGTACCTATCATTGAACATGTCACCCCTGTACTCATGCCAAAACCTAATGTTGTGGCTGAATCTATGGTCGTACCTACAGTTGAACATGTGACCAATATACTCCTTCCAAAACCTAATGTTGCGATAGCATCAGAAAACATGGAGGAAAATAGAATTCCGCTCACACCATCCATCTTGAAATCGGATGCCCATCTTCATGAGCAAACCAAACAAGCAAAGAACAAAATGAAGGTAAGATTGAACATATGGTGGTCCTTGCACTCACTAGTCCATATGGCGGTCCTTGCACTCAACATTCGGATAAGCGGGTGGACATACAGTCACCTTTTACAGCCATTGCTGATAAGAAGAGGAAAGCCAATTAGAAAGTACCAACCAAGACAAAGCTTCATTTACATGAATCATATTCGTCTCTCGATACAAAGGAGGATAAGTTTGATCAAGTAAGTCATGTACATAATATATGTGTCATACAATGTTGCTATTCCTGTAAATATATTTCAGGATTTTTCATTATTTATTATTCGTTGTAATTTGTTTTAGAGTTTGAACTTACTTGGAAAACTACTTGGCATTAATTTTGAAGCATCTGCTATTGCCATTGAGGTTATTACTAATTTCATTATTGGTCTTGATCTCCAATCCCCTTATTTTAATGCATTCTAAGCAGTTTGACAATTTATTGTTTATGTGTTTGGTTAAATTCACAAGTCATCTACTACATGAATCGTGAGGCCATGTCCTTTATCTGCTGAGGAACAAATTGTGAAGGCTTATTGTTTCGATAAGGATTTGGAAAGCAGGTAATTTTATTGCAAATGTATGCTCCTCTCTATCACCAATAAGTTTAACTCTTCAATTTGTGCATGATGCAGTGAGGATATTGTGGTCATGGAGTTATTTTACATGCCGGTTGAATTTGCAACCCGATTTGATTTGTGCTCATTAGAACCAAAAACATGGATTTGTGGTTTCATAAGTGTTCATTTCATGCATCAATATTGCTATGTGATGTCATTTTTAATGATATAGGTATGAAATTATTATTCGATGCATGTATTTCAGATTATTAATTTAGTTGTAGCACAATTGACAAATGCACAAAGAAGGCTCTTTCCCGATAAGTGTCATAGGACATGGTACTTTCCCATATATGTATCGGTGAGTAGTCTAGTGTGTCATGTTTATGTTTGCTTATTCATGTATACTTATTGATATATACTTGTGCATTATCGATTGTAGCAACATATTATGAATGGAGCAGACCATGCAAAGTTATGTGACGAATATTTTGGGGAGCCTCGATACACTAGGAAGCTTCATGCCTGTCAAGAAGTAATGTGTCAAGCATTCTTCCATTTTGCAGGATTATTATAAATATCCCCTCCATGTTATAAATTTTTTTACTATTTATTATGTTTTTTAGGGTATCAACGTCATTATTATTCTATTGTTTTTTATTTTTCTAAACTGGTTGGGCAACGTTGCATGACCGGTTTTTTATTATTGTCACTTAGATATATATTCCGGTGAACAACAATGAAGAACATTGGTTTTGTGTCAACATAGATATGGCGCATCACTTGGCTTATATATTTGACTCGAGTCCCAGCCTTCACAAATGACAAACTTTACATGATACTTGTCTTGTGGTATGACTCCTTCGATGTACAAATCATCAACAATTTGGGCTTCATTAGGAAGGTCAACACCAGAAAGGTATGGATATTATGTTATGTCATCATGTATCGGTCGCTGAATGTCTAAGAATTTTGATATGCAATTCGCGGAAAACACCATATCTTTCCCCCTCACTTTTGTTTTCAGAATCAAGTTCTCTATATCAGTTGGCTTTTGGCTTTTGTTGGCTTTTGTCTACAGTTTGGAATAGCTCTTTTGATTGCCTGACCCATTTTCCTATCACCATCTGTTACAACGGAGATGGGTCTTTTACCATCCATTGCCTCCATTAACATTTCTAACACCCATGAGTATGTCTCCATTGTCTCATCAGGCAACAAAGCACATCCGAATATGGTTGCCATAAAATGGTTACTCACACTAGCTGGAATTACAAATGGCTTCTTATATGCATTTGTACGATAAGTTGTATCAAATACCAATACATCACCAAATGCAGCATTGTCCATTCGAGACCTACAATCCTCCCAGAAAATCTTGTCCAACCAGTTGTCCTTATCGATGTTGTATTTGAAAAAAAAATAATGGACCTGCATCTACTTTAGCTGATAAGTATCCTAACGCACCCTCTACATCCCCTTCTGCGAGTTGTACTTTGCGCTCAGCTTGGAATTGATTGTGCAAATCTCTGTGAATGAAGCCCATCTTCTCATAACCCCCTGATTGGTGGACCATAAAATCCATGATCTGACTCATTTTCATACCCACATTGTGCATGGCCTTTGCTTAAGCTAGGTCTGCACTTGTTAAAAACCTATGCGACCAAAGAAAAGGGACGCAATGTGGTGCTGCCAAGGGATGGTTATGTTCCCCTACAAAGTGGGTCACAACATATTTTCTAACTATCTTGTCATAATGCACACGAAATGTGGCACTACAAAAAAGTCTAGTTCTGCCCTAGGAGTTCTTACCCGTTCTACACGTTGCAAGTATTTCTTTTCTCTTACGTCTTCCCTTGAACAAACCCATTTCCTACTCTCTACAAATTTGTTGTTTCCACTAATTCTTTTTCTACTTCTTCGTACGCTAAAACCGATAACTATGCATTGTAGAAAGTATAAGCATCATCCTCTGAATTGAATTTCATTTGCAACACATCTTCCTTAGTAAGCATTCGTAAACTATCATAGGTTTGGGAAGCTAACCCTTCTTTCACATCAACAACATCATCGTTGCCGTCCGGAGCAAATTGATCATCAATTTCAATATTGACCTCTTTATGCCTACTACTTTCAGGTTCATCCATCGTATATACACTCGTAAGTACCCTATTAGCAATTAAAACGAAACAAATCAACAAAAAAACACACCTACCATTGCACTACTATAAATTAAAATCAAACAAATAAATTAGCACACCCGCTAGTGCCTTGCTATCAATTCAAAAAAAATAAATTTGAACAACACATCTGCAAGCACCCTACTATCAACTAAAACCAAACAAAAAATAAAAAAAGCACACCCACCAATACCGTGCTATCAATTATTAATTCTCAAAAGAAAATGAACAAATAAGCACACCAGCCAGTGCTCTGCTATCAATTATACACCAACAATAAAAAACACATCTGTAAGTACCCTATTATCAATTAAAATTAAATAAATTAATTAAAAAGCACACCCGCCAGTGCTCTACTATAAATGAAAATAAAACAAATAAATAAAATAGTACACCCACCAGTGCCCTGCTATCAATTCAAAGCAAATAAATTAAAAAACACAGAAGCAATTACCCTACTATTAATTAAAATGAAACAAATAAATAAAATAGCACACCCGCCAATGCCCTGCTATAAATTAAAATCAATAAGCACACCCGCCAGTGCCCTGTTATCAATTCAAAGCAAATAAAGTCAAAAACATAGAAGCAAGTACCCTATTATCAATTAAAATGAAACAAATAAATAAAATAACATACCCGCCAGTGCCCTGCTATTAATCAAAACAAACAAATACCTAAGTACAACCGCCAGTGCCCTGCTATTCATTAAAAAAAAAAAAAAAAAAGCACACCCGCAGGTATCCTACTATTAATTAAAATAAACAAATAAATAAAAAAACCACACCCGCCAATGCCCTGCTATAAATTAAAATCAAACAAATAAGAAAGCACACCCACTAGTGTCTGCTATCAATTCAAATCAAATACATTCAAAAACACATAAACAAGTATCATACTATCAATTAAAATGAAACAAATAAATAAAATAGCACACCCGCTAGTGCCTTGCTATGAATTCAAAGCAAATAAATTAAAAAACACAGAAGCAAGTACCCTAATATCAATTAAAATGAAACAAATAAATAAAATAACACACCCGTTAGTGCCCTGCTATTAATTAAAAGAAAATAAATTAAAAAGCAGACCTACTAATACAACCGCTAGGGAGGAAGGGATGGAGGAGGTATAGCTTTACTTCTACGTTAAAATGGAGAAATTGAGGACCTATGACAAACAAAAACAGAACATCGAAATATAGTTAGTAAAGAAGATAATACTTAAGGAAAGTAATGATTATGGGGAGAAAAAAAAGAATCTATGTACAAAAAATATTATTTTGCACATCTTTTCACATTAACAAACTGCATAAGCAATAAAAGAGATGAAAGTCTACTACCTTTGTTCAAAGTATCAATAACCATTACATAAATAAACACTTAAATAAATGTACCACAACCAACCATTTGACCACTTCAAACAAAACTTAAATAAAAATATCTACAAAAAAGAATTATTTGATTGGATGAACTATTGGATTATTTGATAGATCATTTTTTGGTCAATTTCCTAGTAGTTTCCTGTGTCACAGGTGAAGCTGAGTAGCTTCTAAATGGATGGACTATTGGATTGTTTTTTTGAAAACTTCGTATCCAACCCATTGAACTATTGGACTACTGGATTTGGATTGTTGTTATTGGATTTTCTGATCTTGATAGAACCTTAATGTTGTGCTTGCATCATGTATATGAGTAGAGGTTTGAAAAGGAAATGGGAAAATGTGGGTGAAATATCAATGAATTATAATTACATTCGACACACATTTTCCCTTTCCTTTTCCAAATCCATAGCTAAATCCATGATCCAAACATAACATTAAGGACATATGATGGTTTCAGTGTCATAGAAAGCAAAGCACATTCACATAATTTTCTTCTTCTTGTGTGCTAGTTTATTATTTTCCAAACAACTTAAAATAAAATAAAAATGTGGGAGTGTATTTTCCAAATGATTTGAGCCAGCTTCAGTCCATATGTCATAGTTACATGAAGTTATATATCATAAAGTGAGTAATTATAAATGATAGCAATTATGGATTTGGTTATAATTCTTGATTAATTATAAATGACACACTTTGCTAATTTAATATAAGGATTTTTTTGGTTAAGTGGGGAAAGAAATTATTTTTCAAAAACACACTTGTTCGTGTGGTTGGTAGATAGCATTAAGGTGTGAACAAGAAACTCACGTGTGTTTTGGTCTTTATGGTCTTCAAATTCATATTCACTATTTGGGATGAATATTTATTTTCACGACTTTCACCATCTAATATTGACCAACTGGAAAGGATAAGCTTTGTACATCTTGGAGATTTTGCATTATAGAAACTAAGTTGGAAGCCTTTGTCAAAGAACAAGGTAAACAGATATAACAAAAATTGAATTGGAATTTAAATTTGAATATACAATCTTCACCACCATAGCAATTACAAGCTTGCTTTTCTACCCAAGATGAACTATAAAAGCCAACACCAGTAGTTTAGCAGTATAGGGTTAGACCCTAAGATGAACTATAAACCTAGACATCTTAGTTTGACTCTCATTAGTGTCTCTCAGGCTTAACCCATACATGTGGTTTACCAGTGATTGCAGATATCAAAAGTTCACTCCATAAGGGTGGGTCATATGTGGCCCTGCCTTTAAATTGCGTTGTCTAAATCTTAGTGTTGAAAAAATGGACCATCATATCATAAACCACCCTATGAATAAATGGAATTTAACTCAAATTGCACTTGAAATACCTTAAAAATGGTTAAATAAGCTGCATGGATATAACAGCGGAACTAGCCTTGTTACGAAAGCTCGAACAAAACAAAATTTTCAATGATAATTGGTTAAACATTACATGCGGAAGTTAAACTATGAAAAGAAGAGTGCATGAAGAAACAAGCAAAAACTATAATCCAAATTGTACAATGCAGAACATGCTACAGTTTCTACGATGTTAAGTTTAGCATTTTAGCAAATTTATTATTGTTTTATCAACATCCTACATGCTTTTTAAAGGGTTTCTCTATGAGGTAAATTAGGATTTAAGAGTCGCACTCGTCCAATCACTTAGTGGAAAAAGAAGTGATCACGCGATGACAACTAGGAGGTGGGCTTGGAAGCAGACATCTTTTGAAGAAAGCATAATAGCTCACTGGTATAGCTTCATGGCACCAAAAATGTATCAAGGCTCAAGTGATTCACTGAAGGGGCGAGACCTAAAAAACTACATTTTCAAGTGTTAGTAGCTGTGATGTTCTATCAATTAGGGAAGGTTATTGGTGACAACACCTGGAGATGAGAGCGATATTGTGCCTAAAACTAAAACAGATTCCGATTCTCTGCCCTTCCAATGGGTATGGGATCACAAGCACAATATTGGGAATCTCAGCCGCAAATTGCAAAATGAGGAGCATCTTAGGCAACCTGCTCCTGAACAGGTGGAACATATCCCTTCAATGTGGGATTCACATCTGCTAATCCAAACACAAATTTACATTATACACAATCACAATCATTCACAATTATTTATCCTAATTCATGCCATTTTGGACAACACTAAATGGTGGAACAAAGAAGTGGATGATCCCATAAAAACATGTTCATATGATTATGATGTTACTAGCCATGTGCACTTTCTATTGCCTACCTTGCTAGCCATATTAGCAAAAGATGCATTACCTCCATGTTCACTGTTAATACATATTTTTGTATTTTCAAACAATGTCATAATCAATTTAAAAGGCTGTTGAGGCTTATGGATTAAGACTCACTTTGAAGATCAAGAAAAGCAGCTTACAACAAAACCTTGAGGCTTAAAAAACCAAAGGCTCAAGCCCAAGAAGCAAGGCTCTCATAAAAGACAAGCATCACACTTAGAGTGATCTTATGCCTGCAATGCATGCTTCTCAACCTAGCCCAATGCAAGCAACCTATACCGATTATCACAAACAAACTTTTTACCTATCAGTCTTGCTAGTTTATTTCAACACATTAAGATACACAAGTTCTACAAATCACAGCACTAGTTATAGATATCACTATTTTTTACTTCTTTGCACGGTCAGTTAGAAGTTCAAATCATAACAACTTGCAGCTAAAATAAATTTCTATGAACTTTGCACAAATACTTTGCTCCTCAAACCTAGAATCCCAAAAATAGTTGTAAGACATTGGTGTCCTCATATAGTTTTAAAAATCTCATCATTTCATAACTTTTATTCTATTGTTAATACCTTGTAGATTTTCTAATTTAGGCCTTAGTCCTATCAAATTTTGGCATTTCATCGTCTCCAAGGTAACTCATAAACCATTTTAGAGCATCTCCAACCTTTCACCAATTTTTTCAACTAATTTGATAATTTGAGTAAAAAAAACTAGATTTTATATGAACAACTCAAATCCTTTCATTAAAATCTTTTTAAAAATCTTCCTCTTATCCAAAATTTCCCTTTTCATCAAATTTTGTCAAGAAAACCCATCTCCAATGCTTCATTTTTTTTTTCCCTCATCAAATTCAAATTTACTTGATTGGTTCTCAATTTGATGAAAAAAATAACTCTCCCTTAATGAGATTTGATGAAATAATTAGAGATAATTTTCTAACACTTCCGAAGAAAAAAAACATAAATAACTAAATGGATATTCAACTAAGTCACAATAACATCAAAATATCCATTTGTTTCTCATTTTCCACAATTCCCAGATAATTGGTAAAGGTAATACATCCCAAACCACTGTAATTTTCTTTCTCATAGAAAAAACAAGCCACCACAAAAGTAATTGTTATAAACATAAATAGATTTCAATAAACAAATAAAAAATTACAGTCTCATATCAGTTACATGAGTACAAAATTCAATTCCCCACAGATCAGATTTCACGCACTCAAGCCAAATTTCAAGTATATATATATGTGTGTGTGTGTGTGTGTGTGTGTGTGTGTGTGTGTGGAATCAAAACAACTACCAAAGCAAACCAACATCAAAAACCTAAACTGATTCAAGTCATACTTTCGTAATTTTATAAACCAACCTAGTGAGTTCACAAGGGTGAAAGGGGTAGTTTCGAAGAAGGAGATTTTAGTCTAGGGTTTCATAGAATGGAGATGGAGAAAGGGAGAGAAACAAGTTACAGCAAGAGAGAGAGAGAAAGAGATACCTTGAGGTGAAGTCGAGGGCACGTTGTGTTCACAGGATAGTCTTCGAGGGCGAAGAAAAGCTTTGAAGTCATGTCTGAAGAGAGCTCCGGAGTCGTGTTTGAAGAAGGCGAAGAAAGAGGCGAAGAGGAGCTTCGAAGTAGTCTGAAAAATAAAGGGTTTTGGGAAAACAAAGAGGGTTGAATTTTGGGAAAACCGGTTGAAAAGGTAATCAATATTTTCAATCAAATTATTCCATGGTTGAGATTAATTTATAAATATCTAATGGTTTAAAATAAATGTATACATGATGTGCACTATTTAGGTGCACATCTTAACAGCTCTTCTAATGCAATAATTTAAATTCTCCAACAAATTCCAAAACTCGTATATCTCTCAACAACCCAAGATTTTTCCAAAAGAATAATAATACTCATTGTTTTCAAAATCCTACATCTATTTCCTTTCCATCTTTGTCCAATCAAACCATTTACCAAAATCAACCCAAATCCCAAAAACAATATCTATTAGGGTTTTTCACAAATTAGTGCTTTTTCATTTTTAGAAATCCATATGTAATTTTATATACCGAATATAGCTGTAGTAGCAAAACCATAACCCAACAACTCCCAATTTAACAAAACCCTCAAGGCCAAATCATGATTTCAAAATCAACCAAATAACCACAAAATCTATATAACAAAATACACCACAAATATACTAACGAACTTATATCGAGTTAAAGAAATAGACCCTACCTCTTGAAACGAAGAAGAGATAAGCCAGAAAAACCGCCGTCAACGAAAAAGCAATCCGCTCAGATTAAATGGAAGCCCTTGCCGAGCCCTACATTTTGGTATCGAACTAGGGGTAGAAAATGGGTTAAAGATGAAACCCAAGCTTGAAAAGCTTTAAGGGTCAAACATGGAGATAGGGAGAGAGAAAAGATCAGAAAAATGTGATATTTTCCATGCACTGACACATTACATAATAGAACCATCGTCAGCGCGACCACAAACAACGTGACTACGACCTCTTAGAGCAACTAGTCACGGGCGCGCCCACCTATATCACGGGCGCGATCGTGCTGACCGCAGCCCCTCATCAAGGCCCATCGCGGGTAACGCACTCACTCCCCAGCCAAAGGACTTGAAGCCATGTTTTGGTCGTGTGTAACAGGTCCGCGAGGGAACTCACGGGTTACAGTTCGGACTCAATTTTTTGTTTGTTGCAGTTCTTAATCTGAACCAAAGAGTCCAACTCTGGCAAATCGTTTTGAGAAAAACAGATTTTGAAAAGAAGTGCCAAACATGGATTGCTTTGCCAGATACAGAGTCGCCACCTAAATATTTTTAAAATGGGAAATTTAGGAAACCCTGACTCGGTGCCGAAGGCCACGTGTCCGTCATCACCAAAGTTGTCTTGGCTCGGGAGCTTGGGTACGATCGGGGAAGGTCAGCTATGAGCACCCCCTTTCGCCCGGTCCGAAGACCGGCCTCTACTAACCGTGATATCCGATTTTGAAAACATCACATGCTCTTGTTCCGGTTATTAGCCTAGAATTACTATGTTATGCGCACAGCAAACAAGTATAGACTAGATTGCCTAATTTGGAAACAAACATTGCATATCCGTTCGTTTTGAAAGCACTTTGGAATTTGCTACTCGCAAGTAGGCTAAAACACGGATTTCAACGAGTTTTCCAACTCAAGCAATCCAACCTCCACCCACAGGCATTCAAACAGGTTTATCTCATATAAGCACTTAGCCACATGGTAAGCATACTGTCATGGCAACATTCACACGCATGCGATATGCTAAAGCGTAATTACTTACATCATACTCCGTGCCAAAACAATAAACTAGTTAGCAAACATGCATGTCCTAGTTCATGGCAAGTGGCTAATGCAACGCATACAGAGATGCAGTTTAGGATAGGCTCGGCTAACCCTAAAATGGCATGTGAAATGCAATCATTCGGTGCACGTATTCAAGTTAGATTTGAAAATACAATGCGGTTTGTATGATGTACCGAGCCCGGTGCATGTCAACAAATGCATGGATGCACGCATGCATTGTATAAGGTATGCTAAAATAAACGTGCCCTAATCTACCATCGTAAGCAGGTAAATAAAAGGGAAGAAAGAAGTGGGGGTTGGAAGACATACACTCCACTCACGCACGCTTATTACAGATTTGCCCTCGCTCGGAGGGACCAAAAGAATAATACAAATTAATTAACTACGCAAGCTAATTAAATATTACAAATTAATTAAATTAACAAATTAATTAATCTAAAAAAAATAGTAAACCGCCTCGGGGCGAGGGCTCAATGCATGCGTGCCCGGATTCCGCTCGGAATTGCACTGCCATGCCTAGCCTGCCTCTGTTTTCCCTGCTTTGTTCCTCTGAAAATTGCCAAAGTCTCAAGGATGCCTCTCTGGACACTGGAGAATCCCACCGGCTGGAGGAAATGACCACCGGCACTAGGATGTGGCCCATCGGCACAAAACATATCCACCGGCCATTGATTGACTGCCGGTCGGCACTAAATACTGCCGGCCGGCAATGAATCCCTGCAGAACCTGCAACTCACAGCAGCAGAGGGCAGAATCTTGCATGGCAGCTCAATTCAAGCAATGTATGCACCAAACACACTCCCTATCATGTTAATGACTCAAAGGAGGATGTGCCTCGATTCTCAGGCCACCAATCACACATTTCCATGCATGATGGCCCAAAGAACCAAGTGTGCACTTTCAATTTCAAATGCATGCAAACCATATAAACGAACAAGGATGCCGAACCTCTATCATACTCATCTCAAGAGGCCTAGCATGCATGTCAATGCAATGAAATCCTAAGCATGTTATCTAATTATGCAAACATGGGCAATGCAATGTAAGGATGCTAGTATGTAAATTACTCATACAAGACAAGCATGCAAACTAAGCAAAGGGATGGACTTAGACATGACTTAGGCAGCTCCAAATAGGCCTAAAATCAGTAGCCAAAATGCTAAAATATGAGGGCCAAACACATATACACACATGCACATGCTAAGGCACCAACTTAAGCATCGAACAAACAACCTTTAAGCACACTTAAAAGAAGTTAAACGTGGACAATTAGCAAGCAATATGAGCTCTAGAAATCATGTTAGAATATGGTGCCAAACCAACCCAAATGAGACAAGCATAAGCATGCAAGTATGGTCCAAGTGCTCAAGGCTAGTTAAAGGGCATTGAACTACACTTGACAAGACTTAACATGGCAAGAATTAAGCAACTAAAATCAGAGCTTTAGTACGCAAAATCAAGCCCAAAGGACTACTTAGATGGCATCTAAGTGGCTCAAATTCAAAAGCATGCACAATGGTCAAGACATAGGGCATACAACACATGCTCTCAAAGCAACAAAGAGGCAACTAAGGCAAGCATATGATCATGTCAAAGGGGCTGATATTACATATTGGATGGTTCCAAACCACCAAAATGATGCAAGCAACACATGCTACACATTCACATACTTGAGGTATACAAGCCTAACAAGCTACGAATGCAAAGAAGCTATACTAAGCATGCCAAAATCAATCCAAACAACTATGGACAGACCTAAAGCACGGCAAAATAAGCATAAAACATTCATAAGTCTAAGCCTAAATCATGCTCAAACAAAAGCTAACAACCTAAGGCATGTTAAGGGATCAAGGAGGCATTACATTGTGACTATACTAAACATGTATGGAGTACCAAAACCAACACACAACATGATTATATTATGGCATAATAAGCATGAAATGCAGCCTAGACATGATCAACACACACTTGAACAAAGGCTTCCTTAAGAGACCAAAAATGGTCCCTTTCAAGGACAACAAGGAGAGGGGGTGGCCCTCCCCTTTTGGAGACTTCAAGGCACCATCTCCACCACTGAAATCCCTCAAGATTTCAGTGGTGAAGAGGCACAAACACCAAAGCCTCAAAACTTGCACAAAATAGCACAAAAAGAGGCCTTACAAGGCCTAAGAGGGGTCAAACTTCCCCAAAGCACAAAACACTCTTAATAAACTATCAAGAGGGCCTAGAAACAGAACTTTTTTGTATTAAACACTAAGCACAAAAACAGCTCTAAGATAGGTAGAAATAGGATGCAAAAATAGGGTAAAAAGGACTAGTTTCTTACCCTTGTTGACCACCTTCACAAAGGATGCTCTTGTTGCCTCCTTAAGCTCCAATCCAGTCAAAAATATCAAGAACCAGCCCTTAGAACCTCAGTAGCCCAAGGAAGGTGAAGCACTAGGTGCTTGTGTGCAATAGTATGGACTAAAACACACACAAGGGCAATATAGAGATAGGATATGTATGGAACCCTAACCCTAAAACCAGAGCTTCTAGCAATGTTTTTCTCTCTAAAAATGTCTAACTCTTCCAACCTTTTAGCAAGGGAGAGAAGGGCTCCTCTTATAGAGGAGCCAAACTTGTAATACTTACAAGTTAAGCAACAAGAGGGCCATCCCTCCATACACGTGTATGGAGGGGAACCAAATGCAAGACAGCTGCCTTAAAATATCTCAAAAAGCAGATGAACAGTAGTCGGCTAGCCAAAAATGTCATTTTGACAAAAATGACTGCCGACCGGCAACAAATAGTGCCGACCGGCAATATATATTGCCAGTGGCAAGAAAAACCAGCCGGTGGCCTCTAGCTAGTGCCGGTGGTGTGTGGGGATGCCTCACAAGGCATTCCCTGCCCCTCCAAGGCAAAACACAAGTGTTTGGTGCAAAACCAGACACAAAACAGTCAAGTTCGGAGATCCTGAGGCAAGGCTCGTAGCCGAGAACTCCGGGAACTCCAAACAAACACAAACATGGATAATCACCGAGTGTTCAAACGGTGACGTCCAAGTCTTGAGGATGGTCAAAAATGGGGTGTCTACATCGTGGCTAGACGCAACCTCCAACCTAACACCTCGCGGGCATGACCGGCCAGACCCAGATTCCCTGGGCAACTGCCCCATAGCCACCCCAAAGCACGCCAATGGTCAAGACCACCCAAAATGGTCCACGTCACTTGGGACAACCCCGTGTCCCAACCAAAAAAGAAAATGGGTCGGGTTAAACTGACTCGAGCCACTGCATAATGTATAATAAAAACAATGAATGAGTGTTGTTGGTTAAATTTATGAGTTGCAAAAATGAATGACATGATGAATTAATGGATTGTGATATTGGGAATAAGGGTCCATTTCCTTTCAACTCATGACTGATAAAGCGTTGTGATTGATAGAGGTTCCCCTTTCCTTCCGGAGTAGTGCTTGGAAAAATGTGTGATTTGTTGAGATATATGGAGGTTCCACATTCCTTCTAGCTTGTGACCGGCAAAGCGTGGTGCTTGAAATAGTTCTAGCTTTCCTTTTGGAGTAACCCCCCGGTAAACTATATTGTTATGGCTTGGTAATGGAGCCGGTTGTTAGCAAGTGGACCTTTTGTAAAAAAATTGTAAGGCGACTTGTATATATAAATGTGATTATTGGTAATGGAGAATGGACTTGTGTGATTAGAATATGATTGTAATGAATTGAACTTTTATAGATTAATTGTGTATAGCGTGTTGATAAGTGTGTATGTTTTGGGATTGTGTGGATTATGGTGAGGATGGGTAGTTGTATAATTAATGTGTATCATCTATGTTCAATGGTAGTACATGGTTAAAAGACCTAAGGTTTTTTTCTACAATTCAAAGAGTTTTTTTTATAAAAAAAAAAGGAAAATTCTTCGAGTTTATTCAAATAAAGTAAAACAGATGAGAAGATAATAAACAACTTTTCTTTGAAAGTCTAGTGCGACTTTATAAAGAAAGTATCCACCTATGTATACTCGACTTTGGGTAAAAAATGCACATTATCTATTTATGTATCACTTGTTAGCATTCATGATCACATGTATCTATTGATCTTATTGTTGGGAATCTTTGGAGATCCTTACTGGACATATCCTGCGTTGTTGTACTATTTTCAAGAACGGAGTTGGAAACACTAGTTTGAAGATCGAGAAGTGAATTGTCCTTTAGGAGTATTATTTTGTAGAGGGCAAATGAAGATGTATAGTGTGGTGAAGTGGTGAAGTGTCAATGTATACTCCTGTGTAATTATTTATTTTGTAAATTTAAATGTACGCCATAGGGCATGTGTTTGTAATGTATGAGACATTCTGTTATTGTAATCATTCTGCAGATAACATTTTCTTATTATTCAATCATAATTATTCTTATTATTCCTACTTGCATCATTTAATTGGATTTAAATTAAAGGTTTTGGTAATGTATCTGGGTAATAAAATTTGGGGCATGACAATAATTAATCTCAATCTTTCATTCTCTATTCTGTTTTCACTTTCTGCACTTTACATTTTCATACTTAATCCTATTTCTTTTAAATCTAACTTTCTTGCATTCCATTTCATATTAAAGTCAACAATAAACAATGAAGAGTAAATTTTCAAGCTGTTTTTATTTTATTTTATAGAAAATTTAAGTTTTTTTTTTTGTTCACCTTCATCATTTTTGGTCGATGGATTTTCAAAATTTATTTAGAAATTTAGTATGGAAAAAATTATATTTATTTTGGAACTTATTTCTAAAAAAAATTCACACTATGTTGCTATGCTCATCGTGTGATTATGTGAATTAGTGTGTTGAAGTACACTTGATTGCTTTCACTCTCTGCTTGATTATAATTCTCTTACATCGTAGCATGTGTATGGTAACTGCTTTCATACCTATTGCATCGTAGTCAATCCAGTAATCTTATTGTGGCACAAAACAAACTTGTTGTTAACTTTGTATGTCATGGAACATATCTGATTGTTAATATGTCGAAAAACATATCTAGTCATGTCGTAGTACATATCTGGAATCTCATGACGTAGCACATATTTGGAATCTCATGTCGTAGCACATATTTAGAAATTCAGGTCGCAGCACATATTTGAAAATTCATGTCGTAGTACTGTGGGGTGGGGACATAATTTTTGAGTGACAACACGTGGCCGAGGTGGCACCAAAGTGTCAGCCGAGGTGCCACATGTCCTGGTCATGATGCCGAGGTAATTTCAACTAGGCCGAGGTTATCTGCGAGAATGCCGGAATCCGGGATAAGCGGATAAGGGACAAGAGTCCTAGAATAAGAGAAGATTTCAGTTTAGATAAAGATAAGACTCTTAGCGAGTTTTATCCCAATCCTACTGGGAGTCCAAGATTAGCAGTGATCCAGAGTCCATTGGAACTAGGTTTCTATTAGGACTAGGATTGTGTTGGCTATAAAAGGGAGGCACCCTCGTGGGTCTAAGTTACACTTTTTGTATTCTGAATAGTGAGTTAAGCGCTTTTGCTATCTTTGAGAGATAACTGACTTGATCGTCGGAGTGCCCCCGGGTGGACGAACCACCGCCGGAATCTCCTCTTTCTGTTACAGGTCATTCAGGCGTCATCTATTCTGCCAGTGCTCTCCAGTTGAATATTAATTTGGCAGTGTGGTCAGAAATCTACTCACACAATTTGGCGCCATCTGTGGAAAAGAAAGAAGAATAAATGGCCAGTAACGGACAGAAAGAGAAGGTTGGGGACGACACTCCTACTAGAAGTGGGAAACCTATTGACCTTGACGTCGAAGAAGACAACTGCAACAAAGAGACTCATGATAAGAATAATGGAGAGAAGGACGTCAGCCAGGAGGGCGACGTACCGAAGAAATCAGACCGAGGCGGGTATTATAACGAAGACGACCTCCAGGTATGGAAAAATAGATGCCTACGGAGGGACGACGAGATAAAGGAACTGGTAAACAAATTGGCGGACCTACAATTGATCGTCAATTTCATAATGCAGAACAATGTTATGCAACCCCCGTTTCCGTTACAAGATACGCCGATTCCAGCGGCCAAAAAAGATGGCCAGACAGGGGGGCAGAGGACAATCCCTGCGACTCCTCAGCACGATAGAACCAAGAAACACTCTCACCGGCCTTCAAGGGAGGTCGGGCAAGGAGAATCAAGAAGGGAAGATTCACGGAGGATGCATCACACCAAGGAAGCCGATCCCAAAGAACATCGGCATGTTCAAGGGAAGGAGCTGTGTTTCGATGCAACTAATGAAGATAGGTCCAAAAGGACTCATAATGATACTGGGAGCAGCACACCAAAAAGGCTGAAATCCATTGATAGCCGAGCTCCTGGACGGACCAAGGAGGATTTGAGGGATTACTTCCAGAGGAAGCAATAAGATGCCGAGGTAACCTCTCCGGCCAAGCCGAAAACACCGTTCTCAGTGGAATTGGAGAAATTTGAAGCCCCGAAAAGGTTCAATATGCCAAGGTTACAAATATACGACGGCAAGTCAAACCCTAACTTTCACGTCGGCTTGTACCTAAACTCAATGGCATTGTACACTGGGAACGAGCCGTTGCTCTGCAAGGTGTTCCCCTCATCCTTCGGGAAAATTGCATCAGATTGGTTTCACAAGTTGCCGAAAGAAACTGTGAAAACCTGGGAAGGCCTGGCCGAGATGTTTGTGGCCAGGTTCGTGACAAACAAACTACAGCCATTAAGGGTGGACGCTCTAATGGTTCTGAGAATTGACGAGGACGAAAGCCTAAGAGCCTATGCCAAAAGATATTATGAGGTATTTAACTGAATACCAGGATGCAACCATGAGGTGGCGGTCGTATCTTTTAAGAACAGCCTGAAGGATGACTGCTTGCTTCGAAAGTCATTGGCAAAGACATTGGCAAAAGTATGGAGGAACTTATGGCCAAGATAGAAAAATATGCCAGGGCCAAGGAGGACACGCCGGGAACAAAGGCATCAAAACAAGAGAAGGAAAATGGTTCGCCGAAGCGAAGCCGAGGTGATGGAGGATACAACAAGCAAGAGACAGGCCTGAGGGCCACTCAAGCAGTCACTACCGTATTTCGGATTCCGATCTACAAAGTCCTAGAGAGGATCAGAAACCAACCATATTATAGGGCACCGGAGAAGGCTCCTAGCGAGTTTATGGGACGAAGCCTGGGAAAGCGCTGCGCTTACCATAATAAGAATGGGCATTTGACTCAAGGGTGCAGGGCCTTAAAAGCACATCTAGAAGACCTAGTAAGACAAGGTCATCTAAGGGACCTAGTAGATGAGACCAAGACAAGAGAAGAGCAAGCAAGACTGCCTCATACACCAGCAGCACCGCCACCCCTAGCACCACAACCACAGAGAGGCGGCCCTCTAGTGATCAATGTGTTTCACTTGAAGGTCAATGAGAACGAAATCTGTGGGGAGACCCAGAGGGTAAAGTACTTGCAGCATGTGTACCAAGTCCGCTAGAAAAGACCTAGGGTAGACGAATGCTAGGGACCAGTGGTGTCTTTTACAGAAGATGATCTAGAGATGATACAGCATCCACACAATGATGCCTTGGTAGTATCCCTCCAGATTGGAGAATGCCAAGTGAAGCGCATCTTAATCGACCAGGGCAGCTCTTGTGACATCATGTATGTCAAATGTTACAAGGAGCTTGGCCTTCATCAAGACGATCTGGAGCAATCCAACGGTCCTATGGTCGGGTTCAATGGAACGCCGACATGGCCCTTGGGAGCAGTAAATCTAGAGGTGCAGGTTGGCACCAAGAAGACTAAAACCGAGTTCACTGTAATTGATACTCCCTCACCTTACAATGCTATCCTGGGAAGGCCGTGGCTGCATGCAATGGGGGGCTGTTCCCTCAACATTGCACCAGCTGTTGCGGTTCCCAACAGAGCATGGAATTGAGGAGGTCAGGGGGGATCAACTGCAGGCAAAGAATTGCTCCATGGTGGCAATGAAATCTACCTGCAACATAAGAGAAGCAGAAAAGATCGAGGACGAAAACGTGGAAGTCCTAGATGACGTCGGCAAAGAGCTAGCCGAGAAGAGTGAAGAAGCCCTGAAGAAAATCCTTGTCCAGCAAGGGGATGAAGAATACTTATTCCTTCTCGGCTCGGGCTTAACCAAGGAAGAGGAAAGAGAACTAGAGGCATTCCTGAGAGCAAATCTGGAGATATTTGCATGGACACCCTACAAGATGCCTGGCATTAACCCCGAGGTCACTTGCCACAGGCTGAATGTGGACAGGTCGGCCAAACCTGTACTCCAGCGAGCAAGGAGGCCGACGTTAATGCATGTAGAGGCAGTAGAAGAGGAAGTAGATAGACTTCTGGAAGCCAGAGCCATTTGAGAGGTAAACTACCCGACATGGCTATCAAACACAGTGGTGGTGAAAAAAAAGAATGGTAAGTGGAGGGTCTGCGTGGACTTCATCAGGCTGAACAAGGCTTGTCCCAAAGACAGCTTCCCATTACCCAAGATTGACCAATTGGTGGATGCCACTTCAGGGCATGGAAGGACGAGCTTCCTGGATGCCTACAGGGGGTAACATCAGATAGCTATGTACCCCCCAGATGAGGAGAATACTGCATTTATCACCCCAAAAGAGCTATCTTGCTACAAAGTAATGCCCTTTGGGTTGAAAAATACAGGAGCAACCTACCAGAGATTGGTAATCAAGATGTCCAGACATCTAATTGGCAAAACAGTAGAAGTATACATAGATGACATGGTCGTGAAGACCAAAGAACCAAAGGACCATCTGGAAGACTTAAGAGCAGTTTTTGACATCCTTAAAACATACCAGCTCTGACTCAATGCATCGAAGTGCGCATTTGGAGTCGGGTCTGGTAAGTTCTTAGGATACTTGGTAACTAGAAGAGGCATTGAGGCAATCCCAGATCAGATCAAAGCCATCTTAGAACTGAAGAGCCCAACGTCGGCAAAACAAGTGCAGATGTTGACTAGAAGGGTGGCAGCCCTGAATAAGTTCATAAGCAGAAGCTCTGACAAGTGCAAACCCTTCTTCAGCTTAGTAAAGAAGGCCACAGACTTCTTATGGACCGAAGAGTGCGAAGCCGCCTTGGCCGACTTGAAAAAGTATTTGACCACAGTTCCGATTCTCTCAAATCCAGTACCTGGAGAGGAGCTGTTCTTATACTTGACAGTTTCAGAGCATGCAGTGAGTGCAGTAGTAGTTAGAGAGGAAAAAGGGCGAGCAAAGGGCAGTTTACTACGTAAGTAAAACCCTGGAAGATGTAGAGACCAGGTACTTACCCTTAGAGAAATTAACACTAGTGTTAATAATGGCTTCCAAGAAGCTGAACCATTACTTTCAAGCCCACAAAATTGTGGTGTTAACTGAACATCCTTTAAGGTCCCTGTTGCAGCAAGGAGATCTAACAGGCAGAATAGCCAGATGGGCAGTAGCCTTGGGCCAATATGACTTGGAATTTAGACCTAGGACAACAATCAAAGGCCAAGTCTTAGCCGACTTCGTGGCTGAGTTCACACCAGATGCTGTCATACATCGAGCTCCGTTGAGCCGAGGTATACAACGACCAAATGAGCGAGAAAAAACCCAGCGGGGGACAACAGAACAAAGGGACAGAGAAACACAGGCCTTGCAGTATTTACATCGGCGACTCCTTCCGGTTGTTTGTTGATGGGAGTTCAAACCGACAAGGAGGGGGGGCAGGAGTAGTACTAGTATCGCCAAATGGGCAAATACTGGAACAATCCATTCGTTTAGGGTTTAAGGCCTCAAACAATGAAGCAGAATATAAAGCACTAATCGCAAGGTTAAAGCTAGCGGCAGCCATGAAAGTCTATGAGGTAATAGTCTTCTGTGATTCCCAACTTATAGTCAACTAGGCGACAGGCAAATATGCAACCAGAGATGAAAGGATGTCGGCCTATGCAAAAGAAGTTGGCAGACTGATAGCCTTATTTCAAAATTGCCGACTATAGCAGGTAAGCCGAGATAACAACAGCCATACCGATGCTCTAGCCAACCTGGCTAGTGTAATAAAGCTTGGAGAGGCAAGAACGATAATGGTTGACTACTTTTTAGGACCAAGCATAGAACCACTGAGCACAGAGCATGAAGCAATGTGTGTGGAGATGGGACCAAGTTGGATGGATGCAATAGTAGAATTCCTTAGAGATGAGAAGCTGCCAGATGACCGAAAAGAAGCGCACAAGATCAGACTGAAGTCGGCAAGGTTTTGTTTAACAGCAGAAGACATCTCTACAGAAGATCTTTTACTGGACCCCTCCTGAGGTGTGTGCACCCTGCACAGGTTGAAGACTTTCTGTACGAAATACATGAAGGAGTATGTGGAAGCCACGCTGGGGGCAGGTCACTTGCTCATAGGGCCATTACTCAAGGGTACTGGTGGCCCTATATGCAAAAAGATGCCGAAGCCTATGTTAAGAAGTGTGAAAAGTGCCAGAGGTTTGCATCTTTGATACATCAACCATCACTAGACTTGAACCCGGTGTCCAGCCCTTGGCCATTTGCCCAATGGGGCATGGATCTTGTTGGAAAACTGCCTCAAGCAACTGAACAAAGGAAATACCTGCTGGTGGCAACAGATTACTTCACCAAATGGGTAGAAGCAGAACCCCTTGCCAAGATTCGGGACGTTGATGTGAAGAACTTCATATGGAAGAACATCATCACCAGGTTTGGAATCCCAAGAGCAATAATAGCTGACAATGGCACACAGTTTCACAGTAAGCTAATCAAAAGCTTTTGTGCAAAGTTCAAAATCAAGAATTATTTTTCCACCCCAAGTTTCCCTCAAAGCAATGGCCAAGCAGAAGCATCTAACAAAGTTATCTTGGATGGGATTAAGAAGAGGCTGGAAGCAGCAAAGGGAAAATGGGTGGATAAATTGCCTAGTGTACGCTGGGCATATCGGATTACGCCGAGAAGATCAATGGGGGAATCGCCATTTGCCATGGCTTATGGCACAGAGGCAGTCATTCCATTGAAGGTCGGCATCCCAGGGATCAGAACCCAGGGAGTAGAAAATGGGACCAATGAGGCATTCTTAGCCCGAGATCTGGATCTGCTAGAGGAACGAAGGAAAAAAGTAGCAATTCAGCTGGGGGCATACCAGCAGCAGCTTGCTAGGGCTTATAATAAAAAGGTGAACCCGTGAGAGTTTCAAGTTGGTGACCTCGTCCTGAGAAAGGTCGTCGGCAACAAGAAAGATCCCAAAGAAGGCAAGCTTGGCCCGAATTGGGAAGGACCCTATAGAATCATCTCAGTCTTGGGCAACGGGGCATATCGGCTTCAGGATTGTGAAGGCAAAGAGTTGCCAAGACCCTGGAATACTTGCAATCTGAAATTTTTCTATCACTAGATCTTATTGTTTTTCAAGCTTTCTCTTGATTTTAGCCGAAGTATTAATAAAAGTTTTTAGATTGATTCTTAAACTTGTGTATGGTGACTAAACAGGTACTTGACGATGTTTCTGATTGAAAACATGACGAATAACTTAGAATTATTATATGGCAGAGTTGAATTACACTTGCATATAATAGAGTCAAACTAAGTTAACGATGTTTCTAAGCGAAACATGATGAATAACTTAGACTTATTATATGGCAGAGTAGAAACTTTACTTGCATATAACAGCGTTGAACTAAGTTGGTGATATTTCTAAGCGAAACATGACGAATAACTTAGACTTATTATATGGCAGAGTAAAAACTTTACTTGCATATAATAGAGTTGAACTAAGTTGGTGATGTTTCTAAGCGAAACATGACAAATAACTTAGACTTATTATATGGCAGAGTAGAAACTTTACTTGCATATAATAGAGTTGAACTAAGTTGGGTTAACCTGGACTTATCATATCGGCAAATTCAGACACAGATTGGAGCCAAGTGCCTGCTAGTTAGATTAACAAAGAGACCGAGATTGGTAACCTCGGCCAGTCTTTGTTTGAATCTGACATCAGCGACAAGATCAAAAGCCACATGCTTAATGAGAACCCAAATGGAACTTAAGTTCACATTAGGGGCAGAGGGCTGGAGAATAATGCTTTGGAGTCGGAATTTACAAGGAAGATGGTTTAATACTTGTTGAAATTTTGAGAAAAATTTACAAGTTGAAGTTAAGCCGAGGTTATATCAAAGGAAAATGGTTTAACACTTGTTGAAATTTTGAGAAAAATTTACAAGTTGAAGTTAAGCCGAGGTTATATCAAAGGAAAATGGTTTAACACTTGTGAAATTTTGAGAAAAATTTACAAGTTGAAGTTAAGCCGAGGTTATTTTAAAGGAAGATAGCCTAACATTTGTTGAAATTTTGAGAAAAATTTACAAGTTAACCCAAGATTATGTTGCAATAATAGAAGATAGAGGTCTTGAGCGAAATAAGCTGTTAGTGGGAATAGCCGAAGTATTCCACACCGAGAAAATTGCACAGTTAAGGTATATGTTGAAAACATGGAAATTATTCTAAGTACAAAATCATACAAGACAGTAAAAGAAAGACAAACATACAATCACATTGAGGGAAAAAAAGTTACACTTGCATTCAGATAAGGAACTTCAAGTACAAAAAGGCACTTCGGCCTGATATTGGGGATTACTTGTTCAAAATAGATGAAGGAACATTGGCCAAATAAAAGCTTACATTTGTTTCAAAAAGAAAGGAAAAAGTACAAGGTACAGAAAAAAGAGAAAAACATCAACTAAAGACTCTTCGGCACCTCTGGCTGGTTGGGTCTGGAGTTCAGAAGACAGCTGAGAAGACATCTCGGCGGCCCTTTCAGCCGCGAGCTCGGCATCGATTTCTTGAAAAGTTTGGTCGAGGCTCTTGTCGGCAATAGGCGTGTCCGATGTTGCCCTCTCAGGAGTAGCGTCTTTGCAGACCTTGTCCTCCTCATCCTGAATCAAGTCAACTTGCTCATTCAGAGTAGGGGACTTGGTCCCAGCAACTTCCTTCTTTTTCCTTACCAGAGTTTCCTCTTCGGACTTAGAATCATCTTCGGATTGGCTTGGAGTAGGGGGAATGGCAGGGGGAGGTCGTCGGCATTCCTGAAGGGGGGAGTCCTCGGGGACATCAAGCTTTTTGAGGGCAACCATCCAACCAAGGGTGAAACCCTTGTCGCATGCCTGCTTTACTTGCTTTTTGTAGTCCTCCTTGACGTCGGCCGCCCCCTCAGCATATGCCTTCTCATCAACGGCCTTGATCTCGGCCTCTTTTGTGGCCAAGGCATCTTGAAGTTCTTTTTGGGCCTCGACCATCTTCGTCTTAGCATCCTTCTTTTCGACCGCAAGGATTTTGGCAATGGCCTCTACAGCATCAGCCTTTTCCTCGGCCTCGCCTTAAGCCTTCTTGGCCGTATCGGCCTGATCTGACAAGGTCTTCACCCTTACCTCGGCCTTTTTGATAGCCTTCTGTAAAGCAGCGACCTCCCTAATCTTGTCGGCCAACTCTTTCCTCATTTCAAAGGCCTGCATTGAGAAGGAGTGGGCGTGCTGGATTGCCTGAAAGAAAATGAGCAGAGCCAAAGTTAGTAAAAATTCTCTAAGAATGGAAAAATAGAGAAAGAAAAATACCAAGTGTAAAGAACTTACTTGAACAAAATGCTGTAGCATCAAAGCGAAGTTTTCATAGTCGCTCATCTTGGCATTTCGGTTAAGGTCATTTAGAAGGAGCAAAGCTGTAGAGAGGGCAAAGTCGACCTCAAGATCAGTCGCGCTATCACCAACTCTGACCGGCTTGTCCTCTATGGTGATGGGAGGGGCCCAAGGGGCATCTTATTTCATAGACCCTAAGGCTGTGGCCGACTCTGACCTCAGCCTCTTCGATCGAGTTGATTGGGATGGTTCAGCCTCGGTAGGCCTTTTCTCAGTAGCAGACGGGGTCTTCTCGCTTTCAGCCAATTTTGAAATAGGCAAGGTGTCTTCAGTGTCAATCTGAGTCACCGTTGAAGACACCTTGCCTTTGGCTAAGCCTTCTTCAGTCTTTTGGGCTTTGGCTTTGGTTGAGGCTGGGATTGTACTGGTTGAGCGTTGACAGTGACGGGGATGTCAGCTAGAAGATCTTCTGCAACTGCTTTCTTGCGACCCATCTTTCTTGCGACCCATCTCGGCAGCGATGACAGTCCGACGTAGGCATTTGTGTTGAGATGGAGGGATCAGATATGGAGCCAAGGTTGATAGTTGCTCAGCTGGATCGGAAGTTGATTCTTGATCTAGCTGAGATGATGAAGTTGCTGGTGGAGTTGTGATAGAAAGAGGAGACCTGCTCTTCTTCTTCGGGACGTCGGGAAGGACTGACTTATAAGTCAGGATATAGTTGAGCAGTAAAGGAGCTCTCCGCCTCTGGACTGGCAGATCTAATAGCTTCTTCAAACCCTTGCCAGAAAAGAAGGACTTACGAAAGTTCTTTGCCGGCTGCGGAAGAGCTGCAAGAAAAACAGACGTAAGAACATATAAAAAGAACAAAGTATTAAAGACTTGAAAAGCAAGTAAGTGTAACACTTGGCTCTTACCATTACCCTCTACGAATACTGTTCGACTAAGAGGGTAAAGGTAAAGGTCCTCATCCAAAGCAAACTCCCAGTTGCCCGAGATAATGAAGTAATCGTCCCCAGCTCCCTTGTTGGAGTCTGGGAGGTCGGCAACGATTTTGTACTCTGTGGACCTCGGTTTGAGGTAGTAAATGTAGTCTTTTTCTAACTTGAGGCCACACATGGTGTAGCAGTATTGAATGTCGGCTAAGGTTACCCTAGCTTTTTCTTGTTTGGCTAAAGCTATTATGCCGTTGATAACTCGATAAGAATTGATGGCGAGTTGCATTGGGTTCAACTTGTAGTAATGAAGAATCTCTCGGAAAAGGATGTCAAGTGGGAGCCTAAGTCCACACTCTACAAAAGCTACAACTGGGAAGGGCATTGATTCAGCTGTGGGCATGATGGAGTCATCCTCCCCAGCCAACCTAAGATGGACGTCGGCCGGGATGTCAAACTCCTGCCTAAAGTATTCTAACTTAGTTGGGGTGTCTACCCTATGCCTCCACATACCCATGATATCGGCTTGGGGGAAGATGTTGGATTTCAGAATGAAGTGTTTTTGTGAAGGTTTGAAGGACCTCGGCTAAAACCTAAAATGTGTACTGTGGTAAGAATTTGTGAGGATCTAAGAGGAATTTGTTTCAGTTCTTCCTAAGGTTCATAAGTTCTACAAACAAATCCCAAACTTAAGACTAGGCAAATGAAGATTGAAGGCAAGAAGCTGGAGAATACACAGAAAAAAGAAACAAAAACAAAAGATTCAGAATCAAGAATGATAATGCTCTATCAAGAACACTGTGACAGAGTGTGTGCAAGAACGCAAGGTCAAGAACAGTGGCAAGGTAAGCAAAGTGTGTGGATACATGTGTGTACCCAGAAACAGGTAAAACGGAGTATGTTTTAAGCATATAAGGGGTAAAATTTGAAGCACAGATAGGAGTGGGGGCATATGAATATGTTCAAACGTCATTAATAAGCAGAGGCAATAGAATGTGAAACAAAGAAATTGAAACGAAGGAACAGTGACTTACCAAAGAAAAGGAGGCCGGTGTTGAGAACGCCGGAGTCAGGTAATGGTTGCAATCGGAAAGGGTCAGCGAAAGCTTCACCGGAGTGGAGGAATGAAAGTAGTTACAGAGCTTGAAGGTTTGAAGCAATGGCGGATTTGGGAGAGTAGAGAGAGAGAGTTTGCACAAAGATGATCGTGAAAAAGTGAAAAGACGGAGAGAGAGAGTTGATTTTGATCAAACGCGGAGAATGGCGGCAAAAAACCATAAATGTGCCTAGGGCGACATGCTTGTCAGATGGCGCACGCAAAATAATACGACTTGATGGCACGTACCAAGTACGGCCCAGTAAGGGAAGGACGTATGGCCGAAATAGTGAAATATTGTGTGTGATAGCTCACACGCATAACAGAACTCTTGGAGTTCTTGATTTAATGAAGCAAAGACCCCGGCTATGGGGATGATCTCGGCTAAATAATTTGGACCGACTGGTTTATTTGTTCCAAGGCATCAGAGAAAAAAGATTACAGATCTTAGTCTTATGGGGCCAACAGGTGGTGACCTCGGGAATGAAGGGTAAGGCAAGCTTTGCCGATGTACTAAATGAAAGGAATGATATAGGTTCCATCACCTCAGGATGCCGAGGTAATAGAACCTAGGGGGCAGTTGTGGAGACACAATTTTTGAGTGACAACACGTGGCCGAGTGTAGACATCCCCGAACGTCCCGGGAGGATGACTCCCGTTTTGTTCATATTTGGGTTCACTACAGTTCAGGACTCAAATTGTCACGGTTCTTAATCTGAACCAAAGAGTCCAAATCCGGCAAATCGTTTTGAGAAAACAGATTTTTAGAAAGAAGTGCCAAACATGGACTGCTTTGCCAGATATAGAGTCGCCACCTAAATATTTATTTTGGGGGAATTTAGGAAACCCTGACTCGTTTTGCCTAAGGCCACGTGTCCGTCATCACCAAAGTTGCCTCGGCTCGGGAACTTGGGTACGATTGGGGAAGGTCAGCTATGAGCACCCCCGCTCGCCCGATCAAAGATCGGCCTTTACTAACCATGATATCTAGTTTTGAAAACATTATGCGTTCTTATTCCGGTTAATTAGCTAGAATTTACTATGTGATGCGCACAACACAAGTATAGACTAGATTGCCTAATTTGGAACAAAGCTTTGCATATCCGCCCGTTTGGAAAATGGTTTGAAATTTGCTACTCGTAAGTAGGCTAAAATACGGATTTCAACGAGTTGTTCCAACTCAAACAATCCAACCTTCACCCACAGGCATTCAGGCAGTTTATATCACATAAGCATATAGCCACATGGTAAGCATGCTATCATGTTAACATTCACACTCATGCGAGATGCTAAAGCATAAATGCTTACCGAGTACTCCAAGCCAAAACAGAAACTAGTTAGTAATCATATGCATGATCCTGGTTCATGTTAAGATGGCTAATGCCACACATGCAGGATGCAGCTAGAATAGGCTCGGCTAATCTATGGATGGCATGTGAAATACGACAACTAACACGTATTTAACTTGGAATTGAAATACAATGCAGTTAGTATGATGCGCCGAGCCCGGTGCATGCAAGACAAATGTATGGATGCACGCATGCATAGCATAAGGTATGCTAATTTAAATATGACCTAATACTAACCATCAAAAGCAGATAAGTAAAAGGGAGAAAGAAGTGGGGGTTGGAAGACATGCACACACGCACCCACACTTATTACAAATTCACCCTCGCTCGGAGGGATCAAAAGAATATACAAATTAATTAACCTACAAGCTAATTAATTATTATAGACCACTTAATTAATTAACAAATTAACCAAGCTATGGAAAGCAGTAAAAGGCCTTGGGAAAAGGGATGCATGCATGCTCGGATTGACTTCGCCCAGAAATCTAATGCCATGCACAAGTTTGCCTCTGTTTTCCCTGCTCTGCTCCTCTGATCATTGCAAAATTCCCAAGGTATGCTCCATGGACACTGTGGAACACCACCGGCTGAGAGAAATTGCCACCGGCCAAGGGAAATGGTCATCGGCCACAAATTAAGCCATCGGCCACTGATGGATGGCCGGTCGGCACTGGAGATGGCCGGCCTGCCAAATCTTCCTGCAGAACCTATTTTGACTGCAGCAGAGGGCAAAACAAGGCATGGCAATGCATTTCAAGCAAATGTGTGCACCAACACATCCCTTATCATGTTTATGACTCAAAGGGACATGGTCCTTGATTCTCGGACCACCAATCGCGCATTTCGATGCGTGATGGCCCAAGTAACCAAGTGTGCATTTGATTTCAAATGGAATTCAATGCATACAAACAAACAAGAAGCTCAACCTCTATCATACTCAACTCAAGAGGTGAAGCATGCATGCCAATGCAATGCAATCCTAAGCATGTGAGCCTAAATGTGCAATATGGACATGCAATAAAGCAGGCATGCAACAATACATAAGGCAGGCATGCAACAATGCGAAGGATGGTCTTAGACTAATTTAGGCAGCCCTCAAATAAGCCCAAAACAGTGGCCAAATGCTATGGAAATGAGGGCGAATGTTCATACAAACATGCATGCACACATGGTCCAACACTTAAGCACAAAGAAGCAACTTTTAAACACATTTAAAAGAGACTATTATGGACAAATGGCACGCACATTAAACTCTGAAAAAAATACATGAGGGATGATGCCAAATCAACCTATCAATGCAAGCAAGGCATGCAACTATGTCCGAAACTCAAGGCAAGCCAAGGGGCTTAAACCATGGCTATATGAAGTAAGTCCCAAAGGGCCGAGGGGACTCAAAACAGTTCCAATGTAGGTCAAGACAAGGCCTAAAACACACTTAGATGGCATCTAAATGGCCTACACAAGGAAGCATACACAAAGGTCCAAACATGGGGCATGAAACACCAACCTTTTAAAGCATTAAAGGGGCATCAAATGCAAGCATACAAGTATGGAGAAAGGACTGAAATATTATAACTAATGGTGCCAAACCACTGAAATGATGCAAATAGAGCATGGTAGAGGAGCCAACACTCAAAGCATACAAGCTAGATTGCATGGTAGCTATACAAAGCAAGTCATGGATGACCCAAACAACCAAAACCAGACCTAAATCATGCTAAAATATGCATAAAAGCTTCACAAAGCTAAGCCAAAATCATGCTAGAAACAAGGCTCAAAGCACAAAGCATGTTAAGGCAATTTCATGGCATTACAAGACAAGTATGCTAAGCATGCATGGTGTGTCTAAACCAACTTAAAACAGTGCTATATCATGGCAAAATAAGCACAAATAACACTTAAGACATGGCCAACATGAACTTAAAAATGGTGCTCACACATGAGGCTAAAATGGCACATATTGAAGGCAACAAGGAGAGGGGATGGCCCTCTCCTTCTTAGGACCTCAAACCACCATACTCACCACTGAAATCCATCAAAATTTCAGTGGTGAGGAGGCCAAAACAAGGTGGTCCCGAAGCTCACCAAAAATAGCACAAAATGGGGCCAAACAAGGCCTAAGAGGGGGTAAACAACCTCAAACATAAAAGTAACCTTAATGAAGTATCTTAAACACAAAAAAACAAAACTTTTTTATGTTATACACAAAGCTCAAATCAGCAAGCAAGACAGGCTAAAAGTATGTGCAAAAACGGGAAATAAAGAGGGAAAATGAGTTACCTTTGTAGCCAAAAGGGGACAGCAGCCTCTTGGTCCAAAAAATAGTCCTTAGCCTCTGAAAACGGCCTCCAAGCTCCTTAGGTTGATGATGGAGGTGTTGTGCTAGGAGGTGTAGTTCAAATGGCCAAGAACTAGACCCTTTTGCACCCTCTAACCCACACAAATGTAGAGAGAGAGGGAGATATAAAGAGAGAGTGATATATATATGATATATATCAGATTTTCTAACCCTTGACATGGAAGAAGAAGCTCTCCTTATATAGACAAGGCAAAAGGCCTAAGCTTCTTGGAGAAGCTAAGGCAAAAGGGTCAAAGGGGGCAAGCTTTTAAGGGAAGCTAAGCAAAGGGGTCAAGCTTCTCTTAGAAGCTTGTAGCAAAAGGGCCAAGCTTCTTGGAGAAGCTAGGCAAAAGGATCAAGCTTCTCTTAGAAGCTTGACAAGGGTTCAAGGGGTTCAAGAGGTTCAAGCTTCCTGGAGAAGCTAAACCAAGGGTTCAAAAGGTTCAAGTTTCTTGGAGAAGCTAAACCAAGAGTTCAAAAGGTTCAAGCTTCCTCAAGAAGCTAGAACCAAGGGTTCAAAAGGTTTAAGCTTCCTCAAGAAGCTAAAACAGGGGTTCAAAAGGGTCAAGCCTCCCCAAAAAAAAGGGCTCGGCCAGAAAAGGAGTCAATCGGCCAAATTAATGGTCGGCCGACCAAACAAAGTGCCAACCAGCCATCACCAATGGCCGGTGGCAAGAAAAGAGGGCCGGTGGCCTCAAGCCATGGCCGGTGAGGTGTTGGGGTGGCCAACAAGCCATTCCCTGCCCTCAGAAGCAAAAACACAAGTCGAGAGGTCTCGAGGCAAGGCACGCGGCTGAAACCTCCGAGAAGTCAGGACGAACACAAATATGGATGATCATCAAGTGTTCAAACGATGACGTCCAAGTCTTGAAGACGGTTAAAAATGGGGTGTCTGCACCGAGGTGGCACCGAAGTGTCAGCCGAGGGGCCACGTGTCCTGGTCATGATGCCGAGGTAATTTCGGCTAGGCCGAGGTTATTTGCAAGAATGCCGGAATCCGGGATAAGCAGATAAGGGACAAGAGTCCTAGAATAAGAGAAGACTTCAGTTTGGATAAAGATAAGACTCTTAGCGAGTTTTATCCCAATCCTACTGGGAGTCCAAGATTAGCAGTAATCTAGAGTCCATTGGAACTAGGCTTCTATTGGGACTAGAATTGTGTTGGCTATAAAGGGAGGCACCCTCGTGGGTCTAAGGTACGCTTTTTGTATTCTGAATAGTGAGTTAAGCACTTTTGCTATCTTTGAGAGATAACTGACTTGATCGTCGAAGTGCTCCCGGGTGGACGAACCACCGCCGAAATCTCCTCTTTCTGTTACAGGTCATTCAGGCATCATCTATTCTGCCAGTGCTCTCCAGTTGAATACTAATTTGGAGTGTGGTCAGAAATCTACTCACACAAGTACATATTTGATATTTAGTATTCTCCCATCGTAGTACATATTTAATATAATAATTGATGTTTATCTCGTCGTAGTACATATTTGGTAATCTTCTGTCATGGAACATGTTTAGCAATTGGTGCATATCCCATGTCATAGTACATATTTAGTAAGTGATGAATCTCCTAAATCATTGCATGTTGTAGTATACATTTTCTAAAGTATTGCATGTCTCTTGTTGTAGTACGTGTTTGGTAAAGTTTTGATCATTCTTAATGCATGGAACTGGCATGATTTGGCATCATAATTTGGCATATTTCTAACCACACTGCGGTGTGTATTATTGCTTCGAGTTTGTTTTCCTTATGTATTCACAGAATAGACGCACATGGAGAACTAGGAAAAGGATTGGACTAAAATCACTTCGGTGCAGCAAAGTGAGTATGGCATGTATTGTCTCATCTTCTTTTTTGATTATTGCATTCTTAACAAATGTTTGAGTGCTTGTCGCACACACTCACGCACAAGGTTCTAAAAAGCGGTTGCGGTCGCCGTAACGGTGGCGGTGGCGCAGTTGCGGTTGCGGGGTATAAAGGTCGTAACGTAACAGTTGCGGTAACCGAAACCGTGAATTTTTTTGTTTTTCGCACAATTTGAAAAAAACTTACCGATACGCATATTTTTTTTCCAATGATCATATTTATTGGGTTTAAAATAAATATTGATCAATTTTTGTAAATTTTTAAGTATGATCCAATATATTTCATATTTTTAAATCACTATAAATTGAGTTTTTCACATTTTATTTTAATAATTAATGACTTTATATTATATAAAAAATCAATCACTAAATATTATATATAAGATAAACAATGATAAAAGTAAAAGAATAAATAAGAGCCTAAATATATATATACATATTTTAACCAAGTCAAATAGATAATGACCACACTAATTATTATTATTATTATTATTATTATTATTATTATTATTATTATTATTATTATTATTATTATTATTATTTTCAAACAATATATAGATAGACACACACAAACAAAATAGTTAAGTGATAGCAGCTGAATAGAATAGCATAGATCTTACAGTTTCAACAAATCAATAACATGTTCTTCATCTTCCCTCTCTCTATCTCTTTCTCCTCCCTCTTCTCTCTATCCCTATTCCCCCATTTTCAGCTTTTTTTTTTTTAATGTGTTTTTTTGAAAGAAACAGTTCGGAACCGTTAAGTAATGGTGGGTAACAGGCCGACACGGCACCGTTACCACCGCTACGCCCGACACACCTGTGAATCTCAATCACACTGTAAAAGCGGCCGTAACGGGTGGCAGTAACCGCCACAACCATTACGTAACGGTGTTACGTAGCAGTTGCGGTCGCTTTTTAAAACATTGCTCACGCATAAATTGTTACACAATCACCCCCGAACTACACTAATATGATTCCTTGCAAACAAGGATATGTAGGCAACCTGTGGTCCACTCACTTGCATGAATGAATGGCATTACCTTGCCTTAGGGTTACGTCAATTGGGATGGTCTCAAATCTTTGACTTTTGCTTCTTATCACTACATGATTATTTAAACTCTATCAAAGAGGAGCAATTGTAGACATTTCATTTTGACTGACCCTAAAAATTCGGGCACTTGCAAGCATCCCGATGATGTAATGGTACTTACTTCATCTTTAGAATGTTTAAGTGTATTTGGAGTTGTTGTGTAAACTTGTTTTGACCAAAAATCAACTTTTTGCAAAAATGACCATTTTACCTTTGAGCCCATTTTTAGCTGAAAACTAACTTTTTAATCCCAAGAAAGAGAGAGAAGTCCGGTTGTGCTTCGATCAATCGTATTTTCCAAAATTAGTGGCCAATTTTATCAAAAACATTGATCAGAATGTAATTCGGGCTTACTTGTGCTGCAAGCAAGACAAGGGCATGAGACCCCACACTTGTGCATGCATGCACGACACGTGTACCAAGGGAATTGATGCGTGCGCACGAGATTGGTGTGTGCGCAAATCGAAGCATCATAGAGCCAGGTATGGAACTGAATCTTGGTGCATTTTTTGAGGGAATGGCAGAGGGCAAAGCGATGAAAGCCTAGAAGCGTTCCAGAGCCTCCCCCCTAGCTCTAAAAATAGAGCCTCTCCACCTCTCTTTCAAAGAGGTAGGAAAAACTTGGAGTGATTTTTGAAGTTTGAGAGCCAAACACCACGCCTCCTCTCTCCTCCTCTCCTTTGCTCCGAAAATACCCTACTACACAACAACTCTAAACTTCTGAAGATCATCTTGAGGTTGAAAGACTCAAACAAACTCATAACCTAAGCTTGAGGGAGGCTTGCAAGCAAGGAACTTGGCTTCCCTTGCTTTATTCTTCGCATTTTCTTCAGTTTACTCAAATTAGAAGGTAAACCATCTTCATTTATTAATTTCAATACCTTTTTAGTGTTTATTTTAGTATTCAAAGCATGCTAGGTTGTTAGTTCATCATTCTATCATATAGTTTCTTTACTTTATTAGCTTTTTTTCCTTTCTCTTGCATGTAGATAATAAGACTTGTTATGGTCACATTCTAAATTTTCTATTCAATTCTTTGTTTGACATATATTATGTTTATAAATCTGCTAAAGAGATTTAGGAACTTTTGAAAAGAAAATATTCAACAGAAGATGTAGGTATAAAGAAGTTTGTGATGAGCAAATTCTTGGATTTCAAGAAGATTGATGAGAAATCTATCATGGAACAAGTTCACGAATACCAAAATATAATTCATGACATTCTAGTTAAGGGAATGAATCTGGATGATGCTTTTCAAGCTGTAGCATTGATTGAGAAGCTACCATCATCTTGGAAAGAGTATAGAAACTTCCTCAAGCACAAGAGGAGGGATCTTAGTCTCGAAGATGTCATCGTCCATATTCGCATTAAAGAATCCAACAGATTGAAAGACAGAAATGACTTGGCTCATGAGTTCACTTCAAAGGCTAATATGATGGAGGTGAAATCTGTTGCGAACACCACCACCATCAACATCGGTTTGGAAAGAACAACAACAAAAACCCAGGGAAAAAGAACAACAATAGCAACATCAACTTCAAAAATAATGTAGAAAGAAGTTTAAAAGTCCTAGAATTAAAAGCTAACCTCATTGAAACTGATATTATAGCAATTGTTGTTTCAGAAACAAATTTTGTTAGCAATGTGGTTGAGTGAGTGGTAGACACTGGGGCTACTCGTCACATTTGTGGCAACAGAGATTTGTTCGCTACCTATGAGGTTGTTAGTGATGGTAAGCACGTGTACATGGGAGATGCTCGCACTGTTCATGTGGTTGGTAAAGGAAGAATTATGCTAAAGCTCACTTCCGGTAAAACCCTTGCCTTAAATGATACCCTTCATGTACCTGAAATGCATAGAAACTTGATTTCTGGATCTCTTCTTAAGAAGGCATTGGTATTAAATTAGTTTTTGACTCTGATAAACTTGTGCTTAGTCATAATGGGGACTTTGTGGGAAATGGTTACTGTACTGGGGGTCTCTTTGTACTAAGTGTTATCTTTGAATTTGCTAATAAAGCTAATACTTCTTCTGCTTATATTGTTGAGCCTGTTGATTTGTGGCATATTAGATTAGGCCATGTAAATTATGCTTCTGTTAAAAGGATAAGACAACTTAGCTTAATTCCAGATTTTAAAATTTATGATACTTCCAAGAGTGAAATTTGTGTAGAGGCTAAGTTTACCAAGAAACCTTTCAAGACTGTAGAAAGAAGTTCGGAAGCCCTAGAATTAATACACAGTGACCTAGGAGACTTTAAAAATTATATGAGCAGAGGAGGAAAAATATATTACATAACCTTTGTAGATGATTGTTCAAGATTCACTAGAGTATATCTCTTAAGAAACAAAGATGAAGCAACTGAGTATTTTATAAAATATAGGGTTGAAGAAGAAACTCAGTTAGATATGAAAATTAAAATAGTTAGATCTCATCGGGGTGGAGAATGTGACACAACCAAACTTAAATTTATATGTGAACAAAATGGAATAATTCATGAAACAACCGCTTCTTATACTCTTTAACATAATGGTATAGTTGAGAGGAAAAATAGGACACTTAAACAGATGATGAATGCAATGCTAATAAGCTTTGGTTTACCTTGTAACATATGGAGGGAGGCCAATTCTTTTAGCCTGTCATATTTTAAATAGAGTTCCACACAAGAAAATAGATAAAAAACCATACGAACTCTGGAAGAAACATTCACCAAATCTGAACTATCTAAAAGTGTGGGGGTATCTAGCTAAGGTTGGACTTCTAAGCATTAAACGAAGTAAAATTGGCCCAAAAACAATAGATTGTATTTTTATTGGATACGCTCAGAAAAGTGCATTTTTATAGATTTCTTGTAAAAATATTATGGAAGTTAACAATATAATGGAGGCAAAAGACAGAATTCTTTGAACATATTTTTCCCATGAAACAAACTTACACTGATAGGATTAGTGCACCAATCCAACCTACACCTAGTTTAGAAGAAACATCACAAGAAATAAGACGTAGTAGTTGAAACTAGTTTTGGGCCATATTTCATAACTACCTTTATCACAATGATCCTAAAACATATGAAGAAGCCATAACATCTGTAGATGCCACTTTTTGGAAAGATGCAATAAATAGTGAATTGGAATCTATTATGGCCTAAAGGATGTAAACCCATAGGTTACAAGTGGGTGTTTAAGAAGAAAATAAAGATTGATGGATCAATAGATAAATTTAAGGCTAAATTAGTTGCCAAGGGTTATACACAAAATGAAGGAATAGATTATTTTGACACATTCTCCTGTTACCAAGATTTTTACTATTAGGTCATTAATTGCTATAACATCTCTACATAAATTGATTATTCATCAAATGGATGTAAAAACTGCATTTTTAAATGAAGAATTAGAAGAAGAAATTTTTATGGACCAACTGAAGGTTTTGTAATTCAAGGACAATAATAGAAAGTATGTAGATTTATTAGATCTCTATATGGCCTAAAACAAGCCCCTAATCAATGGCATGAGAAATTTGATAAAACTTTGCTTTCAAATGGTTTTGTAGTAAATGAATATGATAGTTGTGTGTATAGTAAATTAATTGATTCTACTTGTGTGATTATATGTTTATGTGCTGATGATATGTTGATCATGGCTACTAATTTGCATGTTGTAAATATGACCAAAGTCTTTTTATCATCAAACTTTGATATGAAAGACCTAGGAGAAGCAGAAATTATTCTAGGGATCAAAGTGATCTATGAACCAAATGGATTAGTATTGACATAGTCACATTATGTTGAAAAACTTCTTAAAAATTTCAATCATTTTGATGTTGAGTCTGTTAAAATTCTTTATGATCCTAGTTTTTATCTAAAAAAGAACAAGGGATCTAGTGTTTCACAATTAGAATATGCTAAAATCATTGGTAGTCTAATGTATATAATGAATTGTACTCGGCCAGATATAGCATATGCTGTAAGCAGACTTAGTAAATATACACATAATCCCAATCGAAAACACTGGGTAGCATTGACTAGACTTTTAACGTATCTTAGAGGTACCATGAACATGGGTCTTCACTATGTAGGATACCCAACAATGCTAGAAGGATTTTGTTATGCCAATTGGGTGTCAGATAATGATGAAACAAATTCAACTAGTGGTTATATTTTTACCCTGGGGGGGTGCTATATCATGGAAATCATCTAAACAAACTTGCAAAGCTTCTTTTACCATGGAATCTGAATTTGTTGCTCTGGAAATGGCAGGTAATGAAGCCGAATGGCTGAGGAATCTTCTTACTGATGTTTCTTTATAGGAAAAACCAGTTTCTTCAATTTCTTTACATTGTGATTCACAAGCAGCAATAGAGCAGGAGACATATATGATTCCTTGGCCATATATGTGTACAATGGGAAGAAGAGACTTATATGTCTAAGGCACAACATTGTTCGACAGCTTATAAGCAATGGCGTAATAGCCTTGGAGTTTGTGAGATCAGAGTAAAATCTAGCAGACACGTAACAAAAGGACTAACCAGGAAGGTAGTATATGATGTATCGAGGAGGATGGGACTTAAGTACAATGAGTGAGTCACCTGTGACGGCAATCCAACCTGTGTGATTAGAGATCCCATGAATCAGGTTCAATGGGTAACAAGAAGTTACAGAGAGATTCAATATAGCACTATCTTCTATGTCTCTCCCTAAGGTTGAGCTAGGAACTCCTAATGAACTCATAGCCTGTAAAGGTAGTATGGAGTAGCACACACTTGATGGGTTCACCTATATAGGTCTAAAGGTTGGGCTACCTTCTATGAGAAGGTGCACGACCTTAAAAGCACCAATATGAGAACGCGTCATGAATACTTGAGGTGTGTGTGTAGTACTGTTGAATCACCCCAAAGTTGAGGGTTCAAGACTTATGTCACCTTTCACTAGTGATTCACTTTCTATAAACACTAAGTGTCGATTCAAGTCCACAAGACATCGACGTTAACGCACTTCAAGTCAAGCCCGAATTTATAATTTTTATTATCTCTTTCTATCCTTTTTGTTTTAATTTGAATCATGTGGGGGATTGTTAGAGATGCTTCAAATTTATAAATATATATACTCGCATAGTGGTATGTGAATTCAAAATAACATGTTTTTTAAAAATCTTTTCTTTATAATTTTAAGTCAACTATTCCCTTTCCTTCTTAGTTTAATCTTGATTTTGAAGTTGATTAGCCCTTAACATAATTTACATGATTGTTTAAAGCTAGTTCTATCACTATACAAAAATAAACTTATAATAAGTAATAAGATATTTTAGTATTTTCAGTAACAAATTATGTATGTAATTTAAACGGTCCGATTCTAATTGGATTTGTAGCTATAAAACCACATACCAAGTACGATTCACATATTTCAATAATTATAATCAAAACATGTATTAAGAAAATCAAATCAAACCAAACCATGCAATTTGATCTGAATTAGACCGGTTTACGTTTTTTTAGTTTTTATCCTCGGCCCTAGTTTGGGTGCAAGGATTTATTTATTTATTCTTTTGTTCTTTCACTTAAAAGGGCAAATTTGGTATTTCAAAAAAATAGTAGATGGAATGATCATTTTTTGTGAGGGCTTCTATTTGCACACACCCATTCCTCTTTTTGCACATCCTTCTTAGTTCACACACCTAAAAAAAAAATACTTACTCATTACACACACTTTTATTCCAGTTATATCCTCATACATACACTCCCAATCCACACACCTTCCACACTAGCAAGCAATGATCAAACCCTAACCCTAACCAGCAATCACCTCGTTAGCGACGACGCAGCACCGGCGACACTACCGCGACCCCTCTCTCTCTCCTCTTAGTCGCGAAAATGGAGGCGATGACGACTCGCAGACGAAAGGGGGGTTTCGGATGTTGATGGTCGAACCAATGTGTTTTGTTTTGATGTTGATAGTCAAACCAAATTCATTGGTACGATGGTTGATTTCCAAATAGAGGCGATTCTTTCGATACTGGTAGTTCGAATGGTAAGAAAATGAGTCTTCTTCCCAGATCTAGGTTCCACAATGCCTCTCTCTCTCTCTTTCTCTCTGTGTGTGTACGGATTGAGTATTGCGAAGGAGTGGGAGCTGTAGCGGCAGTGGTGTTGCGTCGTGAAGTAGGGGGTTAAGGGGGTAGTGGGGAGGGTGAGTGAGCGACGAGCGACGAGGTGGGGAAGAGAGGCAGAAAGGCAATGGGTTCACAGATGAAAGGGAGTTGTAGTGGTGGGGGAAGAGGTAACAACGGTGATGGAGGAAAAGAGGGACAGCGACCATGGAGGATGGTGGTGACTGATAGTTATGGTTAAGGCTAGGTTTTTGGTTGAGGGTTAGGGTTTTGATGGAAGAAGAAATGAGTATTTTGGTAGTTTAGGGTTGGTTTGGGATGTTCTAAAAAAGTGCACTTTTTGACTTATTGGCTTATATGGGTTGAGTTTGGGTTGGGTTTGATGTGATGTGTTAGAGAGGTGATGTGATTTAAATAAGATGATGTGACTTAAATTGGGACTTACCTTTTTAGCCAATTAGCCAAAAAGTTACTAAATTAGCCAAAAAGCCAACCACTCATATCAAAAAGTCAAAGATTCTCTTTTCTCTCTACTTTTTGCACATCTTTTCGTAATTAGCCAAAAAGTCATCCCAAACATACAAGTTTTTTTTACTTACCTTTTTAGTCAAATAGCCAAAAAGTTACTAAATTAGCCTGTTCCCAAACGAGGCCTAAACTTGGCCTTAGTTTTAGGATAAAAATATAATAATTTTTTTTTTATTAAGTTTGTGGAAGGAGAGTAAATGGCTCGCATTTTTTTGTAAGGAATTTAAAACATAGGCCCTGTTTGGTACAGCTTAATTTCAGCTTATTTCAGCTTTCAACTTAATTTAAGCTATTTTGATGTGTTTGGTTTAGTTTAACAATACAGCTTATAACTTTTTGTAAGTCAAAAATTAACTTATTCTTTGAATAGGGTAGAAAAAACTTAATTTATAAATTAAAAATTAATTTATGTTCAACTTATATTTATAGTTATAAACTATAAGCAGTTAAAGGATAAATTATAAGCATACCACACATGGCCATGAAACCAAAGCAGGAGGTAATTGTTATGAACTTTAGGGAGGTCAGAACTTGGACGCTGCTGTGTACCGTTGCCGCAGGAGGTTGTAAAAAGGAAGAGACAGACAAAGACGAGATAGAGAGAGAAAGATGGCAGGAGTAGGAGAAGCTCAAAGAAGACAAGGGAGGCCACTTCCTCCGGCGAGGCGGGGCCCACCTGGCCCTCCTCCTCCTCCTCTATCTAAGGCCGCTCCTCGCTTTGAACCCGTTGATCGCGAGAAGGTCCCCCATCCCCTCCTCTCTCCTTCTCTCTCTATATGCATATATATATATATATATACTTGTATCTATGTATGGGTGTTCTACAGTTCAAAGCATTACTGTCTCTGTTGTTTCTGGTTTTTTTAGGGTTTTACTTTTGTTTTTTTGATTCATTTCTTACCTTGTTGGATTTTCCCGTTGCTGTGTTTTTTTCTTTCTTTTTAGGGCAAATTTCACTTCACACCTACATATATGTATATATATACACTGCACTTCATCTTCTTCACCAAAGCCAATCCTAACCCTACCTCCAACCACCTCTAACCACCACTGCCCACAATTCACCTTTCCTGTAACAAAGATGAAAAAAATTACAAACAAAAACAATTAAAGTGTACATTCCTCAATTAACAATAAACCAAAGCCAAACCAAACCAAGCCTTAATCCCATCAAATGGGTCGGCTGTCATTCCTCAATTAACAATGAGCTAAACAAAACCAATCAAATACTATACTAGTCTTGTTCATTTTGCAGAAACACAACATACAAAGCAAATTTAGAAATATGGAATCACAATCAAAGTAGACTAGATAAGCCCACCGTGCTCCTACAATTTAAGAAAACTTCTCCCTCAAACATCCCTTTAAACAGAAAATAGTTAATTGATGTATATGCTAGCCTAGTCGTATATATATATTGCTATTATGGTAATATATATACTGTTATAATATATCTATATACACACACATAAATACACTTATAAATATCATTTCCAAATTGAGACCAGTGTTCCTAAGACCCACAAGCAAACCCTGCTCCTCATCCACGGCACAGAGCCAATGCAATGTTGGAGTGGAACAAGTTGATATAGCTCTGCAATAAATTCAATTCTGTGTTTTTGACATCGTACTCTAAGGAAAAAATCCACACAGAGTACAATGGATGCATGTGGTTGGGCTGAACTACGGTGGGTTTGTAGCATGGTTGTGCAATCGGCGGAACGGGCTGGTGGGGAAGAGAAAAGAGATTTTAGAGAGATAAAAACAATAAGGAACTATGAAGCATGGATACCTCTCCAGAGGTCACGTACGAGTGTCTCTTACGGACATGTGTCAGACACATGTCTAACACGTTGGGACACTTGGGACATGTAGGGACACATTGAGGACACATTAAGGACATATTGAGGACTTTTTTTAAAAAAAATTAAAATTAAAATTAAATTTTTTTTTTTTATACTAAAATAGTATACTTAAGGTTGATAAATTCGATAAAATTAAATTTTTGACATAAATACATATTCAATACTTAAAAATGTGACATATAATAAATACATAAAATTATATATTTTGCACGAGTCCCCAACGTGTTGTGTTCTGTATTATTTGAAAATTTACTTGTCCGTGTCATGTCACGTATCTATGTTCATGTTTCTTAGATAGATAAAGAAGAAGCGAGCATTTTATTAATTTTGAATAGACAAAAGTGGCTGTTTCACAAACCCATTTGCAAAAAAAAGCGTGAAATACATGGACTGTTAAGCTGGATGAAAAGTATAACAGTGCATTTCAGTTCACAAATCACGTAGGGGTTATGTGGTGATTTCAAACAATAAGGGGGCAATCCACACACGGGTCAAACCATGAGGGAGTAAAGTGAAATTTGCCCTTCTTAAATTTACTAGTTATTGGACAAAAAAGATAAAATACCAATCCAGTTTATTGCATTGTTGTAGGAATTAAGATCCTTCTGTAGATTTCGACTCAAGCCCGTTGCCCAACCTTTCTTCCTTCAGCTTGGTGAGCGTTTTCTCAAGCTTTGTAAGCCTAGATTCAAGTTCCCGTCCTAGTATTTCAAATATATATAATCCCGGTGTTTTTTGTTCTATTCACATTTGCACCTACCACAACTGTCTCTAATTGTTCTACCATTGGTTCTCTATTCACAACCTTTTTCCTCGGGATTCATCAACTGCTCCATTTACTGAATATTTCCATTATCAGAAGTTGAAGATGATGGATTTTGCTTCAAATGCTTATTGTTGTCACCATTTTGTGCATTCTTGACAAGTTAAGTTAGTGTAAGCCTATCTTCGTGGTCTTGCTTTAGTCACAATGCAATTGGAAGAAAAGCATGCTAGTGCACGAGGATCCTTGGTAGTAGTTTTCTAAGAAACACAGACACGTGACACAACACGGACACGTGAAAACGTATATTTTTAAAAAATGTATGATACAACAGGTTGCGGATACGTGCAAAATATATAATTTTATATATTTATTATGTCATATTTTAAAATATTTAATATTTATTTTAATCAAATATTTAATTTATCAACCTTAGGTATGCTATTATAGTAAACAAAATATATATATATTTTTTTTTTGTTGAAAAAAATGGTCCTCATCGTGTCCTTTGTGTGTCCCAGCGTGCCCTTTGCGTGTCCGCAATGTGTCCATAGCATGTCCTAAGTGTCCCAGTGTGTCCAAGTTATCTTGCAACTTCAAACCCTCATATTCAACAAATCCATCCCCATCAACACATTTTGGCTCAAAGTTCCTCTTACATCCATCATACTCCAATCTCCTGATGAATTGGTTGTGAACCCTTTTAAGCATTGACAAGTTGGTTCATCTATGTGACAAACTCCATAAGGTCCACATGACCTATACCCATCACAAGTGTCCTTATTAAGGGTAATCGTTGGCATACATCGGCTAGTATAGTTCTTCCATGTGAGAAACTCTCCCAATTGGGTCACCACTAACATAACTAGAACTTACTTGTCTAGGACATCAAATGTTAAGTAAACACCATCACCATTGGTATTGAACATGGTTTTGAACTAAGAAGCACGGACACTTCTAAGAAGGTGACGTATCCGTGTGTCGGACCCTAACACTCTTTGGACACTCTTAGGACACGGGTCCGACACTCTTCAAAACGTGTCCTACTTTTAAATTTTTTTTAAAGACCCACACTCTTTGGACACTTGGAGTACACACGTGTCAATCGCTTAAACACATGTGCTAATCACTTAAACACACGTGTCTATTGATTAGACACATGTGAAACTAATTATAAGCTTGACCAAAACAACTTAAGATACAATAATAAAACAAAACTCATAAATTTATAGGAATTAATGTCATATTGCATTTTTTATTTTCTTTGAATTATATTTATATATATAACATATAATAAATATATAAAATTATATATTTCATGCGTGTCCCCTATGTGTCGTGTCGTGTCGTGTCCTTCATTTTTTAAAAATTAACGTGTCGGCGTGTCCGTGTCGTGCTCGTGTCGTGTCGTGTGTCCATGTCCATACTTCTTAAGTTTTGAAGATTTGGTTAGACTCAAGGCATTGGTACCCACTAAACCGTACCCTATCCCAAGGACCCCACCTAGATTGCTTGGTCAAGTTAGTTTCTAAAACCAATTGGGGCAATTGAGACTTTTCCAAGCCCAATGTGAAGTCACAAAGTGATGGATCATTCTTGTTCTTCCATGATGTTATCACCTAGTTTTGACTTCTGTTATAGTCCCAACCCATCTTCATCCTAGGCAACAAAGTATCACACGGATAATCAAAGCTTTGCAATATATACCCACCATTAAACACATCACTATCATCTTTAAGAATGAGATTACCTGAATCTAATAATTGTAGTACTGTACTGGTTTACCAACCTTCTTATCAGGCATTGTGAGTAGAACCAAGTTACGTGCTTGATCTTGAAGTGCAAGACTGCCATTGAAGTATAACATAAGTGTAGCATCATAATTCTTTAGTGGTTTGGTTCTGTTGGCAACCCAGACCACTGTGAGTGGTGTTATGTCCTTGTACCATATACCCAAATACCTTTTCGTTGTTTGGATAGAAGGACTGAAGAAACCCAAAACAAATCTCTGGTTGGTAGAGACTAGTGTTTGGCCATCCTTGAGCCTCTAAATGGGAGTCAAACGTGTCTGGACTGTACCCAACGTGTGTTCGTGTCCGACACGTGTTTGAAACATATATGTCACCTCTGGAGAGGGGTCCGTGCTTCATAGGTAGTTTTACTAATGTCATTAGGAGTGAAGCCAAGAGGAATACTTGATGTTTCCCCGGTGCATTTGGGAGGAAAGCCCGTAGGAATATATGACTTTTTCTAGGTACATTTGAGAGGAAAGCCAAAAAAAAAATACATGACGTTTTTCCAGTGCTTTTAGGAGGAAGGGCAGGAGGTATATCTGACATTTTCCCGATGTATTTGGGAGGAATATCTAACATTTTCCCCGTAGATTTGGGAGGAAAGTTGGGAGGAATATTTGACTTTTCCCGATGCATTTGAGAGGAATATCTGATGTTTTCTCGGTGCATTTAGGAAGAAAGCCAGGAGGAATATCAAACATTTTCCCAGCGTATTCGGTAGGAATATTTCACATTTTTCCAGTGAATTTGGGAGGAAAGTTAGGAGGATCATAATCTTCCATCTTTCTAGAAGGGCTTTGCTGTCTCTTTTTTGAACCATTATACTTTTCGCTTCTCTACATATTTAACTTTTGATTCTTCCTACCAATACCAAAAGATGAGTGGATACAACAATTCAAAAAAACATGATGAAACATGCAACTTTTCACTCGTAATAGGCCTGATGTAATTGTTCCAAGCAATTTTAGGAATCACATTCGCACGAGCAACAAAACCCAGAAGATCTTGATCCATTCCAAATTGCATCGCTACGTGATGTGAAAAATACTGCTCTATACAATTGAATCCAACCAGACCCTCAAACACCTAGCAAATGACTAAAAATTTTCATCCAAACTAAAACCAATCAGTACCCACTCTTCTTTCTTACCATGAAACTTGAAGAACATGTTATTCTTTATATCCATCACATATGGGCGCCATTGAAAACACTCCCTATCTCATTCTATAGCCTTATCTTCACGTTCGGGATTTAGTTTCTTCACTTTGTCCCATCGAACTAATCTAGGCAAACCATCTCCAATTGAATTCAGGTTTCGCCTCAAATTTGAAAATCTCTCCGAAACCCAAATATGAATCAATTGAAAAGGAGCCCAAAGTGCCAATGTAGGTAGTTCATTAGTCTCCAAATTGTTTGAAGCAGTTACAATCAGTGTTGTTGAATCATGATACATATCGTGTATCATATATCACTTTTGTGTATCATGTATCGTATCGTGTATCGTAAGATACATTAAGAGCATCTCCAATGGTTTGCTATTGGAGCTGCCAAAGTCATTTTATAGAAGGTATGGGGCAAAAATGTTCTCCAACGGTGAGTTTTGACAGCTGCTATCTTTGGCAAATGCCAAAACTTGTGTCAAATTTGGCACAAGCCAAGTCACCAAAATCAACCGTTTCCTTCTTCTGCCCCTCCCTTTTCTCATCATCCTTCCTAGCAAAAACTTCCAAACAGAAACAAAATTCACCCAAAAATTCACCAAAAAATAAATAAATTTCAGAATCAATAGATCAGAAATATATATATATATTTGAGTTTCAGAAATTTCAAGTAATATGAATCAATCAATTTCAGCAATTTCAAGTAATCTGAAGCAAAATAAAAATTGAATTTCAACAACTTTATACTACAAAATACTTCAATTTGAAGATTCCTTGGCTCATCTTCGTTAGGGATTCGGGTTGATCTTCTTGTTCTTTGGATGGTCTTCACTGTGGTGGAGAAGAGGGTTGGAGAAAGAAATTTGGGGATATCGCACGAGCCAAGGAATGAGAGGGAAAGTAACAGAGATAGGGCCCATGATCATCGCGACAGGCGTGAGAAGTTGAGGAGTGAGAGAGAGTGAAGCAGAGACGGGGCAAGTTCACATGAGAGAGAGGGAAGTAGAGATAGGCCTTTGAGAGAGGAGTCAGTGGAGAGAGGAGTCCTTTTAAATAGGGCTTTGAGATAGTGGAGAGAGGACTTTGAGATAGGGCTTTGAGAGAGGAGTCTTTTTAAATATAATTTTTATTTTGTAATATAATTTAGTGGATGCAATTTTAATGTAGTTAATAATTTATTTATTTTTTATTTTGCAGTTTGTTATTTTTTTAGTGGGGTGAATTACATAAAAGAAAATTTTTAATTTTTTCAATTTTTTAATTTTCTATATTTGTCTAGTCGGGGGTACCATGTAAATATTTAATTTTAAAAAAAAAACTTCAAAAAAAATCACAAAAGACAAAAAATAAACAATAAAAAAATACTCAAAAACCTATATCCAAACAACACCTACAAATTTGGAGGGAAAGTTGGTTGAAATTTGCCAAAATAGCATGTGACCATTGAAGCACCATTGCTATAATTTGACAAAATGGCACTAGTCATTGCCAAATTTTAGCAATGACAATACTATTTTAACAAACACCATTGGAGATGCTCTAACATATATAAGTATAGATAAAAAATAAGTATTTTCATATAATATATAAATATATTGCAAAATATAAACTACTAAATCATATAACTAATGACCAAATTGGTGAATAAGGTATATATAAATTCAATCAAATTAGGTTTACGATAGTAATTTAATTTCTTGTAGCAAAAGGAGTATGGTAGTAATTTTTTCTTGGGATTTTATTTGAATTTGGGTCTCCTTTGTATGAGATTTTTTGATAATATAGTTCATGACTCTTCAATGAGTGTTAGCTATGGGTGATTGATGGTGAGAAAAGTAGCTGATGGGGCCAAAGGTGAAGAAGAATGTAAAAATTAATTAATCATGCGATACGAGTTGAATTGCGATACGATACGGAAACGTATCTCACAATTCAAGTCACCAACGATACGAATCTGCAATATGTATATTTTTCCTTACTATACGATATGTATCATATAATACGTATTGTGTATCATACGATTTTGACAACATTGGTCACAATCCTCTGTTTTAACAAGTTCAAGTCTTTGTAAAGACTAGCAAGAACAGCTGGGGTGGGAGTGATTTTAAAAACTGAGGTTAGAAGAACAGCAGTGGAAAATAAATGTTTGCCAACAGTATCAAATGGACATGCTAGGAAGACAAACCTTGACAACCACATGGCAAGAAAAGCTTCGTGCTCGATTTCGCTGCCTGTTTGTATGAATTTTTTGGTCCAACCAGGTTGTGAAGCTTTTTGTATGAAGTTCTTCCGAGTTCTAATCGAACTTTGAGCAATCTTTTTCTGATTTCCTCCAATTTTTGGATTTAACAGGACTCAAAACAAAGTTACCCAAAACAGAAAACTCCCCTAAAACGATCATATCTTCAAGAGTGATTGTTGATTCCCCGAAAGGAAACACAAAAGTATTCTGAATAAATACTCTGTCCTCCAATGCTGTGCAACACAAAATGACACTGGTTTGATTCCATGGATGTCCAAAGTGTGCACCAAACAAGAAAATCTGTTTCAGAACATCATATGAGTCCTAGCTTACCAACCTAGCTTACCAACCTGATAGTTTTAGAAGTACTAGTTGCGGTGCACGTGCGATGCACATGGATTTTTTTCCCTCCCTAATACTTCTAGTCATTCTTCAGTTTTTACTTAATCACCTTTACTGTTTATGTTTACCTTTAATACACAAATTTTTTTAAATCCGAAACAGTCATCTATTTCAGCCAAAATCAAACAAGATACTCCTTAATCTATGTATGATAACTATCTATCACCAACAATTATAGGTCAAACCTAAAATTTATGGATCAATTGTTTGATTTCATCTTTAAACAAATGAAATTTCTAATTGAAACTCCAAATGTTCGGTTCTTGAGAAAATGTAAAAATATAGCATCTCTTGCAAGATTTGACAACTACAAACAACACAATCCATATGTGTAACATTCAATTCAACTTGTTTATTAGTAATTCTCTTCGTTAGTACAGTAACATTCAAAATTATGGTCTATGAAAATTATGAATCTAAAAATAAAAATGGAAAAGTAGACCTTGCATTCACAGCCTAGACTAAAAAAAGAAAATGCATGTCATTACCTTCCCTTCAACATGAATGCCCATCAAATGTAGCTTTGCCCACATTCCAAAACCCAATCTCTTCTTTAGCTTCGCAGCAAGTATGACATTCATATAGTATGCAGTTTGGAAATTCATTCCCAAATCCAAAACCTACATTTAATGAATTTCAAAATGCTTTTGGCTAAGAAACAAATTATGACCAGAAATAAATCACAATGACTAAAACAAGATCACATACCAAGTGGTCATCATCAACATCATCAGTGGTTTGATGGAGAATCCTCATTTCTGTGAACATAGGAGGCAATCGTCCCATATACAGATGAACCACAACTCTCTGTGCGTATACCAAAATAATTCCCAGTTTGACAATCAAAACTAATCAACGCATTAAAATGATTTTAAAACACATTTTTCATAAATCAAATTCATCCAAAATGATGTGCCGTTTTTAAAATTATAATCCATAACAGTGGGTGTTTTAGTTTGAAATTGAAAACACCACAAAAACCCACATCATTTGTATGTGAATTTTGAAAAAAAATCTGTTTGTATAGATAAGGGTACATGGCACTTTAAACAAGAGAGATGCAACTCATAGCACAGTCTATGGTTTGTACTTCTACAAGAACCAAGGAATGATGGGAGGAGAATTTTCTATGAAACAATGGACTCCATACAAGCAGGTCAAATCTTTTTAACCGCTGCGTAGTTTCCGAATCAGTGAGTACCTTTAGAAAAAGCAAAAAAGGAAATTAAACATTTATACATATTCATACTGGCAAGATGATGATGATTGATTGATGAAACATAAACATTTACCAAAAGATAAGATCAGGATTGATGAAGTTTCCTTAAGATGGTTTGGAATATGATCTTTCATCTTGTTCTGTATTTTTTATTATCAATTTTACCACAATGAACACAATGGCTGTATTTGTAAAATATAATTTGACCAATGATGATACACGACGTTGTAAAAAAATACCTGTACAAGAAGCAGTTATTGTCCCTTGTCTTCTCTTTGTGGTTTGTTTTCCTGTCTATTTTTTGCTTTAAACAGTGCAACCATTTTTCTGCATTTAGTTGTTTCAAATGTGACCAGGCATTGTCCTGATTTTTTAAATTAAAAACAGAGTCGCACCATTTTTCGGCGATCAGTCGTTTCAAATGCAACAAAGATCATTCAATTGTTATAGTATGACCAACACGAACAAATGGACTTTGTGATAAATTTCCTTGTTTCAAAGATCGTTCAATTGTTACAAATTTGACCAACATGAACAAACAGGCTTCGTGATAAATTTCCTTGTTTCAAAGATCATTCAATCGTTACAAATGTGACCAACATGAACAGGCTTCGTGATAAACAATTTCCTTGTTTCAAACATCGTTCAATTGTTATAGTTCAATTTTTTATATTTTTTTATTTTTTATTACTAAAATAGCATACTTAAGGTTGATAAATTTGATAAAATTAAAATTTTGACATAAAATACATATTCAATATTTAAAAATGTGACATAATAAATATATAAAATTATATATTTTGCACATGTCCCGAACGTGTTGTGCCTTGTATTTGAAAATTTACTTGTTTGTGTCATGTCACGTGTCTGTGTTTGTGCTTCTTAGATAAGAAAGAAGAGAGCATTTTAGTAATTTTGAATAGACAAAAGTGGCTGTTTCACAAGCCCATTTCCACAAAAAAAAAAAAAAAAAAGAAGCCTGAAATACATGGACTGTTAGGTTGGATGAAAAGTATGACAGTGCACTTGAATCCACAGACCACGTAGGGGTTACGGGGTGATTTCCAAACAATAAGGGGGCAATCCGCGCACGGGTCAAACCATGAGGGAGTAAAGTGAAATTTGCCCTTTTTAAATTTACTAGTTATTGGACAAAAAAGATAAAATACCAATCTAAGAACTATTTATTGGACAATAAAAGATAAAATACCAATCTAGTTTATTGCATTGTTGTAGGAATTAAGATCCTTCTGTAGATTTCGACTCAAGCCCGTTGCCCAACCTTTCTTCCTTCAGCTTAGTGAGCGTTTTCTCAAGCTTTGTAAGCCTAGATTCAAGTTCCCATCCTAGTATTTCAAATATATATAATCCCAGTGTTTTTTGTTCTATTCACATTTGCACCTACCACAACTGTCTCTAATTGTTCTACCATTGGTTCTCTATTCACAACCTTTTTCCTCGGGATTCATCAACCGCTCCATTTACTGAATATTTCCATTATCAGAAGTTGAAGATGATGGATTTTGCTTCAAATGCTTATTGTTGTCACCATTTTGTGCATTCTTGACAAGTTAAGTTAGTGTAAGCCTATCTTCGTGGTCTATATTGCTTGCTTTAGTCACAATGCAATTGGAAGAAAAGCATGCTGGTGCACGAGGATCCTTGGTAGTAGTTTTCTAAGAAACACAAACATGTGACACAACACAGACACGTGGATACACAAAATTTTAAAAAATGTAGGACACAACAGGTTGGAGACACGTGCAAAACATATAATTTTGTATATTTATTATGTCATATTTTTAAATATTTAATATTTATTTTATTACAAATATTTAATTTATCAACCTTAAGTATTGTATTATAGTAAACAAAATTAAATTTGTTTTTTTGTTGAAAAAAATGGTCCTCAGCGTGCCCTTTGCGTGTCCGCAACGTGTCCTAAGTTTCCCAACGTGTCCGAGTTATCTAGCAACTTCAAACCTCGTACTTAACAAATCCATCCCCTTCAACACATTTTAGCTCAAAGTTCCACTTACATCCATCAATGTAATCCATCATACTCCAATCTCCTGATGAATTGGTTGTAAACCCTTTTAAGCACTGACAAGTTGGTTCATCAATGTGACAAACTCCATAAGGTTCCACATGACCTATTCCCATCACAAGTGTCCTTATTAAGGGCAATCGTTGGAATCCATCGGCTGGTATAGTTCTTCCATGTGAGAAACTCTCCCAATTGGGTCACCACTAACATAACTAGAACCGACTTGTCTGGGACATCAAATGTTAAGTAAACACCATCACCATTGGTACTGAACATGGTTTTGAAGATTTGGTTAGACTCTAAGGCATTGGTACCACTAAACCGTACCCATCCCAAGGACCCCTCCTAGATTGCTTGGTCAAGTTAGTTTCTAAAACCAATTGGGGCAATTGAGACTTTTCCAAGCCCAATGTGAAGTCACGAAGTGATGGATCATCATTGTTCTTCCATGATGTTATCACCCAGTTTTGACTTTTGTTAGAGTCCCAACCAATCTTCATCTTAGGCAACAAAGTATCGCATGGATAATCAAAGCTTTGCAATATATACCCATCATTAAACACATCACTATCATCTTTAAGAATGAGATTCCCTGAATCTAGTAGTTGTAGTACTGTACTGGTTTACCAACCTTCTTATCAGGCATCATGAGCAAAACCAAGTTACCTGCTTGATCTTGAAGTGCAAGATTGCCATTGAAGTATAACATAAGTGTAGCATCATAATTCTTTAGTGGTTTGGTTTTGTTGGCAACCCAAACCACTGTGAGTGGTGTTTTGTCCTTGTACCATATATCCAAATACCTTTTCGTTGTTTGGCTAAAAGGACTGAAGAAACCTAAAACAAATCTCTGGTTGGCAGAGACTAGTGTTTGGCCATCCCTGAGCCTTTGAAATGGAGTCAAACGTGTCTGGACTATACCTAACGTGTGTTCGTGTCCGACACATGTTTGACACGTATATGTCACCTTCGGAGAGGGTCCATTCTTCATAAGTAATTTTACTAATGTAATTAGGAGTAAAGCCAAGAGGAATACTTGATGTTTTCCTGGTGCATTTGGGAGGAAAGCTCGTAGGAATATATGACTTTTTCTAGGTACATTTGAGAGGAAAGCCAAAAAAAAATACATGACGTTTTTCCAGTGCTTTAGGAGGAAAAGGCAGGAGGTATATCTGACATTTTCCCGATGCATTTGGGAGGAATATCTAACATTTTCCCGGTGGGAGGAAAGCTGGGAGGAATATTTGACTTTTCTTGATGCATTTGGGAGGAATATCTGACGTTTTCGCGGTGCATTTAGGAAGAAAGCTAGGAGGAATATTAGACATTTTCCCGGTGGATTTGGAAGGAAAGCCAGGAGGAATATCTGACTTTTTCCCAGTGTATTCGGTAGGAATATTTGACATTTTTCCAGTGAATTTGGGAGGAAAGTTAGGAGGATCATAGTCTTCCATCTTTTCAAAAGGGCTTTGTTGTCTCTTTTTTGAACCATTATACTTTTCGCTTTCTCTACTTCCCTTTTCAAAAGCACATTTAACTTTTGATTTTTCCTTCCAATACCAAAAGACGAGTGGATACAGCGATTCAAAAAATCATGATGAAACATACAACTTTTCACTCGTAATAGGCCTGATGTAATTGTTCCAAGCAATTTTAGGAATCACATTTGCACGAGCAACAAAACCCAGAAGATCTTGGTCCATTCCAAATTGCATCGTTACGCGATGTGGAAAATACTACTCTATACAGTTGAATCCAACCAGACCCTTAAACACCTAGCAAATGACTCAAAATTTTCATCCAAACCAGAACCAATCAATACCCACTCTTCTTTCTTACCATGAAATTTGAAGAACAACTTATTCTTTACATCCATCACATACGGGCGCCATTGAAAACACTCCCTATCGCATTCTATTGCCTTATTTGCATGCCCGGGATTCAGTTTCTTTACTTTATCTCATTGAGCAAATCTAGGCAAACCATCTCCAATTGAATTCAGGTTTGGCCTCAGATTTGAAAATCTCTCCCAAACCCAAATCTGAATCAATTGAAAAGGAGCCCAAAGTGCCAATGTAGGTAGTTTATTAGTCTCTAAAATTGTTTGAAGCAGTTACAATTAGTGTTGTTGAATCATGATACATGTCGTGCATCATATATCACTTGTGTATCATATATCGTATCGTGTATTGTAAGATACATTAACATATATAAACATAGATAAAAAAAATAAGTATTTCCATATAATATATAAATATATTGAAAAAATTAAACTACTAAAAATCATATAACTAATGACCAATTGGTAAATAAGGTATATGTTAATTCAATCAAATTAGGTTTATGATAGTAATTTAATTTCTTGTAGCAAAAGGAGTATGGCAGTAATTTTTTCTTGCGATTTTATTTGAATTTGGGTCTCCTTTGTATGAGATTTTTTGACAATATAGTTCATGACTCTTCAATGAGTGTTAGCTATGGGTGATTGATGGTGAGAAAAGTAGCTGATGGGGCCAAAGGTGAAGAAGAATGTAAAAATTAATTAATCATGCGATATGAGTTGAATCGCGATATGATATGGAATCGTACGATACGGAAACATATCTCACGATTCAAGTCACCAACGATACGAATCCGCAATATGTATCTTTTTCCTTACTATACGATACGTATTGCATATCGTATGATTTTGATGACACTGGTTACAATCCTCTGTTTAACAAGTTCAAGTCTTTGTAAAGACTAGCAAGAACAGCCGGGGCGAGAGTGATTTTAGTAACTGAAGTTAGAAGAACAGCAGTGGAAAATAAATGTTTGCCAACAGTATCAAATGGACGTGCTGGGAAGACAAACCTTGACAACCACATGGCAAGAAAAGCTTCGTGCTTGATTTCGCTACCCTGTTTAGTATGAATTTTTTGGTCCAACCAGGTTGTGATGCCTTGTTGTATGAAGTTCTTCTGAGTTCTAATCGAACTTTGAGCAATCTTTTTCTGACCAGAAATAGATTGCTCAAATTCTTTTGGCTAAGAAACAAATTATGACCAGAAATAAATCCACAATGACTAAAACAGGATTACATACCAAGTGGTCATCATCAACATCATCAGTGGTTTGATGGAGAATCCTCATTTCTGTGAACATAGGAGGCAATCGTCCCATATACAGATGAACCACAACTTCTTTCTGTGCGTATACCAAAATAATTCTCAGTTTGACAATCAAAATAATCAACGCATTAAAATAATTTTAAAACACAATTTTCATAAATCAAATTCATCCACACTGACGTGATAATGCTGTTTTTAAAATTATAATCCGTAACAGTGGGTGTTTTAGTTTGAAATTGAAAACACCACGAAAACCCACATCATTTGTATGTGAATTATGAAAAAAAATCTGTTTGTATAGATAAGGGTACAAGGCATTTTAAACAAGAGAGATGCAACTTATACCAGAGTCTATGGTTTGTACTTCTACAAGAACCAATGAATGATGGGGAGGAGAATTTTCTATGAAACAATGGACTCCATACAAACTGGTCAAATCTTTTTAACTGCCGCATAGTTTCTAGATCAGAGAGTACCTTTAGAAAAAGCAAAAGAGGAAATTAAACATTTATACATATTCATACTGGTAAGATGATGATGATTGATTGATGAAACATAAACATTTACCAAAAGGTAAGTTGAGGATTGATGAAATTGCCTTAAGATGGTTTGGAATATGATCTTTCATCTTGTACTGTATTTTTTATTATGAATTTTACCACAATGAACACAATGGCTCTATTTGTAAAATATAATTTGACCAATGATGATACACGACTTTGTAAAAAAATACCTGTAAAAGAATCAGTTATTGTCCCTTCTTGTCTTCTCTTTGTGGTTTGTTTTCCTGTCTGTTTTTTGCTTTAAACAGTGCGGCCATTTTTCTGCATTTAGTTGTTTCAAATGCGACCAGGCGTTGTCTTGACTTTTTAAATTAAAAACAGAGTCGCACCATTTTTTGGCGATCAGTCGTTTCAAATGCGACAAAGATCGTTCAATCGTTATAGTATGACCAACACGAACAAACAGCCTTCATGGTAAATTTCTTAAAGATCGTTCAATTGTTACAAATGTGACCAACATGAACAAACGGGCTTCGTGTCCTTGTTTCAAAGATCGTTCAATCGTTACAAATGTGACCAACATGAACGGGCCTCGTGATAAATAATTTCCTTGTTTCAAACATCGTTCAATTGTTACAAATGCGACCAACATGAACAAATGGCCTTTGTGATAAATTCCTTTGTTTCAAAGATCATTCAATTGTTACAAATGCGACCAACATGATAGGGCTTCGTGATAAATTTCCTTGTTTGAAAGATTGTTCAATCGTTACAAATATCAACACCAACAAACAGCTTTCATGATAAATATCTTATTTTTAGTTTCCAATGCTCAGTGCAGCAACCAAAGAACCAACCTAAACCACCGAACATGTTCATTTTTTTCGAAAACAAACAAACATCAACAACCTATAGGCTGTTCAGGTTTTTTCAGAGTAATGTTTGTGTTCAGTGCAAGCAGCATTTTGTATTTGTTTAGTGGCTACAACGGCAGTTTGTGCTTGTCCACTCCAAGCAACGGTTCGTAATGGTTCTGCCTCTACCCTGGCTTTTTATTCAAATCAACGTGGCAATAGATTTCAGTTACGAAGGAGGTTATTTGGGGAATGGAAGAAGAGTGGAAAACAATCAAGGGGGTTCAGATTTTTTTAGTAGCTGTAGATTACGAAATGCGGTTGTCGGATATTATTTCATGCAATATTTGGTTTGTACTTAATTGGTTGTTGACAAAAATGAATATTGTCATTAACTATATTTTACTTGTTTTTGGCTACAAAATTGGATCTTAATATGATTTTTATCGTGGTCTTTCACAAAAGAACAACTCTATTGAGGTTGAGAAGAAAGGAGTGATGGGTACATACGTCTTGGTTTGAAAGCCAAAAACTACAGAAATTCTCATGTTGGTTCAGTAATTGACAACTTATACAGTCATGAAATTGCTATTTAACTATTCCATGTGATAATGCTAAACAAATATACAGATCCCACAAATTATTCTCAGCAACAGATGTCGCAGTTGAGTTGCTTTTTTCTGTGATTCTAGTTTTAAACACCAAAGTTTTATTGTTGCACGCCACATCTGCAAGTGGTTTGTGAAGGCACTAAATGAGAGTAGAATGCAAAAATGATGCTAACCAATACTTATCCCAATTTTCTTTATGGTTAAACCACTATTTTTCTAGGGAGATTAGTTCACTATCCAATTAATTAATTTATTTCTTATTGGCCAAAATATAGCACGGCGACTGAGGATTTGATTTCTCTTTTAGTGAATAATTTTATGTTAGATAGGAGCCTTATGCATCAAAAAAAAAAAAAAGGAGAAGAAGAAAGAAAGAAAGAAAGAAAAAAAGAAAAAGTGTGAAACAATACATAGTGCTAATGGATAATTTATTGATTTGGAAGTTAGAAATACATGAGGGATAGAAGGATACTTGTCCTTATGTATAGAGATAAACAAGATGAAAATTTACGGCTATACAAATGCAGATGCCTTAATGAATGGAAGAAGACAAACCCACCAAACAGGGTGATAATAAGATTTTCAAAATGGGTACCGGGCTCTCATTTAGAATTAGAACTGTCAGGATGTGTTTTCAGACATCAATTTGTTATTGTGTTTTCTATATAATAAAACATATTATATGAGCATGTTTCAGTAACCCCCACCCCCTCTCACCCCATGACTGCACACGCATACATACAAAACAAGGATTAATTAAGATTGTGGTTTCTCCATTCTTGTTCATCTTAGCTATGTTTTGTGACCTTAATACTTTTGACTTTCTTTTTTTATGAGGATTAATTAAGATTGCTTTTCCATTGAATTAATTTCTATTCATATTTCTATTTTATTTCATTGATTTGCAGATTTGTCCATTATTGCTTCGAGTTTTCACCAAGGTATGTGCTCGTTTTCAAATGTGTAATGTTCTTGCTTATGCATCTTGATATTTTTTTTAAAAATAAAAGATTTATTAGAGAAGGCATCAAAAGGGATATTGCCAGTATTCAATATCACAAAACACAAAAGCTAAAATGCCTATTCCACTCCTTGGTTACCAAGAAAAGCTTGAAATCCAAAAATCAATCAAGATGGTTGGTGGGATTTGTAATCTGATGGATCTTGCATTTTGTTTCTTCTTATCTCCCTGTTTTCTCCTTTGTTTGATTGCACAGATGATTCTGGGATTTGTAATCATGGATCTTGTATTTTTTTTTCTTGCCCCCCCCCCCCCCCCCCCTTCGCTTGTCCTTTGTTTGATTTCCCCATGGTATTTGTTATCCCCACCATGGGATGAAGTCCCCCCTCCATCCAGCGGCTAGAAATAATCATCCTTCTCTTATCCCTTGCTTAAGCTTGTCTTATTACAAGTGCTTCGATAGTATATGTGATCTCATTCGTTATTCTAGGTTTTACTACTTTTATTTTTTGATCAGCTATTCTAGGCATTACTACTTCCACCCATAATCCTTATGCATTAGTTATCCGTTTATTCCAATCCCTTCAACTAAGGCTTATTTTGGCAATTGGCTAAAATAGTCAAAAAGCCTCTACGAAAAAATTAACTTTTCTCTCTACTTTTCTGTATGTCTTTTCGTAAAAAAAACAAAAAGCCAACTAAATAGTTAATTTCCAAAACAACCCTAAATGGGGCATTTAACCTTGTGGTGGGGGGCATCACTTAAGTTGTATTGGGTTGTCAAAATTGTACTCGCTTATTTTGATATTTTTATGCTACTTTAGCTCTTTTGATGTTTCTACCGGTTGTTTTGTAAATCACCAAATGGAAAGGAAGCTACTTTTGGAAAAGCCTTAGGGTTGTACTTTGGACACTAGATTGATGTATACGAGGACTACCATGACAAGTTCTTTAAGCTTTGTGAATAGAATGGTTAATGGCATAGTGGTTTCTGATGGCTACAAGAACTTTTATCAAGGTAGACATTAAAAAAAACTTTACACATGATACCAAAGAAACCATAGTTATTAATATCTATCATGTGTTTCCAATAAATCTACTAATCTAAACTTTTCAAATCTCAAACAAAAGAGAATTTTAATGTAATGATATTATAATTTCTACAAAAAATATGTATATATATGAACTTTACAATTTTCCTCAACAAGTTTTCATATTTTGAAATCATTGTATGATAATTTCGTTATTAATACTATCATCCAATGCAAGTCTTTCCATTGTTTGGTTTGGTGCAAGTATTTTCTGTATGTCAGACTTGCACCCTAAAGGTTCTCATGTGTAGTGCAATTTTTTTAAGATGGTCTCACTGATATGCAAATGTTCCCTTCTTGTTTTTTTCCCCCTGTGGTTTAGAGGACTTGTACTGCGATATTTTTGTATATCAAAAAAAGGGGGACTTGAACGAAGATGTCTACTGGCCTTGAACGAAGATGTCCTAACTGGGGAGTATTTTTTGGATATGTCAAAAGACTCAAAACCTTTATACCCACCCGTTTAAGTTAGCTTCAATTTATCGTAGTCTATTGCTGTCTTGGTTCTACTGTTTTTGAAATTTGATTGGAGATGTTAGGTTTGCACCAATTGGAACACCAGACAGTAATTTAATTTCCACTTCCTTTGCATCAGGCTTGTTGGATTTGTTTTCTTTTTGATCTGGTGTTTCTTAGTTCTTTTGGTCTTCTACTGTTGTACAGTATGGTTCATGCAAAGTTTTATGTAAACTAGGAAGTTATGCATCAATTGAGGGTTTGCTTAATACGGTCATTTTTGTAACAGCTTCCTATCAACCATTGTCATGCCATCTACTCCATTTTAACTTCTTGAAATTTACTATAGGTCAATTTTTTACCTTTATTTTTTTTTTGAAAAAGAAAGTTGTCATCTTGCCTCTACATTTATGTTGGTCGTTGGTTTTTCTTGCATTCTCTTCAAAAACCTCTTTGTCAAAATTGTTCTTCCTATTGGTTTTGCTTGCATTCTCTTCCAATCTTGTGTGCCTTGAATTTCCTACAGATTGGAGGTCATCATTCTGATGCAGACTTTGCAGTGAGAGGCAAGGAGCCAAAAGATGAGGTCCAAATTTATACATGGAAGGATGCTACTCTTCGTGAATTAACTGATCTGGTATGTTAAAACAATGTATTCCTCCATTTTTTGTTCTTTTTTTTCTTGTTTTCTGCGCTTACATGTGCATAAGTTTGGGGGACATTGTCAGAAGAGGATTTCAACTTTATACGTGTCTTTCTTCACAAAACAATGTCTTTCTAGTACTCAAACCAATTGTGCATCTTTTCCAGGTTAAAGAGGTAGCTCCAGAGGCAAGAAGAAGAGATGCAGTGCTGTCCTTTGCATTTGTATATCCTGATAAACATGGGCGTTTTGTGGTTAAAGAGGTCTCTCTCTCTCTCTCTCTCTCTCTCTCTCTCTATTTTTAGGAGGCTTGGGGGGTTCATGCAGCAATATGTGCATCCATGTCTGCACTACCTATTTTTAGGAGGCTTGGGGGGTTCATGCAGCAATATGTGCATCCATGTCTGCACTATTTTGTTTACATGAAGATGGCTTTTGAGTTTTTATTTTTTTGGTAGATTAGTTGTTCCATGTATTTCTAACAAAATAAATTGGTTCTTCAACACATTTCTATCCAAACAAATTGGTTGCTCCCCACATTTGAGTTGAGTAGATTACCTAGTACATTTTTCATTTAGTGCATGTAACCATGTTGTGTTGCATATTTTTTTAGTTTAGTTTGAGAGGATGACTTGAAGTATTGATCACTATAAAAATTGTTTAGTCCGTGAGTTGTATGGAAAAATACTCATTGACATGGATACTCAAATATATATATATGCATATATAGTGTAATAAGTAGATTCGAATCACAACTATGTTTCTAAATGACTAGTTTGGTCTGTGCTGATTGAGGGATCATGTTAAATTTCACGCTTCACCATTAGGCATTTATTATCTTCTTGCATGCATTCACACTCAATCGCTAGAAAATGCAAAAAGCAAACCTTAATGAAGTTCTGATTGTTGAATATTCTTTTCTATGGTCTCGTGAAGGTGGGGAGAACCTACTCGTATCCTAATGGGAGACGACCTGATAGTGGCGGCAAGGCATTGGGTGAACTTAGCTTCCAGGTAAACCAACATCCTCTTGTCACCTGCATAAATGCAAACCTCACGAATTTTGATTCTGACTTGCAATTGATGTATTTGCAGATCGGAGATTACTTGGATGTGGCAATCCTGTAGCAAAACTCTGTTGTGTTCAGTGTTCTGTATTTACTGTTTTGTTTTTAGATTCTCAGAGGTTGTCTTGCTCATGTTATCCAATTTTGATTGAACCGATGATGCCTTTTATGCTGGGATAATATTTGTCAAGCAATTCTACTATGTTACATTGCTTCTCATGTAGGGTTGTGTAAGGATCTTAGTTGGGGAAAAAACTTCAAGCTTTGTGAGGCTGTTGTTATCTCTTTTCTTTTCAGAAATCTCTAAGCTATGTTTAGATCTTGGATTTGTGAATGAAAAAGAAAACGGCAAATTACATGCATAGTCCGTATAATTTGTTTGTTGTGTCATTTTGGTTCTTATAGTTTGAATTGATCATTAAGTAGATCAAAATTGTTAGGGTTAAAGTAAAGTATTAGAAGGTAAAATGTGATCAAATTGATAAAAATGGAAACTTTTAGCGGATATTGTTGTATTTTGTTCAAATAAAATCTTGTGAATGGATAAAAGAGTAAAAACATAGGCTCTGTTTGGAACGGCTCTGGAAATCGTTTTCAACGTGTGAGTTTGAGCATGGTGTTTGGTAGGAGTTTTGGAACGATTCTGGAAATCGTTTTCCAAAACTTTGAAATTTGTTCTGTAACATTCTGTCGAAAGCTGTAACAGTCTGTGAGGGAACGGGACGTCCGGCCGGTTGACCGGCCAGCTGTCCGGAACAGTAAAATATATATATATATATTTTTTTTTTTTTTTGCAATTGATTTATATAATCGGGAAAAATATTTTCTGAAATTTTTAAAATTTTTTATGTGCTTTAAAATAATTTTGAGTTGTATGTTTAGTTATGAGTTGTAAATTTTTGTATTACATATCAAATGTCACATCAACAATTCCCCACTCAAATCAAACTTCTTTTCCAAAACTATTTTCAAAACTCTTTACCAAACAAATTTTCTACACTCAAATCATAATTCCACAACACACAAACTCAAAACATAACTCATACTCTCAAATCACATTTACAAAACTCTACCAAACGCTACCATAATTTTCACTAATAAACTTTTATTTACATCTTACTTTTATTTCATTACACTAGCTTTGACTTAATTTTTTTAACTCTACTCTCTACACTTTCTAATATTTCAAATCTATCCCTATTTGTAATCTCCCACCTTCTCTGTACCCTCATTAGCTTCCTATCTTTGCCAAATTTAGGGTTTTTTTGGGTGGTTTATAAGATTTCAAAGGTTTCAGAGTTGGCAACTAGAATTGCAAAAGATGATTGATAATTTAAATTTTCATAGATGACATGAGAGGAAGGGATTAAGAGAGGTCGTGGGGGGTAATTGTGGTGTTTAAGGAAAGGGATGCATAGCGATGAGGGTGGCGAGATGGAGTGATGGATTGAAGTTGCAGGGGTGGCTTGGAGCAAGTGGCAGTGGAAATGGCAAATGAGTAAAATAAAAATAAAAATTGATTTTAAAATTTATAGGACTTTTATCCTTAATAGTAAATTGATTTAAAGATAAAATCGAAATAATTTCTTTTAAATAACAAATATAACGAGATAAATTCGGTAGGTAAATGGAGGCTTCCTTCTTACAACTTAATGAAGTTTTGCAAGTGTAAGCTTGAAGAACAAAGGAGGGATACATGTATTTATTAAATATTTTGGAAAGATAATGTTTTGTTTCAGTTTTTAAAAATAGTTTTTTGAATTTTCAATTTGTATTTTTATATTTTTAATATTTTTTTCTAATTAATTTTAAAAAAAAATTAGATTTACTTAATCTTAATATACTTAAAAAGTAAAAAATTTATTGAATACAACAAAATACAAAAATGTATTGAATTTATATATATATATAATTTTTTTTTTTTTGTCTATCTGGTGAATTTTTAATTTTTTGTTTACAAATATTATACTTTTTAAGTATATTTTTAAAAAATAAAAAAATACTTAAAATATTAAAAAAAAGACTAAAAATAAAAATTATACTCAATTTTCTAGAACCATATAATTATTTCATGAGTAGTATTATACATGTATTTTTTTTATTATCTACCAAAAGTATTATTAGATTCTCATTTTAAAATCAAAATCTCATAACAATAACTTTTATTTTTAAAATATCATTGTGACATCATTTTTATTATTATTTTTTTATTTCATAAACTTTTTACTTGTTTTTATTTACAGAACTGATTGAGAGCCCGAATCCGAGTGGCCCTAATGCCCCGAAACCACGAAACGACGTCGTTTCGTGGTTTTAATTTTTTTTTTTTTTTTTTCAGCTGAACCAGGAAGACGAAGACGAAGACGAAGACGAAGACGAAGGAGGAGGGAGAGGGGGAGTATGAGGAGGACTGGAGGGGGCCTAAAAAATGAGCTGGAGGCGGAGATCGGCGATGGCAGAGGCTGGAGGCAGAGATCAGCGATGGCAGAGGCGACGAGCAGAGGCGGCGATCGGATCGGCGACGGATCGGAGACGACGGCGACCGCGACCTCTCCCTCTCTCTCTCCCTCTCCCTCTTCTCTCCTCTGCAGGTCAACAATGGCCAAAAAAAAAAAAAAAACCTTAATGCCCAAAACGACGTCGTTTTGGACATTCGGGACATTCGGAGCAAAATGATTCGAGGCACAAATCATTTTTCTTTTATTTATTGATTTATTAATTTTCTTGTCTTGTCGGCGACAAAATGTCATTTGCAATCTGTTCGACAAAGAAAAGCGTGGCAAATCACTAAAAAGCCGAAATCAGAGAATGTAATCGGAGAGCAACCAACTTTTAAAACCGAAAAACGAGACTCCAAATCCGAAATTTCAGATCGCTGTTCGTCACTCTCTCTCTCCTAGGGCACCCAATTCACACGCATTGGTTCCTTTCCTCTCAGATTCTTCGATTGTCACTGAAATCACACATCACATTTCTCTGCTTCGCAATTTCTCATGCTCGCTAATGGATTTCAACACATAATTTTTTGAAGTTTTTCTTTCGATTTCCCTCGTAATTCCCTATCTCTTTCCTTGTATTTATCTATATATAATAATGTCATTTCCTATACTAATCTATATGGTTCTTTAATTTTCAGGGTTTTGAGAGACAGACAATGGCAATCAAGAGGGGATTATCAGGTGCGGGCATTCACAGGAACAGAGGCGGTGGATCTCGCTTCCCAATTGCCATTCTCGTCTTCTTTTCGCTGCTCGCGCCCTTGATTTTCTTTGTCGGACGAGGACTCTATACTTCGACTTCAATTGGTCAGTATACAATGTACCATATTCTCTTTCATTTCCTCAGATCTCACCCTGGGAATATTGTAATTTCGTTTAATCCCATTATTGGGACACCCAATTCTGTTAATTTGGTTGATTGAGTTTAGAGCATGAGCTTTTTCTTTTTTTATTTTTTATGGTGAGTTGGTTTAACACTTTTTTTTCTTTGCAGAATTTCTTAGAATCAATCACGGGTTTGACAAAATTTTCTGCCTTTTTAATAAGAGAATGGGTGATTCTACTTATCACTATTTAACCACTTTACACCCTACATCTCATTACACCACTAAAAAATATATATATATATATATATAATTCTCATTACCACCCCAATATATTACCAAAACTAACCCTAAATTAATTACATCTCTTTACACCACTAATTTTGGTAACACGGTGTTAACAATTTACAATATTCTGTTGTTATGATGCCAGAAAAAATAGATCTCTCCAACATTTTATTACTATACATTTATAGAGATACTTTCTTTCAAACAATAATTTTTTAATTTGTGAGGAGTCTATTCGGTAATACAACGCTAATTAATTTGAATTACTTCATACCATGTTACCGGACAATATTTTTTTTCCAGCATTATGTTGCTGTCTAATTAGATGATAACAAGAAATTAATTTGGGTCACTTATGAAGTGCATATTCAATGATTCATTGTTATACAAATGGGATTACTCTAGTGTCATGTTGCCAAACTACAATAGAGTTGTCTAAGCCCCTGTCGCTGTACATTAAAAGATTTACTTTTTTCTTAAAACATTCATAAAAAAATTCATAAATCAAACGCGCATCCATAAAATTATACATAAAAAGTATCCATAAAATTATTCATAAAAACATCAAGTCTACAAATGTCCATAAAGTATCCATAAAATCTGTCATTGTTTGCATCCATCAATTAAACATGTTATCACAATTCGTCTTGGTAATTTGTAGGTAATTTTTTCCCCCTTAATAGAAATAGACATCTACACTTTTTAAGACCTGTCAACCTCAATCGTTCTCCTTTGATCTTTCTGTTGTCTCTATAGTAACTACTTTTTTTACAAGAAAGTGTAAGTCTTGGTTTTCTGCCATTGTCTCTCGCATCTGATGTCTTTATAACAATGATAAATCCAGCCTTATTTCCAACGTCAGAAATCCATTTAATTAATACTTCACGACTACTAAAAATTTAAAGATTATAAATACATTTATACGTTAAATTATTAATAAAACTCAATACAAATTAAAAATAAGAAAAAATCGTATTCATAAATATAAAAAAAAAAAAATTTAACAAACCTCGTTTGTAATGAATTCATGACTAGAGTCCACTAATATTGCAGTACTTGCGTTGTTAAAATGAGTATAAGTATAATCTTTTCAGGCAAAAAAATAAAAAATATAAAAAAATGAAACTGAAAATACATGGTAATGAGAAGCCGAACAAATTTAAAAAAATCGGTTTGGGGTTACCGGAAATATATCTTTTATTCGGTAGTTGGTTACCAGACTTATATTTTTTGTTTGGCAATGTGATGCCGGACTATTTTATTTTGTTCGATTTCGAACTACCGAACGAAAGTTGAACACCAGTCCAGAAAAACAAAACAAAAACCTACCAAATAAATAAAAAAAATTCACAATTTCACTTTTTTTATGGTTCTTCACCACCATTTATTCATCCATTGCTTTCGTTAATGATCAAAATACTATGATTCTCACTTTTTGAAAAAAGATGTGTAAGAGAAAAGAAAAATTAAGAAAAGAAAAAGAGCAGTAGGGATTGAAGATCAAGGGGTATAAGAAGATAACAAAATATATTTAATTTTAGTGTTTTGTCCTTAAAGATAATTTCACATATAGATAAAATTGGGAGGGGAAAAAAAAAACTCATATAGAGGGTGTAAAAAATTAAAGTAGTGGTATAAGTAGAATCACCCTAAGAGAATTTGGGTTAGAATAGTTGTCACCCTTTTCAAGCTACAGTGGCCTGAGCCCTGCAAATCATGCATCTAATTTGCCTTTGTGATGTTCCTTTTGCGACGAAAATTTTATTTTGACAAGTAATTTGGCTATGAAATTAAATCTGGTTCCATTCTGGCAACCTAAATTATCTAATTACAAATTTTGTGCCGTAGTATAGAGTGTCTTATAATTGAGGCATGCATGGAAAATTTTGCTTTTTGATTTTGAGCTAAGAAATGGGATAGAATTGAAAACTTCAGAGCTTCTAACATGAAGTCTGTGTGAGGCTTAGTAGAAGGGGAAATGTTGTGGTAGTTGTTTGCTACATTGGACGTATGCTAAAATTTAATTTTAAAAAATCCTTAGGTCTATAACTAATTTTTTTTAGTAGTGTTTTAGTTTTAATAAGGATTTATTTATTTAGTAGTTATTAATTTTTAAATTTGATTATTATCTATTTTATTGAATACTTCATCATGGAATTTTTTTAATACAATTTTCATTGGTCTTAGAGTCTTGTTTTGGAAGTTCTTTTTCATGTTTAACATCATGCTTATATCCTAAACAACAAATGGGTATTCGGTTATGTGTTTTTTTTTTTTTTTTGGAGTGGGGAAATAAGCAAATATAAAGGTTCAAATTAGGATTTTGAAGGATTGACAAATATTGAGTTGACGAGATGCTTGAGTTTTGCTCTACGTTTGTGTAGGGCATGCAGATGTGGGTGTTGTGGGTTTGAATCTTATTGTATAGTCTCCTTTCTTTTTTTTTTCTTTTTTTGTGATAAAGAGGCTTGGAACATTTGACTCATATTTGTTAGAATTCTTCTTGTCTTTCTCATTTTCCTTGTTCTTTATCCGTCCCATTTTCTCTTTCTATTTTATTGATTTAAAGAACCCTAGTAACGTGGTTTGTGTGAAAAGATGCACAAAATTAAAAATTAAAAAATTTGCTAAAAGTTAATGTTTGAATTTGTGCGGGTCTTCTGTTTTTGGCCATTGTGCTTGATGGTTAGGGTAGTGGTAGGAGAACGGTGTTGAAGATTTGGAATGGATAAAGAAAGCTTGTGGAGAAGGCATCAACATAAAAATGTTGATTGTGGAAAGGATTGCTTCTCTTGAAGATTATAGACCCAATGTTTTGAAAGAAACCATTTCTGGTTTGAGGTTTTGGGGGAATTTGCTTTGTTGTTCAGAAGGGTTGGACTCAGTTGAGGATCTCTTTTGGCATGATGTTGGCATAAGGACTTTCTTTTGAAGCTTGAGTTTCTCCGACTTCTTAGAATTACTAGCAATGATGGTTCTATCAATAAAGGTTTCTGAAGGCTACACCTAAACCTCTCAACAAACATTGGTTCTTATGACTTTTGGATAAGTTATGAGCCCAATTTTGAGATCTCCTAGTGATTTATTTCCAACTATTCCTCATTTCTATGACGTGTAAAGTCACATTTTGTATTCATTTCTTCATCTTATCTACTCAATGGCCTTTAGGTTCCATAATTTCTCTTCTTAGTTTTAACTAAGAGGTTGATTCCTATATATTTTTGTTAAACAAAAACTATGCTGTCAATTACAATATTTGCCATATGTAGTCTTATTACATCCTCTAGTTCGGTTAATCAATTTCTATGGATGCAAAATTGGGCTTTGGATTACTTACAATACACAAGATACCACATTGAGTGTTTGATCTTCAACACTTCTCCACATGTCAAAATTGCAATTTGGATCATACGACCCTAAATTGCCAAAATGATCCAAATCATTTTACAATCGGTGTTATAGCAAGTTCGAAGGTAAGATCGTGTGGGATCATTGTAGGATTGTAGGTAGGATTTTGATTTTTCACCTTATTGTTAATATGCATCGTTCTTATTTGTAATTTTACATTATTTTTAATAGAAAGTAGAATCTTATAATCCTTGATCCAATCCATGAGACCCCCTTCTGATTCTACGTAGGATCCTGATTTTAACAACCACACTCTATAGGAATCAAGTCTTAATAGTTTCTGCATGCACCTTATAGGAAGAACGGACCTAGGAGCTACCTTACTTCGATGTTCACCATGTCACGTCATCCTCGCATTCTGCTGAGTTATACATGTTATACAAACTGCCATAAAACTCCCTACCTCACCAATCTCACAAATATGTACTGGTCTCCAAAGTATTATCCTAAACCATTTTCAAGTGATTCTATGCAACGTATTTTTAGGTCACATCTTTGGTTCTGATTCTCTCTGGCTTTGTTCTTGACGGAATGCAAGTTTTACTTTATATGGTAGGATCTATTTGGTCAATTGATCAATAATATTTGGTCCTTTACAGATTTGGGGTCTTTTGCAATTGTTATACGCTTTAATGTGAACTTGGTGTATATATCCATAAGACGGCTTAACAAATTCCTTGTTCATCAAATGAATTTTTTTTTTTTTTTTTTAAAAATAAATGAAATCATATACTTATGTTTTTTTTTTTTTCGAGAAACAACAAAATTTTATTAAAACGGAAAAGAGAGAGGACAAGAAGTCCTCTTACAAGGAGAGAAAAAAGAGGAAGAAAAAGCAAAAGCAAAACCAATGACAAAACTCCAAACTCTAAGAATGGCAAACAGTAGCCCAATCCCTAGAAATCAAAAACAAAGAGACTCCTTTAAAAGGAGGAGATACAAAAGCCCAAAAAGAAGCCAAATATTCAGCCCTATCCCACAAAGCCTCTACACCTGTTACCTTGTCCTCAAAAATTCGAACATTTCTCTCCAACCACCTAACCCAAAAAATAGCAAAAACAATGCCTAACCACATTGATTTGGCTTTCTTCGTACTCCCAAATCCGTCAAACCGAATAAGAAGCATATGCATACACTCCCTTGGAGCAACTCACTGCACATCACATAACCTGAAAAGGCGATGCCATAATGCTGCAGCCACCGGGCAATGAAGAAAAAGATGATCCATTACCTCCAGGTTACTCTTGCACATCACACACCATTGGGGGCAAAGAGAGTGACTAGGCCTTCTCCTCTGAAGAACATCATTAGTTGTAACGCCCTTTTGAGCCAAAGACCACATGAAAAACTTCACTTTATGAGGGACACTCGCTTTCCAAAGTTTCTTATGAAAAGGAAACAAGGGAACCGAGGAATTATCAATAATCTTATCAAAAAAGGATTTGCATGAAAAGACCCTAGAAGAGACAAGGTTCCACACCCTACTATCGGGAGTTGAAGAAACAGAAACCCCCTCAAGCACAACCAACAAAGAAGCCAATTCCCCCGCCTCCCTATCATTCAAATTTCTAATGAGATCAAAATTCCAGGATATGGGTGCCATAGACGAGCAAGCCACCGACGCTATAGACACATTTGGAGAACGAACCAACCTGTAAAGAAGGGGAAAAGATCTAGCAAACGAAATATCCCCTAACCAAACATCCTCCCAAAACCGAACATTCTCCCCATTCCCCACTTTGAATGAAAAATAATTAGACACAGGAGGATACAAACGAGAAATGGATTTCCACGGAGAACGACAATTGCCTCTATTAACCACATTAGAATCCCTACCATTGGATTGAATTCCATACTTGCTTTTAATAACTGAACACCATAACGACTCACTTTCAAAAGGAAATCTCCACAATCATTTGCCCAATAAAACAATATTCCTGGCAACAATGTTCCCTATAGCCAAGCCACCTTTTGTCCTAGAAAGAGAAACAGTCTCCCACCTAACCAAATGAACTCCTTTACCTTCCTCACACCCTTCCCAGAGAAAATCCCTCATCAATTTCTCAATTTTTCTTGCAATGCTAACCGGAACTTTGAAAAGGGACAACAAATAAATAGGAACCGAGCCTAATACGGATTGTACTAACGTATACCTCCCTCCCTTAGACAACAAAGCTCGCTTCTATCCCTCCAATCTTTTCCTAATTTTGACAAGAACAGGTTCCCAAAAAGACACCAATCTAGGATCTCCTCCCAGCGAAAGCCCTAGATATTTTAGGGGGAAGGAATCAATTGAACATCCCAACAAGGCCGCCACCCTATGCATCTGACTATCAGCCAAATTAATGCCCACAACACTGCTTTTGCTAAGATTGACCTTGAGGCCAGACACTATCTCAAAAATTCTTAAAATCTTCAGTAGACTCCCCACCTTACTTTCCTCCTCTGATGAGAAGAAAATAGTATCATCCGCAAATTGTAAGTGAGTCACACCTATCCTATCCCTTCCCACCACAAACCCTTCAATGACACCCTTATCCTTAGCTAACTCAATAATCCTACCCAACACATCAGCAACTAAAATAAACAAAAATTGTGATAAAGGATCACCCTGCCTTAGGCCCCTGGATGCTTGGAAAAACTCTCCCGCCTTGCCATTCACAATAATTACCATACTGCATGACGACAAGCACCCCCAAATCCATTTCCTCCACCTAACACCAAACCCCTTCCTTTCCAAAACAAAATCCACAAAACCCCAATCAACATGGTCATATGCCTTCTCAAAATCTACCTTAAATACAATACCCTTCTTACGTGATCCCCTATACTCCTCCACAACCTCATTGGCCACTAAAATTACATCCAAAATCTGCCGACCCTGCACGAATGCACCTTGTGCCGAAGAAATAGTGCCCCCAAGGACAGCTCTGAGCCTTCTAGCAAGCACTTTAGCTAAAATCTTATAAAGAGATGTGACCAAGCTAATGGATCTAAAATCCCCAATCTTGATTGACTTCTCCTTCTTAGGAATTAGACAAATGAAAGAGGCATTGGTGCACAAATTAACTTGCCCACTCTCAAAAAACTCAGAAAAAACCTTCATAAGATCCCTTTTTACAATATCCCAACAATCCTGAAATACTGCCATTGAAAAACCATCTGGGCCAGGAGCCTTGTCTCTATCACACTCAAATACAGCCTGTCTCACCTCTTCTTCGTCGAAGGATCTTTCCAGCCAACTAGCAAACGCTAAATCCACTGGGACCCAATTAATGCCTTCAATCCCTGGACGGTCCACACCCCTATCGGAATATAGATTTGAATAAAAATTAAAAATTTCCTTGACAATAAGCTCCTCCTTACACACTACTTCACCTGAAGCCACTTCCAAATTCTTAATAAAACTCTTCTTCCTCTTCCCCGACACAACTCTATGATAAAATCTAGAGTTGGTATCACCCTCTCTAGCCCACTTCAACTTAGCTCTTTGACCCCAAAAAATTTGCTCCCTAAAAATGATCTCTTCCAACTTCATTCTTAGCATTGACCTCCTATACCTTAATGATTGAGATAATCCCTCCTCGGCCTCCTTCCCATCTAACTCCCCAATCTCCCGAACTAGCTCTGCTTTCAACTCACCCGTATCCCCAAAAACTTCACGTTTCCAGATTTTAAGATTCTCCTTGACTCCTCTCAACCTGTGCATAAACTTAAAACCCTCCCACCCATGGACATGAGCATTTTCCCACCATTCCTTAAAGAATGCCTTGAACGCACGATTTTCCAACCACATATTCTCGAACCTAAATGGGGTTGGACCCCATTTAAAAGGACAACTCTCTAGAATCACAGGACAATGATCTGACACCACTCTGGGCCTTACCTCTTGCCTTACATCCGGAAACAACTCCTCCCACCCCAAAGTATGAAGAAACCTATCCAACCTACAGCACACCCTATTTTCGTACAGATTAGACCATGTGAATCGCGCATTACTCAGAGGAGGATCTATCAACTCACACTCCCTGATAAAAGAATCAAAGTCCCGCATACTCCTATTTGTGAAAACCCCATTTAATTTTTCGGAAATTTGCCTAACCACGTTAAAATCCCCACCCACACACCAATAAGGAGAACAAAGCCCGAATAATCCCACTAACTCATCCCACCACTCCCGACGATCCCCAGATCTATTAGGACCATACACCCCTATCAACCACCATTCCTTATTATCCCTATTCCTGAACCTAATAGACAAAGAAAATACCCCAACAACAACCTCACACTCCACTACTTATGTTTTAGGATGCTGATGATTGAACTTGTGCTATGGTCTTCTGTGATTTTCAATTTAACTATCAGTTAATCAAAGTCTGCAAAATCCATTCAAGTACCATTTTTTTTTTTTTTGGTCTCACTTCAATTTGTTTTCTCTCTTTGTTATTGAATATCAGTTAGTGTCAAACTAATTTTTTCTTCTTCTGCAGATCAAAGTGGTTCTTTAGCTGGTTCTAGTAAAGAGGTACCCATTTTGCTGCTTATATACTTTGGATTGCAATTCCAGGCTGTTTCGTTATTCACAGTGTGGGAAACATTGAATTTACAGGATGTAGATTGGAGAGAAAAGCTGGCTTTGCAACATGTTAAATCTCTGTTCTCAAAAGAGGCAAGTTTGATTTGATGATGTAGTTAGAGGTTTATCTTGTTATTGTGCTCCACCTTTCTCATTTTGGTTAATTAGTGGTAGTTTTTCATTTTGACATTTTCCCCATTACCTGGCACACTAATTATGCACATGTTTTAGGTGTTTGATGTCATTACAGCCAACACAAATGATTTGGGACCTCTGAGTCTTGATTTTTTCAGAAAAAACAATTTGTCTGCTTCTTGGAAAGTTGTTGGGCTAGAAACTTCGGCTGAGAATAATGCCACTTCTGTTGAGGTCAGGATACTATCAGGCTGTAGTTTGATTTTGGTGCTCCTGTTTTTTCCTCACATTTTATGATGCAAGAAACTGTCTAACATACAGTTTTTGACACTGTTTTGTTTTGATTGTGCTTAAAGCCAAACCAAATAGCTGCAAACATCAAACAAGAGAACCCTACAGGAAAACGTGATGATTCTTCTGGTGGTAATATTTCACCTGGCCTTTAATCTTTAAACTGCTTAGCTTACATATTTATATGAATTAAATATATAAACCTTCTATTCTTGCAGATGATCACTCTCAATTTGTTGATACACCTGCAAAACTAGCACGAAGGGTAAATATCATTAATCCATACATTGTGTGTTTTCAATGGTTTTAGTTCTTTGCATAATTGAAAAATATCTTCAACCTTCTGCTTATTATCTTCATATCTGTCTGTGCCTTTCTTTTAGCTGCATTACCTTTTTTAAGTTTGTATTTTTATCTGTTTAATCTTTTCTGCAGCAATTGAGAGAGAAAAGATGGGAAAAACGTGCAGCTGACTTAGTAAAACAAGATGATGAAGTAAATGTAAAACTTGAAAATGCAGCCATTGAACGTTCCAAATCAGTTGACTCAGCAGTTCTGGGAAAATACAGTATATGGAGGAAAGAAAATGAGAATGAGAATACTGATTCAACAGTACGCTTGATGCGAGATCAAATTATTATGGCAAGGGTATATGTTAGCATTGCAAATATGAAGAAGAGCCCTGGTTTGGCCCAAGAACTACAGAGTCGGATCAAAGACAGTCAGCGTGCTTTAGGGGAAGCAACTGCAGATGCTGATCTACCTCGCAGGTAGTGCAAGTATATTATCATTGTGCATGTATTGTCTTTTCATTTCATCATATTCTACATATTTGTGGTTCTGGTACTTTTCATTTTATTTTAACTAAGAAATATGTTATACAGTGCACCTGAGAAAATCAAATCTATGGGCCAAGTGCTCTCAAAAGCGAGAGAGCAACTGTATGATTGCAAACTGGTCACGGGAAAGCTGAGAGCAATGCTTCAATCGGCAGATGAGCAAGTTAGGAGCTTGAAAAAGCAGAGCACATTCCTGAGCCAGCTAGCGGCCAAGACTATTCCCAATGGAATACACTGCTTATCCATGCGCTTAACCATAGATTACTATCTCCTTCCACCAGAGAAAAGAAAGTTCCCTAGAAGTGAGAATTTGGAAAATCCAAAACTTTACCATTATGCTCTCTTCTCTGACAATGTTTTGGCTGCATCAGTTGTTGTCAACTCAACCATCATGAATGCTAAGGTAGTAGACTCTGTACCAATGTGTCATGTGGGTTTCATTGTTTGATTATAAATAGCAGCGGTGACATCTCTTGAAAGAATAGGTTACATGTTAAATTATTTTGTATAAGGAATTTGCTCTTTCAGCAGCATGACCTGTTAGCCTTGACATATTCCGGTATAGGTGGCTTGAAATATAGAGCTCTTTTTGATAATTTGATCTTGCACACAAATGAATGTTTCAATAGAGTTATCAAAAAATGCAATACCCAAACGATTTAAGGTTTTGGAACACACATTCTGAATCATTGTACATTTTTACTCCTAACTCCACTATCCCCAGATTTTTAGTGATCCAAAGCATTCCCAAAACTGCACTCCAAAGGTTTTCTTAGAAGGAATAAAAAAATCAAGTATAATGAACTCAAATCTAGGAAGAATGGAATATTGGTAGGACAAAATTTATAAGAATGAATCATAATGCTCATAATCATAGAGATTTTCTTTTACATGATTAATTTGTTAAAAAAGAACTATATTTTATTAGTTGTCTAATTGTTAAAAGAAAATTGCTGTAGAATAATTTTTTTTAATGTTTTTTAAGAGCTTGCTCTAGAAGTACCTTAAATTCTAATAATGTAGTCTATACTTATCGTACCTAAAATAAGTGGAATATCACGTTCCTATTCCCATTCCCGTTCCACATATCCAAACGATCCATAATAACATATCAATGGAATATATTAGTGAAGGTGAGATGATTTGCACGGTTGACACTTTCAAAGATAATGTTGGTGAAGGTTTTTAAAATCATTTTGTTCAAAATTGCTTCTGACCATTTATATGTTTGCCATTGACATTCTTCAAGTGGGTGTCCTTTCTGGTTGATCTTTCTCCATTTAATATGATCCCTGTATCTTGATACAGTGATTGAGAAATCAGTTTTGGATCTAGGGCTCATGCAGGTTTACTTATTATATTTCTTTGCTATAGCCTAAATATGCCACTTGGCTGTGTTGCAGGAGCCACAGAAACATGTATTTCATCTTGTTACTGATAAGCTGAACTTTGGAGCTATGAATATGTGGTTTCTATTGAACCCTCCCAGAAAAGCCACCATTCATGTTGAAAATGTTGATGAATTTAAGTGGCTCAACTCATCCTACTGCCCAGTTCTGAGGCAGTTAGAGTCTGCTGCCATGAAGGAGTACTATTTCAAGGCAGATCATCCCACTGCTGGCTCTTCTAATCTCAAGTACAGGAACCCAAAATATCTTTCAATGCTTAACCACCTTAGGTTTTATCTCCCTCAGGTTTATCCCAAGTTGGATAAGATTCTGTTTCTTGATGATGATATTGTTGTCCAAAAGGACTTGACAGGATTGTGGTCAGTGGATCTCCATGGAAAAGTGAACGGTGCAGTGGAAACATGTGGTGAGAGCTTTCACCGTTTTGACAAGTATCTGAACTTTTCAAATCCTCATATTGCAAGAAACTTTGATCCCAATGCATGTGGTTGGGCATATGGGATGAACATTTTTGATCTCGAGGAGTGGAAAAAGAAAGATATCACTGGCATATATCATAAGTGGCAGAATATGGTTAGTAGTTCAAAAAACTTCGCATTTATTTTGAGGCTCTGATTTTCTTGTTCGATATAAAAATGGGATGACACTGGCAATTTTACTGTGTTGGAAATCAGTTGCATTATGTTGTTAAAGGAAATAGTGGGCATTTTATATTAATTTATTTCTTTAAATTTTTACCTCTATGTACAGTTGTTTTTCATGTGGTGATTTGGTGTCCTTTAAACTGAACTTCTTATTGCCACCCTTCAAGTTTCAATTCAAAATGCTTCATTTTTCAACATTTCTGAATTCCTTTATTTATTTACTTTTTTGTTCCTGCTCTGGTGGTTGTTTTAGAATGAAGATAGGGTACTTTGGAAGCTTGGAACTTTGCCTCCGGGACTGATGACATTTTATCGGCTGACACACCCGCTTGACAAGTCGTGGCATGTGCTTGGTCTCGGTTATAATCCAAGTGTTGATCGGTCCGAAATTGAGAATGCAGCTGTTATACACTACAACGGAAACATGAAACCATGGCTAGAATTGGCAATGACAAAATACCGGTCATACTGGACCAGGTATATCAAGTTTGACCATCCCTATGTTCGCAGGTGCAACCTAAGTGAGTGAAAGGGATGGTGGATTACTAAGGTACATCCAAATGCTCTCTGTCTCTCACCTTTCCAACTGAATAGTGACTTAAGTTCAATTTAGTTTAGGACAAGGAAGGGGTTTTACCCGTTCTGTGCTGTTTTTCCCTTATATCCTTAATTGTTTATTCTTCTGTGTAATTCAAATTTGTTCGTTTTTGTCAACCCCCTCCCTCTGAAATGAACTTGTTGACCTGTAACAGCTCCCTACTGAATTTGACTCTAAGTAAACCTCGTATTTGAGAAGTCGAATGCGTATTTGTGTATTCTTTGAATGACGCCCTATACATTTTGTACAAGTTCAATTTGAAACAGGCCTGGAGATCTTACCAAGTCAGTCATTGGATTAGCCTTTTGATAATGTTTGGTTGTTCAGATATCACTACTAGCTGATTGTATGACATTACTACTTAAGCGCAAACTTTTAGCCTGAGTATATCCTAGCAATTGGCATATGCCATTGTCATCTATTTGTCAGCAATTCTTTTATCTTTTTTTTTTTTTTTTTTTGATCAGTAGAAATCCATTAATGAAAGCCAAAAAAGGCATTTACAAGGGCCATCAAAACCAAGCTTACACCAAAACAGAGTAAAAAAATTACAAGCAGCGCTTTGGAGAAAAAATATGAAAATCTTCAAACGCACATCATGTGCTCGGGCTCATACTGCAAAAGCAGAGCCGATCAAAATCGACATTAGAGCCTGTCTGAGATAAATCATATATTTCAACCACAAAGTTTGGAAAGCTACAAATCCAGCACAGATGACCCCAAATCCACAAGCAAAACCGGAAAAAAAAAAAACAAAACAGAAAAGAAAAGACCTCCAAATCAGGATCCATGGCAAACTGGTGGTGGAGAGGTGGTAGGAGGAGTAGATCTGATGCCCAACCCACATAGGAGACGGACGAACCGGCAGATCTGGTAGGGTGGAGGCGGTGCGGACGGAGGATGAGATCGGCAGATCCGGTGAGGCCCTGGTTGGGGAAGTTTGAGAAAAGTGAGGATGAAGAGTAGAGTTCCACCAAGAAGGGGAAAAGGACCTCACATGGAGGGAGAAGTGGAAAGACTAAGCTTCCAAAGTATTATTGAGCCAAAAAGGCAAGAAAAACGAAAGAGAGGGGGGGCAGAAGGGAGGGGAGAGGCTGCCGGAGACCGGAGCCCCCCTCCCCCGACCCGAGCGGCACCTTCGAAGAAACCCTAGGAGAGGTAGAGAGAGAAGTAGAGCAATTCTTTTATCTGAGATAAGCTGTTTCGACTGAGTTTGTACTACATTTAATTGAATTGACTTGTGCCTGTTTGGTGAAGCTTATTGAGGATGCTTATAGCTTTATATATATATTGAAATTTGTGCTAGAATGTTTGTTACAACTTTTGTTTATAGTTTGTAAGGCCAAAATAACTTCATAGTTAAAAACCTGATTATCGATCAAGAAGTCGAGGGAGGGATGTTCTTATTTTCTACTTTCTGATAATCAACAAAAACTGCACCAAATAGGTCTATACCCAAATTACAATAGTGACAAGCTGGCATGCACTTGTGACCGGTTGTTGCAGTGCCTTTTTCCATTAACTGACCCATGGTTGTTGAATCTGAATGAAATGTTGCATGAAATACCCCATATATGATCTCTTGATTTTGGTAACCCTTCTTTGGTGCATATAATGGACGACTTGTTTCGTTTCATCAAAATGTGTATGGCCATTGCTCAATCAGCCTGAATAGTCTTTTGATGAATAGTTGTTAAAGGAGCTGCTTAGTTCACTGATTGGATTCTCCCAATAGAAAATATACACAAGATGTAAACATGCCACTTGAAGGCATGATTCCATACGCATCAGTTTGCTTCTTTATCGCCGTAACTCCAAATTAGAATGGTCTCACTGGGCATGTCAATTTATGTTAGTAAAAATCTTGTTTGAGTCAAATCGACAGAGAAATATCAACAGATAAAACTTCATCTTTACAAAACGATAACATATATATTAAACAATGTGATTGAGTTCTATGCCTTGAAAAGGTCAAGGACTTCTTTGGAGGAAATTGAGTGAGAGAAACAAATTGAAATTGAAAATTAAAACATTGAAAATATTTACGGATTACAAGAATCAAAAACAAGAACCAAGTAATTGATTACAGAATTACTGCATGAGTGAGACTACTCTTAAAAGAAGAAATCTACTCTTAATTGAACTAATCTAGGTAGAGTTGATTCGTAGAGTGTTGTTTTTTATGTATGTCTCCTCTTTGCCAATTTATAGGCAAAAACCCACAGCTTAAAAACTTTCCTTGGTAGCTTTTCTTCTCCTCATGCACATTGCCCACGTAAAAGGTGGAAATTGCCTGAAGTACTTGCTGGACGCGGTTCCACCTTTGATGGTTATAAAGTGGGCAACTAACTTGCAAGAGGCATATTGTTGTCATGTATCCTGCAAAAAATAAATAATAATAATGATATTATTATTATTATTATTATTATTATTATTATTATTATTATTATTATCACCACTTAAAAAAGATAATTTATGGTTTGAATCGATAGACTATAATTAGCAGGTCACAATCAGGTCACAATCAATTAAATTAGATTTGATCTTGATTACAATTGACTGAAAAATAATTTGTGGTGTCAAGTGGTTTAGGAAATGTTTTTGTATAGTTGAGTGACGCCTTAACAAGCCTTAATTCTATTTATTTGTGGTTTCTTGTTTTTTCTTCTTTTCCACAGTGATACAAATGAGTTAATTTTGGACAAGCAAAGGCAGAAGATTCTGTATTTGAATTCATTTTTTCCGCTATTAAGACTTCTCTCCATCATATGATTAGATTAAAGAAATTCATCGTATAGTAGAGACGTGACCTAACAAATAGAAGGATTCGGCTTAATAATTTGGCCTCTTTTGATCACCATGTCAAGCTTTAAATGGGAAAATCTGAAAATTCTTTGTTTTTTTCCCCTCATACAATTTGCGTGAACTGAAAGTAAAATAAATACTTTAAGGGAGTGTTTGGAGGCTAAAAAATTCTGGGAAGCTTTGGATATCCCTACTCCTGTTCTAGCCTTATTCTCAGATAATCTAGCCAATTGGGCTAATTCCAATTGTTCTTGCTACTGCCATCACTCTTCTCTTGCTGGTACATCTGGAAAAACAGGAATACTCGCATTTTCGACCCAAACCACCCTTCTTTACTCAATCCCTCAGGGGCTGTAGCTCAGACTATGGAATGGCAATTCAATTTCAATCAGTGTCCTAAAAAGAGTCAGCCAACACCCATAACTGTTAAGTGGACATCCCCCAAAATGGGATGGATCCTTCAAGTTTAATACGGATGGCGCATCTAACGTTGTGTTTGGTTTGAGGATTTATGAATGGATTTAAAAAGAAAAACGAAAAAGGTAGAAAAAATGTAAATAAAATATACTTACATTTCACTCAATTTCAAACACTTTTCTTCCTTTTTTCTTTCTAAATCTCTTTACAAATCTTCCAACCAAATACAACGTAAAGAAAATTTGGGCCAAGCCTTCGCCAGTGGACTGATTCGTATTATCTGGGTGGACGGTTGTGTGTTTTTACTAGAAACATTGGTGTTTGCTTTAGCATCATGGCTGAATTCTGGGCCATCCGAGATGGGCTCAAGCTTGCGCTTGACAACAACGTAATGAACTTGGAAGTGGAAACTGATGTAATGCAGTGCTCTACAAACAACTCATATTTTGGACCATCCAAGAAAATCACCACCTCGCAAATTTTATAAATGATTGCAGGTATCTGTTGAAGAGGTTGGGAGTGGTGATATTTAGAAAAAATATCATTTTGCTTCTTAAATTATTATATGAAAATTAAATTTGATCAATTTATCTGTGGCCGTCTATTTTTATTTATAATCAAACGAAACTTATTGATATGACGTGAAATTTCATTTGGAATTTCATTTCATTTCCCAAACTATAATTTAAAAATTAATTAGCCCCCCAAATATAAAAAAAAAAAAAAAAGGTTTTTTTTTTTAAGGTCCCTCGTATTAAGATTTTATAGCATAAAGGACATCTAATATTTTGATAATATCTAAGGTCTCTCAAGTTGATCCAGAGAAAATTAGCTCAGAGAAAATTCACGTCACAGAGAAAATTGGTGGGAAGAATTTCTTTGAACTTTCCAGAGAAATTTTGAAAATTTCTCTAGACAACGTAGCAATCCTTTCTTCAAGCAACCTTTGCTTTTGCTAGAAATCCAGAAAAAGTTGGAAAAGAAGAGGTTGCACTCGTTAAGGAAAAGACAATGGAGGAGTGGTTGATGGAGGACAGCAAATGCATACAACATCGAGCTGATTACCAAAAAAAAAAAAAAAAAGAAGCAATAACATCAGTGGGATTTGCAGACTAAGAAGCACAACCTTTGAAAGAATGAAATTAAACATACACACATGGGTACAGATATATGTGAGTATGAAATCTATGAAAATATACATAATATATATAAAATCATTGCGTGTGTATATATAATTTGTAGGAAACTAATCAAGCACTCACTAGGTATTGTAAAATTGGAAAAAAAAAAAAAAAAAAAGGGAATGGGTAACATGAATAAGCAGGATAAGATAGCTAAAGAAATGGGTCGGCCAATAACTTCCCAGATTATTCAAAACTCATTCAGCCCCATAATCAAACCCAACAATCAGAGAGAGAGAGAGAGATAGAGAATGAGTATGTATAAGCAGTTCAATTTTGACAGTTGGAAGCAAAGCAACCCATCATCAGTAAAAGTTAACAGTTAGAGAGTTTAGGAATTTATAAGAGACGTAGGAACCTTGTTCGTTTTCTTGATAGAATCAATCCGAGTCTTCGATATGCTTTCGATTCTGAAGACGAGCCTATCCAACTCTACAGCCTTGGCTTCTCGTGCTGCTTTGCCCATCTCTTCTCTCTAGGGTTTCGGAGAGAGAGAGAGAGAGAGGAAGTACTGCTCTGCAGTAGAAGAAGAGAGACAAAGAGTCAAATTTCTCTGACATATGTTTAGAGACCTTAGACATCAAAAAATAATTTTGTAGATCTCTTCCATTACGAAAAGTGGGAGAGGGACCCTATACTAATTTTCCCTTAAAAAAATTAAATTTAAATATTTAATATATAATTTTTATCTCAATAATGAAAAAATTAAATTGTAAATAATATACTTTGAAAAAAATAATAAAAAATATAAAAATCATCATTTAGAATTATCTCTTTAAGTCTCAAATTATCTTGAGTTGATCTTGGAAAAACTAATTGAGTCAAAAATTTCTTGGCTACTTTGTGTGTGCGCGGGTGCAATTGTGACTAGTTTATTCACCAAATTAATTTCAATAATTGATCAAGTAATAGTAATTTCAAAACTAAGTAGGTAAAAAAATTAAAATTGAATTACTGTTTAAAGAATACTCGACAGGATTAATGCTCAAATTTTTTATTTAAAATTTAATTTATTCATTTTTGAGACGAAAAATTATTCACCTTGTTTGGTTTCAATTTTCTAAATTTAATTTTTAAAAAATTGAGTTTCTTTTTTTTTTTTTTGGTATTTTTTTTTGTTTTTAGTGATTTTGTAAAATATTTTGTATTTTTGGTATTTAGTAAATTTTTAAAAGATTTTTTTCACAAATATTACACTTTTTAATTGTATTTATATTAAGTGTATCTAAAAACTAAAAATATTATGTAAAATATTAACAAAAATTCAGTGAAAACAAAAAAATACTAACAATAAAAAATTTAATTTTCAGAAAATTGAATTCAAAAAATTGGAACCAAACTAGGTGATTAATTAAATATGTAAATTCTTTTTTTAATATTTGGGGGACTAATTGATTTTTTAAGATATAGTTTAGGGGGTAAAATGAAATTCCTAATTAAATTTGATGATACGTCAGCAAGTTCGGTTTGATTATAGACGGAAACAGACGGCATAAAGTAAATTAATCAAATTTTAAAAAGTTTAGAAGTCAAATTAAAATAATATGAAGTATGAATACCAAATTAATTTTTGCTTAATAATTTAAGAGATAAAAGGATATTTCCTCTAATATTTAATCATATTTACAAAGAAGCTGCGGATATTCTAGCAAATCAAAGAGTGTTTTTTGCTGAAGGATTTCATGTGTTTTCTTTTCCCCATCGTCCTTGTATTTCTATTCAACTGGCAGACGATGCTAGAGGGGTTGGCTATCCTAGAATGATATAGACTTTTATTATTTAGGGACAATTATTATAAAAAAAAAAAAAAATCAAAGCAGGAGTCTTTTAATAAAATAAATTTTTAATTTTATTAATTTAAATCTTAATTTTTTGATTTATTTTTAATTTAAATTATTTGCCTATATTTATTATGTAAAATCGACGGAAAAAAAAAAAACAATTTAGTTAGAAGGCTATGCTCTTACCTTTTTCTTTTGGATCCCTCCCTCATGTGTTTTTTTTTTTAATTACAATTTCACTTTAGGAAAATAAGTAAGAGTGCCACCACTAATGATGTGGAAGTGAGTCTCATCCACTGTCACAATGTTATTTCAACAATGCTAGGTATCATGAAAATTTTTTTATAAAAATAATCATGAAAGCTTTGTGACCCTTGGATTACACTTAGAATAAAATATCACACACTAATCAAGGTAATCTAAGGATCATAAATTTTTCATAATCATTTTCATGAAAAAAATTTCTTGATCCCTAACTTTTCCCATATTATTATGTCTGTTTTATTTTTATTTTTAATAAAAAAATAAATATCACATCATTAATGATTGTTTTAAAGCACCACTAATTTCTATTTCAGCTGTGATTCGGAGCTCGAATGAGCTGCCCCGAATCTGCCTCGAAATGAAAATGACGTCGTTTTTTTTTTTTTTTTTTTTTTTTTTTTTTTTTTTTTTTCAGACAGAAGAACGAAGAAGACGAAGCAGAGGAGGAGGAGGAGGGGGAGGGTGAGGGGGACTGGAGGGGGCCTAAAAAATGGGCTGGAGGTGGAGATCGGTGATGGCAGAGGCGGCGATCGGCGGGCGGGCGGACGAGCTGCGAGCTGCGACGGCTGCCGGAGGCGACGAACGAGGACGGCGGGAGGTCGAAAATGGCCGGAGGCACGATCCCTCTCTTCTCTTTCTCTCCCTCTCCCTCTTCTCCCTCTCCCTCTGCGTCAACAATGGCGGAAAAAAAGACAAAAAAAAAAAAAAAAAAAAAAAACCTAAAGCCCAAAACGACATCGTTTTGGGCTTTAGGGGCATTCGGAGCCGATTTTTTCGAGCTAAAAAACATTTTCGTTTCTATTTTTAACTCCATCTCTATCCTTCTAACCTTAATCCCAACCTCGGCTCCACCTCCACCTCTACCTCTACCTCCACTCCATTCCGATTGGCAGCCTGCTCGAGCAACCATCCCAATGCCTCCCCACCGATGACCAACCTCCCACCATCTCTCACCACTGCGACCCTCTTCCACTTCTTTCTTTAATTTGGGCTCTCTCTCTCTCTCTCTCTCTCTCTCTCTCTTCTTCTTCTTCTTCTTCTAGGTTTATAGTTGTTCTGCCATCGCAACCACCACCCCACAGCCTCCTATAAATCCTTTCCTTACCTCTAAAAACCCTTTCTCTTCCCAGAACTGCAATTCTCTCCTCAGCCTTCTTCTCCTGCAAGGACCCACTTTCAGGTCCTCCTTCGTCACTGATCTCCTTCTCAACTCTCCAGATCTGACGTCTCTCATTCACCAGTCATCACCTCCGACCTCCTCCATTTTCTTCTACCTCAGATTTCTCTCTCTCTCTCTCTCTCTCTCTCTCTCTCTCTCTCGTACATAGTGTTGGTTTTGAGGATGGAGAAGTTTGGGTCGCGGTGTTATAGGATGCTAGATTGTCGGCATTAGGTAGTGGGTTGGGGACATCTGGGTTGCGGTGTTAGGAGGTGTTGAATCGCTAACAATAAGGGGCCTAAAGAATGCGGTAGTGCTGGACTGGTTCAAAGTAGCGTCAATTGTGGAGGCCGCGGATGGTGGAGTCGACGCAGCAGCAAAGGTAGGCTAGTGGTAGTGGTTGCCGGAGTCGGCGGGGATGGGATTATGGTTATGATTATGGTTAAGGTTTGGGTTTGGGTTTGGGTTTGGATTTGGGGTTAGAGGTCCAATTGGTATTAAGGTAGGAGTTGAAAGAGAAAATGAATGGGCTTCACTTTGGTGGGTGGGAGTTCAAAAAGTGGTGGAGCCAAAATAAAAAAGTGAAGGCAAATAGCAGTTTTGTTTAGTTATTAAACTCAATTAGATACATATATATATATATATAATGTCTAAAATATCATTTTTATTGAGTATAATGATTAAAATACTTATTTTTTCATCGATTCTCCTTAACAAAAATAAGATATGGTTTAGATTGAAAATAAATAAAAAAATTAGAGTTTAAATTGATAAAATTAAAAATTTATATTTATTTTGTCGCAATGTCAAACTTTAGATATTTTTTATTTTTTTCTATTGTTTACCTATATGCTCCAATTCTGACAAAAATAAAAAAATAAAAAAAATAAAATACTAACTTTCCCACGCGCAAAAGTATAAACCTTGGATGCTCCTAAATAAGAATGGCAATGGGCCGGAGCAGGGTCGGAGATTACACTCCCTGTCCCCAATCGCCAAAGGTACAAAATTTCTCGTTCCCGTTCCTGCTCCCGATTCCTGACCGGGAACCCATCACCCCCCGCCCCCAAACAGGGATCGGGTTTCCACGACCCTTTTTTTTTTTTTTTTTTTGAAAACTACTTTGAAGCCATATGGAGGATCTTTCTAGAGACCCATGAGCTCTTTCAAGATTTGCTTTGAAGCCATGACCAGACCCCAGGTTCCAAAATCAGAGAGCTCTAGTATCAAAGAATCAGACTGAAGACGAAAGGCATCGACGAGTTCCATCTCTTTCAAGAATTACAAAAGCAAGATCATCAAAAAAAAAAAAAAAAAAACCAACAGCAGATCATTATCATCATGTAACCCTGTGTTTGGTTGCAAAGAAAATTGATGAAAGGGCAATAAAAAGTTTCATTCTACTCTGAACAACATCATGTAAAAAATATCAAATCATTATCACTTCATCAACAACAGATCTAACATAGATCTCACAGATCTGAGCTCAAATCTATAATATATATATATATAACATAAAGAAAGAGAGAGGAATAGAGAGTGATGGAAAGATAGAGAAGAGAGAGAAAGAAGCTCCAAATATGGGACGGAGGAGGGGGCGGAGGAGATCGACGAAGAAGTCGGTAGAGAAGTGGCGCTATGAAGAGGACGAGGGTCGTGAGGTCTATGTCGACTCTCTTCACTCTCTCTCTCTCCCTCCTCCTTATTTTTCTCACGCGAAGCTCTCAGCACACTGTCGCCGCCGTCGAGACAATGATCTACGGTGAGAGCGTGATATTGGTGAGATATCAGAGAGAGAGTAGAGGGAAGAGAGAGAGAGAGAGAGGAGTATATATATAAATGGATAGAGGGGTATAATAGTAATTTCAGTTTGGGGAAATAGGGAATGTATCGCCGTCCTTGGCCTGAAAATTGTCTGGAATTCATTTTCGAATACCATCCCTGGCCCATCGGGGGTATTTTTCGAAAAAAAATCATTCTAATCGGGGTCAAGAGATTGAATCCCCGTTGGACCGAGTTCAAATTGCCATCTCTACTCCTAAAGTGGAATCATAGTCACGTATATGACATGTCGAATTCAATGCCTTTTCCATATACTTGAAGAAAAAGGTGGACAGTGACTGATTGTGATGAAATTTGAACCAAAAAACAAAAACAAAACAAAATAAAACTTGTGTTAAATTTGTCACAAAATTGAGTTATAGTTAAATTTTGATAACCCTTCTTATCTTTATGTAAACACAAATTTTGTAGCTGCAATTAAGACACGAAATAAATGCACAAATAAGTAATTTTATTGATTATAACAAATGGGTACAATTCTCTGTGATTTGCTCTATTACAAAAGAACAAATCCTCTGATTTGATCTCCGAAATTGGCGTAATTCAATGACTATAAAAGCTTGTTGTGGAACTAGACAAGTTGATGAATTTCTTCAAGTCTTCGAATAGAGAAACTTGGAGAATAAAGGCTTGATCGAGGGCTTGAACGACTTGATCTCGAACGAGTCTTGAAATAATCTCTTTGAAAAGGGAGACCAAATTTGTATTTGTAACTTGAAAGGATTGGCACAAGTTTAGAGTGCTTGAAAATCCTTTCTTTTAAGTTTGAGGAACTTTAGAGGGAATTTTAAGAAGAGAATTTGGCAGAGTCTCGAGATTACTTAGGAGCTTGCAAGACCATTAACCAAAAAAATGTGTCCCCCTATCCCCTTAATGAGAGCCTTTTTTTATAGGCTAAAGAGGGGAGGGTTAATTTTGAAAACTCCAAAATTGACTCTAATTTCCAAGAAACAAGCAATTTATCTATTATAGAAATGATTTACATTGAAATTTGAATTATTCCACCAAATTCTAACAAAATATTTTTTTGGGCCCCATACTTTTGGGTTGACCCAATTGTCAAAATAAGTTCACTCCTTTTTTGGTGTGACCCATAATTTAAAATGGGTTAAGATCCATAATTTTAGTATGACCCACATCCATTTGAAAATTTTGACTATCTTAATTTTGATTAATCAAGAAAATTTATTTGTCTTGATTAATCAGACGGTGATCAAGACACATAATAATTTAAGTGTCTACAAATTGCCCCACTTCAAGACTCTTATTTCATGTTTGCTTGCTAGTATCAAAAGTGGGACTTGAAGTAAACATATATATATATATATATATGCTACGTGACCATCAAATTATATGAAGGCCTTTCCTCAGCTCTTCATGGGTTTGCTGATAACATCACTTTCTTTATGATTTATTTACTTGGGGTAACATCCCTCAAGCAAAACATCACACGTGCCCACAATTTTATTTTATTTTCATCCATCAATCAATTGAATAATTCAAATTAAACAAACCAAAGACATGGATGGCTAAAAAGAGTAATTGAAGCCTATTCCATGCACTATTTCAATGTGATTGATCCATATCTTGTCATTGCATTACTTCTCCATTAATTCCTTTTGCACCTAATCAGTCAAGGAAACGATTTTCTTGTTTACAAACGAAAGTTGGTCTGAATCTTCCACACAAGGAAAACAATAATAAGGCCTTCTAGGGCAAATGAGGCTCTGAAGCATATATAAAGAACTCTTAGCATAGTTGCCTCATAGGTTTGAGAACAGCAACTGATTGTTCCTCTTTCTTGCATATTTTAGGAGCCGCCTATTTAGTTATATACATGATTGATAATGAGTAGCTTTAAACTTTGCTAAATCTATGTTGTTGTTTTGCTCATCATCCTTCAAGCCACATTGATAAGCTATATTGGAGACTGACTGTTACCTTGTGTTTGTCAAGGTAAGACTCTTATATATATGCATATATAATATTCATTATATACGTATGTATATAATACTCATTGATTGTGAGCATGAACAGCACAAACAACCCTTTTTCCTCTTTTTTTTTTGGATAAATGTGCATGATGTCACTACAAGTACAATATGTCTTGAATACCTATCTTTTCTTGCTTGCTTATCTGCACAAACATGTGTATCATCAATCTATGAATCATATTATACATGACTTGATGGCTTGCATACATATATACATGACTTGGTGGCCTGTATACATATACTTTGATGTTTGTAACTTTGCACTAGTACCCGTGCCAATCACCACTTTTTTTTCTCTAGCAATTTCTTTCCTATATTGCTACATTGTGTTTTCTGATTGACAAGGAAAACCTTCTTTGGAAATTGCATTTTATTATTGCCTATAAAATAACAATTTTGTAAGAATAATTGAGTAATGTACTTCACTACCCTTTCCCCATAATTGGTTATTTTGACTTATGTGGGAGATGCGCCTATCGAGCTACCGCCTGGATATTGGCTAGTGAAGTAAACACTTCCACCACCACCCCTTCGACCATAGATGATTAATTTGACTTATGTGGGGAATGCGTCTATCGAGCTAATTTCTTTCTCATATTGCTACTTTGTGTTTTCTAATTGACAAGGAAAACCTTCTTTGGAAATTGCATTTTATTATTGCCTATAAAATAACAATTTTGTAAGAATAATTGAGTAATATACTCCATTACCCTTTCACCATAATTGGTTATTTTGACTTATGTAGGTGATGCGCCTATCGAGCTAGCAACCTGGATATTGGGTTAGTGAAGTAGACACTTTCACCACCACCCACTCGACCATAGGTGCCATGACCCGAACCCGCCCCTATGGGTTAAGGACATAACCAGCCAGTAATCCTGAGATTACTTACGGCCTCAAACCAAAACAGACATAACTCATCAGAGCAAAGGGGCCAAACGGAAGCAATAATTAAAAACTTTGTCCAGGGAGCCGTGCTTATATGCACTTTAAAACAAACCATACGCATATACATTAATAACCCACAACAAAATGCAGTACCATAAAATCCTTTACAGACAGGATCATCCAAACTGAGTCAACCCATAACAAAACTATATACAAATATACACAAAGTCCTTGCCAACAAGACAAAATGTAAATACATAACAAAATGGCAAGGATGGGTCTCGTGCGTGAGACACAAGGCTAACTCTACAAAATCTCATGTTGTTCCTAGCAGACTTCACTGGGACTGGGTTTGGACTTCTCTTGGCTCACCTACAAATACATGAATGAGCGTGAGCAATAGCCCAGTGAATAATATCAAATCAAATGCAGGAGTTACATAACAAGGTACAACAACACCTTCCAAACGGCCTTGGGCCCAATTCATATTCCTATTTAACAGATATATAACTATACGAAATTCAAATCAAGTGACTGTAGTCCCAAACATTCTGGCCATTGGCCCATTCAGATTTCCATTCATGTCAAAACGGCCTTCGGCCCATTCATTTATGTCAAAACGGCCTTCGGCCCATTCATTTCTCTCAAATGGCCTTTAGCCCATCCATTTACGTCAAAACGGCCTTCGGCCCATGCATTCGCGCCAAAACGGCCTTCGGCCCACTCATTCATGTCAAAACGACCTTAGGTCCATTCATGTATGTCAAAACGACCTTCAATCCACTCATTTCTATCAAAACGACCTTCGCTCCATTCATTTACGTCAAAACGGTCTTCGGCCCATACATTCGTGTCAAAACGACCTTAGGTCCATTATTTCTATCAAAACGACCTTAGGTCCATTTATTCATATCGAAACAACCTTCGGTCCATTCCTTCGTTCATGTCGGATTTTTGTCCACAATCCCAATTAGCAACTCATAAAGCTTATAAGGGAATAAACAGTTAGACATTGCTAAGCTTTCAAATATCGATATTACTCACAGTGATTGGCTTGTGGATTCGCCCTAGAGCTTGACCCTACACATTTCATGAACACAAAAGGGTCACTAACAATTCAATCCGTTCCTTAATTCACATATTCCTCTTTAGGCTTTATTCTTATCTCATTAACTCATTTACACTGCTTAACATAAGCCTAAAAGTGACTACAAGTGAAAGAGAACGGAAAACGAAACACATAATGCACGAACAAAATTTCAGAAAACAGGGTCCCCACTCGAGTGTGGACTTCCACGCTCGAGCGGACCCAAGAGGCCTGCAAAAGTACTGGTTACCTCAAAATTATGCTCGAGCATGGATTAGGGAGCTCGAGCAGAAGGCCTGTCTACAACAGCTCCCCGCTCGAGCGTGACACATCCCGCTCGAGCGAAGATCCAACTCTGCAAAAAGTGCTGGGAGCATGATTTTCCCGCTCGAGCGTCATGTTCCCCGCTCGAGCAGACCTCAAAATTCTGGAAAACCCAGAATTGTGTTCTTGAGCTTCATTTCGACTTCCAACCAACAATTCATGCATATTATGGCTCAAATTACTCATAGACATGTACTAACATGGTACAAGCATAAATTACAACATATTGAAGCTCAATGTCATAATTTATTTGCATGCATGTCCCAAAATATCACAACTCATCACCAACATGCTCAAATTCAAACATTCAAGACTTATACTCCCATGATCTACTCTTGCATGTGAGAAATATACATTCATATCAACTTAATTGGTGAAGAGAGGTTCAAACACATGGTTTTTAAACAATATTCAACATAAATCATACACATTGTACTCAAACATGGGGATTCATGGCCATTCCTTACATGCATGTGTTCTAAGACTTTAAATTCAACATATATAACTCAATTCCCTTATATTCAAACTAATTCATGCTCTTGGCCATCTATTTAACTTGAATTCACAAGATAATAACTAAAAATGCATGAATCACTCACCAAGGAGCTTTAATCTTCACACTCTATGGTTAATTCTTGAATAATCTCCCAAAATCTCCAAGCCTCAAGACCAAAACCTCAATCTCCTACACTCCCCCTCTCTAAGCCGACCCTCCCTTCTCTTCTGAGAGTTAGATCAGCCAAAATGCAACCAAATAGGAGAATTAAAGTGTAGTGCCCCCTTTTACAACAATTCCCACTAACTCTATTTAATTATAATAAACATTTGGGCACCAAATTACCAATTAAATCAACTTAATCTGGTCCGAATCGATTTTTCAATTAAATTTCACCGTAGGCTCTAAAAATTATGCCAATCACAATGGCGTAATCAATTTCGGGTTCTGTGGCCGATAAGGCCCTCCATTTAATTTCCAAAGCAGATTATTCAAACAGATATTCCCACGGTGAACAGATAGAACTTCAAAATCACATATATTCACAAAATGACATATAAAATCATGCTGAACACATAATCATACGCAAATTAAGGACCCATTAGCATACTATGGAACAGGGGTATCACAATAGGCGATTAGTTTGACTTATGTGGGAAATGCGCCTATCGAGCTGGCTGTCTGGATATTGGGCTAGTAAAGTAAACACTTCCACCACTACCCATTCGATCATAGGTGATTAGTTTGACTTATGTGGAGGAATGCGCCTATCAAGCTAGTCGCTTGGATATTGGGCTAGTGAAGTAGACACTTCTACCACCACTCATTCAATCATAGGCGATTAGTTTGACTTATGTAGGGGGAATATGCCTATCGAGCTAGCTGCCTGGATATTGAGCTAGTGAAGTAGACACTTCCACCACCACTCATTCGACCATAGGTGATTAGTTTGACTTATGTAGGGGAATGTGCCTATCGAGCTAGCCGCCTGGATATTGCGTTAGTGAAGTAGACACTTCTACCACCACTCATTCGACCATAGGTGATTAGTTTGACTTATATAGGGGAATGCGTCTATCAAGCTAGCCGTTTGGATATTGGGCTAGTGAAGTATACACTTTCACCACCACCCATTCGACCATAGGTGATTAGCTTGACTTATGTGGGGGGATACGCCTATCGAGCTAGCCGCTTGGATATTGGGCTAGTGAAGCAGACACTTCCATTACCACCCATTCGACCATAGGTGATTAGTTTGACTTATGTGGGGGAATACGCCTATTAAACTAGCCACTTGGATATTGGGTAGTGAAGTAAACACTTCCACCACCACCCATTCGACCATAGGTGATTAGTTTGACTTACGTCATGATCATATATCATATATGTCTCTCCACAATGCATGCATTTTTTTTTTATAATAATTGTTTGGTTTTGTCACTTAGTAATGGTGTACTTCAAGACTTTCAAGAAGGGATATTTGTCCATTCTCGAAGACTCTAGTGATGCTATTGAGGAGGGGACTACTCTTCCAATTCGCTCTCATTTCCTTGGTGCTTGGGCTTGAAGCTCGAGCCGTTTGATGGTTCTTTTCATTTGGCGCAATAGGCTCATGAGACTTCATGTCAATTAGTTGAAGGCCTGTCACACTATAGGGTTTTATTATTAAAGTCATATAACCGTGAAGAAATTGAGGATTTTAGCTCATTTCCTACCCTTAGGGTGTGGTTTGGGCTTAAAAGGTTGCATGGGGCACTATTTTCAAGGTCGTAGTAGAGCCTTCTTTTTGTGAAGGATATTGGGAGTGGTTGGAGGATATATTGGGGCAACATCGTAAGGTACTACAGCAGGCGGGTATTTATGATGCAATTTATGTCTCATTGTTTTCGTATAACCGACTACATAGTGTTATGCGGACCTTTTGTGAGTTTTGGTGTCCATCCACTAATATCCTTCACACTTTCATAGGCAAAATATCTATCCCACTATGGGACTACGTCAGCTTGGTGGACTTTCTATTAGGGGTGCAATATACGATGAAGTGGTGCCAAATGCCCAAGAGTTGGCCGGTAATATGAGGGACAAGAATTTCCTTCTTCCTGTCAGTTGCGAATATTTATTCCTTGTTTACCATCGGCTTTATAAGGAGTCGAAGAAGAATGTGGTAAGGATTACTAGCTGGATAAAATTTTGGTTTAAAGGGGAAGTCAAGTACCATAAATCAACCAAGAGGACTTCAAGGAACAAAACTCAACGCCCTAAGGATACTAGCAACCCTTCGGGTATTATTAACACAACTCGATCTCGAACTGTGCAAGGGGACCAAGTCTTCAGTGACTTCGGAATTACTAGTGCGGCAAAGGGTGAAACTTTTCTATCAGCTTTCCTTATTTGTTGGTTATGCAAATTTCTATCCCATGGGGATGATGACTTGATTAGACCTAGGGTGTTTAAGGTTGCTAGTATGATGGCTCGTGTAGCTTGCTTTTCGTTCTCCTTTCGGATACGACTAGCCCTACAGTTTGGACTCTCGTGATTCTGAATTTGATTTCACAAGTGCAATGTGAAATAAATAAACACAAATGAGTCCAAATCCCGCAATTCTTTTGGAAAATCGATGTTTAAATCAAATACCAAAACTGGACTACTTTGTCAGATTTCAGAGTCGCCACTTAAATATTTTTTGAAAAATTTAGGAAACCCTAGACTCGTGCTAAAGGCCACTTATTCGTCATCACCAAAGTGTCTCGGCTCGGGAATTTAGGTATGAGAGGGGAAGGTCATGAATTGAGCACCCCACTCACCCGATCAAAGATCGGCCTCTACTAATCATGATGTGAATCTTATTTACATTATATGCTCTTGTTCTGGTTATTAGGCTAACATTACTATGTGATGCGCACACAAGTATAGACTAATTTGTAAAAATTGAAACACTTTGATTCATGTTTGTTTTGAAAATTGTTTCGAATATGTACCACTGGAAAAAGTGATCTCATATGTACATTAATCAAAGTATTCTAATTCAAGCAATTAGCCTTCATCCACAGGCATTCAAGCAATTTATCAATTAAGTACTTAGCCTCATGGCAAGCATGGTAAACATGGCAACAATCACACTCATGCAGTATACTAAAGCAAAAATGCTCACCTAGTACTCCGAGGCGAGCCAAAAAAAACAAAAGAGTTAGAAAAAATGCATGATCCTATGGATGCAAAATGACTAATGCAACACATGCGGTATGTAACTAATAGGCTCGGGTACTAATTATGATATGTGAATCAATTTGATAGCATGCGTTTAAACACGTATTTAACGAAGTAATCAACGGTAATTCTTTGTTAGAATGATGAACCGAGCCTTGATGCATACAAGACAAGTGGATGCAAACATGGAATATGCTAAATGAAACATGATGTTCTAAACTACTCATCATAAGCAAGTAAATAAAAGGGAGAAAGACGTGGGATTGGAAGACATACACATTATTACAAGTTTGGTCCTCGTACAAGAGTGTCCGAATAAGTGTCAGAATGTCCGGCTTTAAACTAATTATTACAAAGCCAAGTGAATGAATAAGTAACTAACTAGCTAAGCTATAATTAACTAACTAGCTAATTTATTACAACAAAGTAAGCTAACTATCTAACGAATCATTGCTACAACCATATTAATTACGATGATGATAATTACAACATTATTGAAATCATTAATTTAAATTTACAATGGAAGCACAAGAATGGCATGCTCATAGCGTTTTCAGAAGTAACTCTGTATGTCTTCCTTGGAATCTGTCCTATTTCACCTTCAGTCACTGCCCTCGGCTTCTGCAAAACATACTGTTTTACCAAACATTGATGGCCGGCCAACTCCCAATAAAGCCCAGCCAGGCCAAAATAAGGCTGGCCGTGCCTTAATTTTATGCGAAATCCTATTTTTGTGCTCTGAAGTGAAAACAGTGCAGACAGAGTTATTCTGAACTTTGTTTGTCCCTTCTACTCTTCTCTGTCATGGAAAGCCTCAAGAGAAGAACGAAGTCATTTCTAAAACCATCAATGAGCAAATTGATTGCTTGATGAGTTAGGACATGATTTTGGACAAAAATCAATGAGTGCAATGAATCAATAACCACCTCTCCTTCCTATCATGGAGTAAGCTCAAAGAGGGAGGTAGAAATGCTTCAAGGCTCATTGAAACATGACTCATTTTCTTTATGTGGGTTGGTTCATTTTAGCAATTTCTTTAGTCTTTTCCATTCTTTAATCAATTTGTCCCAAAGTGATAGTTAAGTCCACTAAATGAGAAAAACGTCAAACGAGAGGTGCGTTTAAACATGAAAGATAGACTATGCCATTGCCGATGAATCCCCGTAGAGATTAAGCCATTAAGCATAGGACTTTTTTACATGTTTTGAATGACCTCAATCGGGTGAAATAACTCTCAAACGAAAAAAGAAAAGAAGAAAAGAGGGAGGTTGCAGAAATGAATGCTAGATTACTTATAAAATTGGATCTCTTGACATGGGAGTTAAACAAAGAAAGGCTAAGAACAACATACAACAAGCGATATATGCGAACTTATGAGACAACAAGCAAACTAATCCAAGCATGAACTAATTAAATAAATTAAGACAGCTCTAAAACAGCCTCTAATGCACTAAAATAGTGGCCAAAAATTATAATAACATAAAAAAATAAAAATAAAAGAAATAAAAGAAATAAGGCAAAGCAAAGCTAGTAAACAAAAGTAAGGAGAGGTAGCCAACCTCTCCATTTTTTGGAGCCTCAAAGCATGTTTTTTAACCTTTATTGAACTCTGAAAATTAGTTTGTAAGCCAAGAAAATAGTGGCAAAAGCAGAGAAAGTAAGTAAAAAGAATAGAGAAAAAAACTATGGAACAAAGCCTAAGGAGGGGTGGCTAACCCCTCCACTTTTTGTAACTTTTAATCACATATTTCAATCCCTTAAACCAATCCAAAAACAGTGTATAAAGCAAGGAAAAGAGTGAGAGAGAAGTAAGAAAGAAGATGCAAAAGTTATACCTCTTGAAAGAGAGAATGCTTGCAGTTAAACAAACTTGATTCCAACACCCTCAAGTTTCATAAAATATGGTTTGAAACTTCAACAAAAGCTTCAAGAATAAGCTCTAATAGTGTATGTATTGTGTATGTATAGCTAAAGAAGGTTTGAGGGTCAAAGGAGGAAGGAAGATGGAAGGATGTCTATTTAGCACTTCAAAGCTTTTGGAAATTTTGCTAATCTTGAATTCTGAAAGAAAAGGCTCTATTTATAGAATTTGAACCAAAATGGTCAAAAATATTTTCAAAAAACAACAGCTAGCGAATTCCCGCCAACTATCCTGTTTCTCGCCACGGAGACCCGGCCAGGCCCCAAAACCCACGGTCAAGCCCAAAACACACGGCCGGGCCTAAAAAGCAAGTCTGGAAAAGTTTTATTGAGACCCGGCCGGGCCTAAATGAGACACGGTCGGTTTTAAATTGACCCGGTCAGGTCCAAAAATCTATATTCGGGCCCAACTTCAAAAAGGCATATCTCCCTCATCTGGACTCGGTTTTAAGTAATTCTTAAGTCGAAATTAAAGCCCCAAAAGTCTACTTTCCAATGGTGGTATCCTCACATCTAAATTTTAAGTGTTCAGAGAGATATGCCTAATTTAGTGAAGGATGCTAATTTTTTCTCAATGGTTTGATGCCCAACTTCTTCCCCAACTAGTTTTCTTCCCTTCCCTCCTATTTTCTTCAACTCCAAACCTATAAATAAGATGTTTTAAAGATTTTTTTAAAGAGTCCACCTCCCTTTCATTTATTTGCACTTTGTCCTTACTCGGTTTACCGAAAAGTGTAATATTTGAAACAAAATGCGAGCCTCGGAATATCATAGAAACATTTGAAAAAATATTTTGAAAAAGAGGGTTTTAAGGTCTAAAATAGTTTTGGTTAAAATGGGGGGTACGGTTTGGGATTAGAGCTTGAATCCAAATTTCTTTGCTGAGAATTCAAAAGATTGCACAGTGTAACTTTCATCATCGGGTGTTCGGAATAAAGCGTCCAAGTCTTACGGACGGTCAAAAATGGGGTGTCTACAGCTCGTGGTTGTTTATTTAGCCTTGTCATTCCCGTACTTGCTAGCATCCATAAAGGGCTTAATAGAATTGCTTCTTGTTCTGATCCTGGAAAGTGCGACGCCATCTCCTTTATCCAATATGTTTATGCTTGGTTAGCAGGGTATTTCAACACGCACTTCAGTATTGATTCTGCTCTGAAGCCTCGAATGACGAGATATGCTGGTGAAAGGATGGCCAAACATTTTGAGGAGTCAGAAGCTTATGACTTATTTAAATCATGCAAAGATATGACTTTGCACCGTTTGGCGTATAACGAGGGCAATCCCAAGGAATTGGTTGATGACGGTCATATTTCTAACTCAGATTTGGAGTACTTCATCAGTATCCGCTTGAGCTATTTGACTTTGCGAAGTTCGTCCACTATGGTCATTGAGCCATACAGTCCTCACAAGTTTACTAGGCAATTTGGTTTTATTCGAGCCATCTCGGGTAAACTTAAGGTTGATCTTCGGGATGGTAGTTTACAGAACATTGTTCAGCATTGGGATTCTTGTGTTCGTGATGGTACTTATTCTGTATTGAGGTTACCAGCACATTTTGATTTATTATCTCATTCCACTACCAAGGCTTATTTGACGTGGTGGTCCTAGCTTTATGTGGGTGTAGCTCGGCTTTTCTGCGCCCACTTTCAGAAGGTGAATAAGCCCTACAGTATCAGACTCCCACGATTCTGAATCTGATCTCACAAGTGCAATGTGAATAAATACTAAAGAGTCTCAATCCAACAAATCTTTTGGAAAATTGATTTTGAATCAAATTGCCAAAAATGGACTGCTTTGCCAGATACAGAGTCACCACCTAAATATTTTTGAAAAATCTAGGAAACACATGACTTGTGCCAAAGGCCACATGTCCGTCATCACCAAGATTGTCTCGGCTCAGGAACTTAGGTACGAGATGGAAGGTCATGAATTGAGCACCCCCACTCGCCCGATCAAAGATCGGCATCTACTAATCATGATATGAATCTTATGTACATTATATGCTCTTGTTCTGGTTTATTAGGCTAGCATTACAATGTGATGAGCACACACACAAGTATAGACTAACTTGCAAGAATTGGAACACTTGATTCATGTTTGTTTTGAAAGTTGTTTTGAAATATGTACCACTTGAAAAGTGATTGCATATGAACATTTACTCAAATTATTTCAATTCAAGCAATTAGCCTTCATCCACAGGCATTCAATCAATTATAGCATTTAAGCACTTAGTCTCATGGCAAGCATGCTAGACATGGCAACCATCACACACATACGATATGCTAAAGCGAGTAAAGGCTCACCTAGTATTCCAAGCCAAAAAGATGATAAAGTTAGAAAGATGCATGATCCTAACTAAGCAATATGACCAATGCAACACATGCGATATGCAATCTAAATAGGCTCGGCTACTAATATGGCATATGAATCCATTAAATAGTATGCGGTCTAAGCACATATTCAAAGAAGTATTAAATTAACAATGCAAGTTAGAATGATGAACCGAGCCTCGGTGCATCCAATACAAATGGATGCAAACATGAAGTATGCTAAACAAAACATGATGCCCCTAAGCTAACCATCATAAGCTAGTAAATAAAAGGGAGAAAGACGTAGGGTTAGAAGACATGCACGTTATTACATTGCGCTCTCACAAATGAGAGTCTGAATGAACTAAGCTAATTAACTAACTAATTAAAGCTAAGCTAATTATTACAAAAAAAATTAAATTAGCTAAACTACTTAACTAATTATTACAACAAATTAATTAACTATTCTAGTTAACTAAAATAATTACAAGACGAAATCGACCAACTAGTTAACTAACTAATTAATTACAACACTTTACAAAATTAACTAGCTACAACTAATTAATTACAACAAATATCTAAGCTAAATATTTAAACTTAAACATGCTCGATATGCGAGGAATGCTCATGCACATGCTCGATTTCCACCCGAAAAGGCCACTGTTTTGTTTCCAGAAGGTCTCTATTGCACAGTAGAACACTTATACCTTTGTCCCCTTCCAGAATAGCTCTGCTCTGCTCAAAAAACACACTGCTGGATTTTGCATTGGTGGCCGACAAGCCATCACTAGTGATGGCCTGCCGGCCATGGAAAGTGGCCTGCGGGCCACTGCTGCAAGGTTCATCTTGTTGTAGCAGAGAACAAACAGAGCATGCACAGGGTATTCTCAAGGGTTTGTTTACATAATTCACCCCTCCTTATCATGAACAAATCAAAGGAGAAACAAAACTTGGTCCACAAACCATCAACTCAAGCAATTTCATTGCATGATGGCTTATGAACCAAAGTGTACAAGTTTAATAAATGCAACAAAATAAGACTCTAACCTCCTCCCTTTCATGAATTGATCAAAGGAAATGGTGACCTTGGAAACTTGAATCATTTCATCACTAATGAGTATGAAATGCCTCAAGCTTCCATGTGTTCAATTAACGTCCGATTGAACACAAAAACAAATTCTTATCTTGCATCATTTTAGTCCCATTTTAATTACTTCATTTTAATTACCAACCATCCTTTAATTTATTGAGTCCAAAAGTGAGTTTAAGTCCTCTAATGGAAAGAGGGCTCAAACCAAGAGTTGCTTTGGGCATGAAAGAGACATCATACTGTTGGCAATGAACCCCCTAAGGGATTAAACCATTAAGCATGACATCTCAATCTCATGCTTAAACACATAAGTAGTTTGAAACCACTTTCAAAGCAAAACAAAAGCCAAGAAAGGAGGGAGGTTGCAAAGATGATTAAGAGTGATCACAAGTATGGAAAGTCATAAATAAATGCAATCAACTCAAATAAGATGGTGTCTAAGGCCTAAAACACCAAACTCATAAGGACAATTACACTATAAGCATGCAAAACAAAGCTCAAATGTATCTATCAACTAAAAATAGTGCTAAAGCAGTCTAAAAATAGTCCTAAAATATGCTAGAATTAAGACAAAAATAGCTAAATTAATAAACTAAAACATAGCACAAGCTAGGCTAATAAGCAAGACACAATGAGGGGAGGCTAACCCCTTCAGATTTGGACTTCAAAACATGATTTTAGCCACTGAAATAACTCTGAAAATCAGTGTTTAAAAGCTCAAAAAAGATAGTGAAATGATGGGAAGCACAAGGGAAAAGGCTTTCAAAACAAGGTGCAAAGAAGGGTGAACCACCCCTTAATCTTTAATGGCCTTAAAACCCAAGTTTCATCCCAAAAATACAGGTTTTAAAGAGCTTAAAAACATAAAGAAAAGATAGAAAACAAGTAGTGTAGAGATGGTACAAAAGCAAGAGAAGGTATACCTCTTAAAGAAGAATGCTTCTTTGAGTTATAAACCACTAATTTCACACTCTCAAGTGTTTCAATAGCTTAAATTCAAGGTCAAATCACCTCAGCAAGAAGCTCTCTAGGTTTGGTTTAGAGTGTTTAGGCAAAGGCTATGCAAGTAAAAAGGGAGAGAGAAAATTGTAGAGAGAGGAATTTTCCAAAATTATTTCCTCACTCCTAAATGTTTCTAACCTTTAAACAATGAGGGAAGGTCATCTATATATAGAAACATATAAGCCTTAGTCGAAAATATCAAAAAAGGGACAGCTGGAGCTTTATGAAAACAGCTGGCAAAAATATATGGGTTTTACACTAGTGGCCGGTAGGCCAGCAGTGATGGCCGGTCGTCCAGAAGTGGTGGCTGCCGGCCACCTGCCGGCCACAAAAAAATCTGCTTCCAGGCCCGACTTCAAATGGACATATCTCCCTTATCCGGACTCGGTTTTAAGTCATTCTTGAGTCTAAATACTTTCCAATGGTGGTGGCCGCACAACTAAAGTGTAAGTGTACAAAATGATAGGCCTGATTTAGTGAAGGCTACTCAATTCTCTCTTAACGATTTGATGCCCAACTTCTCCCCAACTAGTTTCTTCCCTCTCCTCCAATTTTCTTCAACTCCAAATCTATAAATAAGAGGATTAAAATATTTTTCAAAGAGTTCATGTCTCTTCCATTTATTTCTACTTTGTCCTTACTTGGTTTAACAAAAAGTACAATTTTTAACGAAATGCGAGCCCCAGAACATCGTAGAAACATTTGGAAAAATATTTTGAAAGAGAGGATTTTAAGGTCTAAAATAGTTTTGGTCAAAACAGTTTTGGTCAAAATGGGGTGTAAGGTAGGAATTTTGAAGCTCTTCTTGCTGAAGAAATCGAACGTTTGCACAGTATAACTTTCATCATCAAGTGATCAACCAGTGGCGTCCAAGTCTTAAGGGCCGTCAAAAATGGAATGTCTACAGTGGGCTATTTCACCAACAAAGAAAATTCTATCCCAAGGAGTAAACGCTCAACTTCACCGAATCAAGAGATGCTTAAAGTGAAGAAAAATGCAATTGCTAAGCAAAATTCTTATCTTAAGACTAAGGAAATGGTTCAAGGAAGTGTTGATAGGACTTTTGGTGGAGTAGAAGGCGAGGACCATAGTAATGGTGATCGTAATTGGCGCCACTTAAGGAGAAAATCTGGTACTGGCACCGTTGGAAGGAACACCACTTCTTTTAATGATGTGGAGTCATTTTTGATCGGCGTTCCTAGCACTTCTCAACCAATGGCTCCTAGTGTTGTACCGATAACGATAAAATCTATATTTGTCATTTCAATTTATTGTGCCTTTTTTTTTTTATGACTCCTCTTTAATTCGTTTTGACAGTTGCCAAATGATGACTTTGATTTGGCGTCTAGCAATGAGGATATGAGACTTTTTGATGAGTTCTCAGATAATGAAGAATTAGTTCATGGGCTATCAACCTTTGATGTAGTGATTGGTCGTAAGAATTGTCTCTCAGTTGACCCAACTCCAATTGTCCAAACTTCTTCCTTACCTATTGTTCCTGCACTGAGTCAAGTTGCACCTTCTGTGGCTTCTACCATTGATACAAGAAGCATGATCCTTAATGCTCGACACATAGTAGCTTCAATACTTGATAACCATATTAAAGGCTTATTGAGCAAAACTCCTATTCAAAAAGTTTCAGCATTGGGCCCAAAACTCCAAGAGCTTTATGATGAGCTCTCAAAGCTTCAAATAGACTATTCTCTGTTGCAAAGCCAGATTAAGAAGTATATACAAAATGCTACTACATACATCCCTATGAAATCAGCATTTGCTCAAGGGATGACTTGAGAGCTCCAGGATCAGCGTTTGGCAGATGTCAGTCAACATGTTACTCATGCTCTAGCTCTTGAGAATGAAGGAATTGAGCAAGTTCACTTGCTAAAGTTTGATTTAGATAGCCTTGCAGCAAAGAAGACAGAATTGTTAAAGGCGTTCGAACATTTAGATGAACAATCACAACAACTAGAGACTACAATTAGTGTTGCTGAAGCTGAAGTAGTTCAAAGGTGAGCCATTGTTTCCACTTTAAGGGACAAACAAGCTACAATAAAAGCAGCTGAGGTGATAAGAAGCGAGGATATCGAAGTCGCCAACAAGTTCGAGCAGCTCTTGAAGGTTAAACAAGGCTAGATCCAGAGTTTATCATGGTTGCCATGATTTATCTATTTTTTATCTTATTTTTATTTCAATGAGATGTAGCTCGAAACCAAATACTTCATTATAAAATAATTGCTCTAGCAAACACTTTATTTATGAAATAAATATTATTATAGTTCGAAGTAAAATACTCTTATTATAAAGCACATTTGGTTTATTGATTTATTAGTCGTTCATAGTTTATACTCATGCGGGCCAGGAGTGGTACAAATTTATTTATTTTTTTTAAACAACAACTTCATTTCATATGGATCAAGAGCATCATGCAGTTTATTTTTATGCAATTAGAAGCGTTACATTCTCATGGATAGTAATGCTTTAGGACTTGCCATTGATTGAGCCAACTCTTATGCCTTCTTCATCAACAATCTAGCATGCTCCATTAGAGTAGACTTCAGTCACCACGTATGGACCATCCCATTTGGACAAGAACTTGTTGCCGGTTCGGTGGGTAGTAATGATAGGTCCTCGAACAGCAAACACTAATTCTCCAACTTGAAAAGACCGGGGTCTAACCTTCTTATTGAAAGCTCTGGAGAGTCGAGCTTGGTAACACTCAAGTTTTTGTTGTGCTTTCAATCTCTTCTCATCCAATGCTTCTAACTCAGCAAGGCGTAATTTTGCATTCTCATCATCAGTGAGACCTTCATGTATAGCTATCCTTCATGAAGTAATCTGTTATTCCAAAGGAAGAACTGCTTCAACACCATACACAAGGGTGTATGGGGTGGTGTAAAGGTTATGGTGGTTGATGGATAAAGTTTGCATGAAACTGGCAGGATTGACACTTTCTTGAGTAGTCCAAGCAATCTTTAACCATCATAGGCCAATAGTAACCCATCCTTTTTACTCAAAAGTGAAGTTTAGGACCAGACTGATACACTCCACATATCTTGGAATGGGCTTCTTCCATGGCTTGTTGAGCTTCATCATCCCCTAAGCAACGAAGAAAAATTCCTTCAAATGATCGTCGGAATAAAGTTCCCTTGTAGTAGATGAATCGAGGAGCACGACGTCTTATGTCAGTTCTATGGTGAGTATCATCAAGGAGCTTCCCATGTTCAAGGTAGTCTATAATTGGCATTCTCCAATCGTCGGCTTCGATGGCTAGTACTGAAATTGCGTTTGTTTCTACAAAATGACATTGCAACAATTGTGGCAATACCCATCGTTGGCATACAGGGACACTAACTTATGCACCTTCTAACAATGTCAGTGTAGTTGCTAGATTGGCGAGTGCATCAACCATGCGATTCTTTTTCCTTAGAACATGTTCAAGTACCGCCCCCTCAAATTTTTCAATGAGATGAGTTGCATACTGGAAATATGGGACTAAGTTGTCTTTCTTGACTTCATATTCCCCTGGGAGTTGATTAACACTAAAATTTTGCCATGTTTGATCCCAAGCAAATGGAGCCTCCTTTTTCATCAGTCGACTAAAAGGTTGACAATGATCTGCCAAGTTTGAAATGAATCTGCGAATATATGCCAAGTGACATTGGAGGCTTCTAAGTTCATTCAAGTTTTTTGGTGGTGGCATCTTTTGTATAGCATTGATTTTGGATTGATCAACCTCAATGCCTCTATGTCGAACAGTAAGGCCGAGAAACCTTCCAAACGTGACTCCAAATGTGCATTTGAGTGGATTCATCTTCAAGTCATACTTTCTCAGCCGGTTGAAAATTGCACGAAGGTCCTCTAAGTGATTTTCCCTTTTCTTAGTTTTGACCACCAAAAATCAATGTAGCACTCAACAAATTCATAGAGCATGTCATCGAAGATGTTTTCCATGACACGTTAATAGGTGGAACCTTCATTCTTGAGTCCAAAAGGCATCACTTTATAACAATAGATGCCTTTTGTGGTACGAAATGCAGTTAACTCTTCATCCTCAGGTGCTAACCGTATTTGGTTGTATTCTGAACACCTATTCATGAAGGATAACACCTCGTGTCCGATAGTGGTGTTTATCATTAATTTCATAATAGGAAGCGGAAAGTCATCCTTCGGACACGCTTCGTTCAAATTTCGAAAGTCGACACATATTCTAATTTGTCCATTCTTCTTGACTACCGGGACCATACTTGATATCCATGTTGGATATTTTACTTCACGTATGAACCCAGCTTCAATCATCTTGTTGACTTTTTCTTCCACTTTGAGGATGTGCTCAGGTCTGATGTATCGATGAGCCTGCTTTACTGGTCACATATCATACTTGATCCCAAGGTGATGGACAACAACTTTTGGACTTAAACCTAGCATCTCCTTATACGTCCATGTAAAGACATTGTTATATTCGAGGAGTAGTTAAAAAAATGTTTTTTCTTCCTCATGCATTAAGATTGTTCCCACAAAGATTGGTCGAGGGTTATTACGAGTTCCCAAGTTGAGTTCTTTCAAATTGTCAACAGTTGATTGCCCCCCATCTTCAAGTTATGGAGGAGCTTCTTGGAGATCATCATCCTCTGAATCTGAGCTAGAATCTTCTTCAACTGTTACATGGTGAAAAGCAACATGCTCAATTTCTTCTTCTCTTTTACTTTCTGCTTAAGTCTTAATTTCTCTAGTTAGTATAATAGTGTGCCTTTTGACCTTAAGCGAACCTTCAACACTAACTTCAAGTGGCATCATGCATTTCATGCTAAAAGGAATCAAACTTCGGGTTTTATCATCCTCTTTTGTAGAATTCAACTCAATTGTTGTTGTGCTTTTCTTGTTCTTGCCTTTTCTAGGTAATGTATTAATATCGCCAAGTCAAGAAAAAATGGACTTTCGTGACCAGGAAGTTTGTTTTTCATCCCCTTCCTTGGTAGTGCCTAATTTGTTAAAAACTAAAGGTTGAGAAGTTGTATCTTCATCTGTCTTATCAACAGTGCTCTACCTATTAAAATCAAGATTCGAGGTGTAGGAGCTTCAATGCGGTCAAACACTGAGACTTGAGGAGTTGAGCTTGGACTTTTGTCTTCCTTCACTTCTTCCACAGTGATATGTTGTACGTCTTCCTTCTTCCCTTTTTCTTTTAGCAGATATACGAATGGGTTCAGTTGGCATGAATTTGACTCCAGTCTTTGGAGGGCTCACCCTGTACCCTTGTTGCCTTTACTTTTTCTGAGTTTCATTGAGACCATGAACTTTCTCACCTGTAAGTTTAGGACTTAACTCTCCCAATGATGAGAGATCAGCAAAGTCATAACCTGACTTGGCTAGAAGGTTGTAAGCTTGTGGATCAAACCCTTCCATTCATTTTTCAAGTAAGGAGCCATGTTTGGTAGAATTTTGCGCAGCCCTAACAAATCCCTTTAGTGGAGGTTTAATTAGGTTTGACAATCCCATTTGTGGAATTGGTATTGTTGCATTTGCTCTTAGTATCTGCAGATCTTCTTTTATTGCAGGGTGAGCAAAGTCTCCTTTGACTTTTGCGGACATCATGACTTTTTCAAACGGCGATTGTCCTTCTTTCCGTTGACACTTCGGCACATACCTGAAGACTTTTGTCGTTGCATGGTCTTTTGGGGATGAAGGTTGCTTTTGTCGCTTGATACGTCTTCCCTTGAGAAGTCCAACACAACTTGCTTTTCTTCATTCATTTTCTCTTTTCTTACATAAGGGATTTCAGCTAGGATAACTTCAGGTATCCTATTGGAATCCAAATAAAATTTTGTATTAGCAAAGTGAGACTCAGTTTCTGTAAATGGCTTGTCATCTGCGAATACCGTCTTTATTCCATCTTGGTCAAATTTAAAACATTGATAGAGAGTTAAGGCAACTACACCATTTCCATGGACCTAAGGTCGCCCCAGCAACAAATTGTAGGACGTTCTTGCATCGATGGTGTGAAACAAAGTACTGGACGTAAGTTCTCCAATGGTGAGGTTTAAACGAATCATACCAATGGCGCGTTGCCCTCTTGGTTGAAACCTTGAATAACCAGACAACTTCGAGCTAACTCGTCAATTGGGATTCTGAGTTTCTTCATGGTGAACTTTGGCATGATGTTTACCGCTGAGCCTCCATCAACAAAGATGCAGTTAACTTTTTGTTCAGTAATAAAGCCAGAGACAGACAATGGGCAATTGTGTGGCTTTGAACCTAGTTAAAGGTCTTCATCAGTGAAGGTGATTGTTGTGCAACAAGGAACAAAAGTGATGGAGTTCACCTTGGGATAATCTAGCTCATTAACAACAAACTCATATTTTCCAAGATCTTCTAACACTCGAACAAGTGCAAGTTGTACAGATCTAAGGAGTTGAGATGCTTCACGCAAACTGAAGCGTGGCGGTAGTTCTTTCAAGGTTATCAGGACATCAATTTCCTCCTTATCTGGCGTCGTCTTAATGGCATGAACTTGTTCCATATCTGCTTCAATGGTTGAAACTATGTAGGCCACCTCGACCAAGTCATCTCCAAAATACGCAATAGGGAAAAAGTATCGCAAGATGATTGGGGTAGGCGAGTTTTCTTTAAAAAATTTATCTACTTGTTGCATCTTATTTTCATTCTTTCTCTTGTCTATCACCTCCTTCTTGGAATGTCAATGGGAGTTCTTCTTTTCTTCTACTTTCTTGAGTGAAAAATGTTGAGTCTTGGACTTGCTTCTTCAAGACTTCCTTCGTGTCACGAGAGTCGAACTTTCATCTTCTCCAATAGTTAAGACTTCTTCAAAACCATCATGGACATGCATGTCTTGATTTGGAACTTAAATAATGAAAGGTTCAAGTGAACCAAATTGGATGACTTTGGGAATTGCTTTCATTGTTGGGATTGCAGATTGTGACATTTCTGCCTTGAATTTTGAGGATGGAGAATTTGGAGCTCCTACAATAACCGTCGCATGGTTGGATTCTACTGATTTGTCAAGGTCTAAGAGGATTTTGTTCTTCCTGGCCAAGTCCACGAGCAATTCCTTTAACATGAAGCATTTTTTTAGTAGGATGACTAACTATCTGATGATAGTGGCAGTACTTCAGATCCTTCACACAACCTATTTCTTCAAGACATTTTCACTCAGGGAGTTGAATGAATTTATTTTCAAGTAATCTTCTAACATCCCTGGTACATCAGAGTCAGGAAAGAGATACTTCTTTTCTTATAGTTCTTTCAGAGATGGGCATATTTCCTTCATTTCTTCTTTTTTCTTGTCTTTCATTGAAATCTTGATTGGAGCCGTAGTTACCATCATTGCTTCTTTAGTGGTACCTTTGAAAGGCTTGCCTCCTTTTTTCATTTCTTTATTATCTTTCTTTTGTTCAAGAATGGAAAGGTCTTTCCCACCATGGTTGGCTATGCTAATTTTCATGTCATGTGAACGCGTAGCTAACTCCTCAAATGTTCATGGTTTTATCTCTTGAAGGATGTAAAAGAGTTTCCAATGGATGCCTTGCATGCACATCTCCACAGTTGAGATCCCAGAAAGTCGGTCTTTCCAATCTAGACTTAGAGCACGCCAACGGTTGATGTAGTCGACCACAGGCTCGTCCTTCCATTGCTTGGTACTGGTTAATTCCTTCATGCTCACCATACGACAAGTGTTATAAAAAAAGATTAAGGAATTCACGTTCCATTTGCTCCCAACTGTCGATTGATTCGGCCTCCAAATCAGTGTACCAATCAAAGGCATTTCCTTTGAGTGACCGAACAAATTGTTTGACAAGTAGATCTCCATCTGTCCCGTCATTGTTGCAAGTTTCAACAAAATAAGCGACATGTTGTTTAGGATTACATTTTCCATCGAACTGCTGGAACTTGGGAGGTTGGTATCCGCTAGGCATTCTAAGAATGCCTATCCTCTTTGTAAAGGCTTGGAGTACATGAAAGCGCTTCGCGAGGGCCCACCGTATTGTGCTCGGATGGTATTTGCAATCATGTCTTGGAGTTGTTGAATAGACAAAGAAGCAATAGATGTTGGTTGACTACTTGTGCTAACTGCTTGCCTCGCAACAGATGTATGGCAGGTTTCTCACCAACAACTTGTTTGGACTTAGATGTAGGGTGCACCTTCTCAACCAACGTGGCTTATGGTGTAAAGCCAGGTGGATGAGAATTGTCTTGACTTGCCTCGTCAGCATTTCGTGCTTCTAACTTGTTCATTAAGGTGGCAATCTGAAGATCTTTCTTTTCTACCGTTTCTTGTTGTTGAACTAGACAAGTTGATGAATTTCTTCAAGTCTTTGAATTGAGAAACTTGGAGAAGAAAGGCCTGATTGAGAGCTTGAACAGCTTGATCTCGAACGAGTCTTGAAATGATCTCTTTGAAAAGAGAGACCAAATTGTATTCGTAACTTGAAAGGATTAGCACAAGTTTTGAGTGCTTGACAATCCTTTCTTTTAAGTTTGAGGAACTTTAGAGAGAATTTTAAGAAGAGAATTTGGCAGAGTCTCGAGATTGCTTAGGAACTTGCAAGACCATTAGTCAGAAAAAATGTGTCTCCCTCTCTCCCTAATGAAAGCCTCTATTTATAGGCTTAAGAGGGGAGGGTTAATTTTGAAAACTCTAAAATTGACTCCAATTTCCAAGAAACAAGCAATTTATCTATTATAGAAATGATTTACATTGAAATTTGAATTATTCTACCAAATTCTAACAAAATATTTTTATGGGCTCCACACTTTTAGATTGACCCAATTGTCAAAATAAGTTCACTCCTCTTTTGGTGTGACCCATAATTTAAAATAAGTTAATATCCATAATTTTAGTATGACCCACATTCATTTCAAAATTTTGATCATCTTAATTTTAATTAATCAAGAAAATTTATTTATCTTAATTAATCAGACGATGATCATAACATATAAAAACTTAAATGTCTGCACTTTACATTGAAAATAATTTTGATGACGCGCTTTTAAAACTTGTGAATAAAAAATAATTTTTGATTGATCCAAAGCATTAAGCTCTTCATTCAAAAAATGTAGAATATATTGATTCCACAATTTTGAATTAATAGGAAATTGTATTTTGTTCACGTCATGTACTTTCAAACAATGTGTATTAACAAAATTAGATTTCACCCTTATGGTAGTGTGTGACCCATATATGCAATTTTACTTACACTGGCCTTCTTTAAAATTTTATATATATATATATATATAAATAGTTTGATAATTTTAATATAATTATATCGAGCTCTCTTTTTAAAATAAATTAAAGAGATTGAAATGTATGCAAATAATATAAAGGCACAAGAATAAACAAGAAAAATATATATATTTTAATATAAAAAAGATGATAATATCATTTTTTCACTCATATAACTAATAAATTATTGATCGAAAGAATAAAAGTGTTACGTAAATTAAATATTTTTTCTAAAATAAAAGGTCGGTGTAATTTATTCAAAAAAGAAAAATTATATAATCATAGCAGCATATATATATATATATATTTTTTTTTTTGGGTGATAAAGATAAGTTAGTATGTTTCTGTCCATAAGGTTGAACCTAAAAGCTCATGGTGACACTTAACGCTATGTTTTGGATGACGGGATTTTGTGAGAAAAGAAAGGAAATGGTGAGAATTGAAAACCCTTCATTTATTTGGATAGTTAAGTAATTTGAAAAATTGTGAGAAATGATAAGAGATTGTGAGAAATGAACTCTCGCCAAATTTGTGTTTTGTTTCTCACCAAAAGTGGTGAGATTTAATGGGAAAATAATTGAGTTTAATGAAACTTGTTTAAAATATCAAAACTACCATTATGAAAAATATAACTTATTAATATGAAAGGTTATTTTGGTAAAATGAAATACACTTTCTTTTCCTTTCTCTTACGTAGGTCTCGTTTAGAAATAGGTTATTTTAATAACTTTTTTATTTTTTGGCTAAAATATAAAGTAAAAAAAAAAAACTTATATATTTGAAATAACTTTTTAATTTTTTACGAAAATATGTGCAAAAAGTAGAGAGAAAATAAAATCTTTGACTTTTTAGTATAAATTATAACCTTTTTTATTTTTTTAATAACTTTTTAATTTTTAAACTAAAACTATTACTTCCCAAACGAGGCCTTATTATTCTATCTAAACAAGATAATTAAGAAATCATATTCTCTTTTTTTATTTATTCAAACATTATGATACGAAACATAATCATTTCTTTTTTCTTTCACCCATGTAAAAAACTGCAATCGTTTGTTTTTTTTTTGTTTTTTTTCCACCTTTCCTCACGATCCAATGGTTTTTAATCATTTAGCTATTAAACCAATGGCGTTTAATCAATGAAGAGGTTGGAACTCATATGGAAAGCCAAACATCAGTAGTCCCCAACGCCAACGAGGGTAATCCCCTTTGATGGGCAAGGTCAAATGATTTTTGAAAACACATAAGTTTAATGATTCTTGTGTGTTTATTTCATCAAATTAATTTTTATATTTAAAAAATAATAATTTGAAAACGGAAAAATTACCAGAAAATCCTATTTTAGATTTTCTTATACCAATCAATCCATGTTTTTTATTTTTATTTTATTAAATCCTAAAGTTTACACTTGTAGACCCGGAGGTCCTATTTTGAGTTTTATTATATATTTTTTTTGACCATTTTACCCTTATATATATAGGTGCTTGTTTGAATATGATTTTTGGAAAGTCAGTGATCTGCGTTTGGATTCTGGATTCTTTGCAATTTCTGATTTCTCCTTGCCATTTTCGATTTTCGATTTGGTAGTTTCTGAAGCTATAGATTGGGCGCGATTTTGCGATTATTGAAGCTCTAGGTTTTGCGCGATTCGCAATTTCTGGTTTGTCTTTGTGATTTTCGATTTGCGATTTTGTCTGGTTTTCAGTCGATATTGTGGAGAAGGTTAGTTTTTGTTTGAGATTGGTGTTTTGATTTGTTCTGTTCTTGATTGTTGTTCGTCATCAATTTTGTTCTTCATTGTTTTGTTTTGTCATTCTTCTTCGTTTATCATCATTTTTGTTCTTCATTGTTATGTTCTGTCATTCTTCTTCGTTTGTCATCATTTTTGTTCTTCGTTGTTCTTCGTCGTTCTTCATCGTTTATCATCAATTGATTACGGTGATGTTTATGTCATGCGATTAGTGATTTATTCGTTGTTGTGATGAAATCATTGTGTTCATGTGAAATTTTGAATGATGAAGTTTTGTTGCATCAGTCTTTGAAAAAACTGTTGTTTTTGCATTTAGTGAAGTGGAAGTTTATGCTATCAGTATATGAATTTTATAATTAAAATTGTATGTATGTGTGTATACTGTGAGCTTAAAATTTGTTGTATGTGGTGTGTATGATGATAAATGTAGGGCTTATGATTGTTTGTTGAGGAGGTAGAGTTTTTTTTTTATGATGTGAATATTTGAACTATTTAAAAATCTTGATACATTTCATTGATACTATTGATGATTTTGTAGTGTGATACGAGATAAATGGATTTTTTCATGTTGTTGTTGTGCTGCTATGGGTCAAACATGTTTGTGATAAATGTGGTACAATCATTTTCCTTTGACGAGTTAGTGAAATGTGTGTGCAACAAATGGTGTGATTTGTCTGCTGATTCAATCACTATGTTTTACCGACTGCCGGGGTATACAAATTGTCATTTGGATAACAATGAGGAATTGCAAAACATGTTATTGCTTGGTAAATCAATTGGAGTTGAACGAATTGATGTCGTTGTTGAGCAAAAATTGGGCACTGATGGACATAGTAGTTTAGTAAATTCATGCATTGAAGATGAGAATCAAACAAATTTGCTTCGTAGATATTGTGGACACAGTGAGAAGGTTTTGTTGTCTTCAGTTTGGGCAAATGGTATTACGCATGTTGGTCAATGTTTCACAGGAGGAGCATTTGAGTTTCGTACTGTTTTATGCAAATATGCAGTGCAATGTGGGTTTAAATTCAAATATTTGAAGAACGATTTACAACGAATTACTGCTGTATGCTCACATAGAGATGATAGGGGATGTTTGTGGTCTGTGCATGATAGAGTCCAAAGAGCAAACCAATTTTTCTACCTTAAGAGATGGACTAAGATACATAGTTGTGGTGCTGATGTTCGTACTTCAAAAAATCCAAGGCTCTGCTCTGATTTGGTGTCAAATGTTGTATCTGAGCGTGTTAGGGACAGACCACTAACGCGTCCCACTGATGTGGCGTATACTTTCAAGGCAGACTATGGACTTGATATCAGCTACCATGTAGCATGGTTAGGTGTTGAGAAAGCAAGAGAGGCTATGCATGGTGATTACTTTACATCGTTTGACCAACTGAGATAGTATGGTGATGCTGTTCAGCATTATAATCCTGGAAGTCATATCAATATTGACTATGATTTGAAGACTAGTCAGTTTAAAAGGTTTTTTGTAGCATTTGCTGCGTGCATAAATGGCTTCAAATATTGTCGCCCTTTGCTTTTTCTTGATGGAACATTTCTAAAAGGGAGATACAAAGGGCAGTTGCTTGCAGCGACAGCTAAAGACGGTAACCAAGGTTTGTTTAGTTTTGTGATGTGAAGTTTTACATTTGTTTACTTTTTGTGTGTGAGTTGTGACTGTTAACATTGGTTTTGTTTTTAGGATTGTTTCCAGTAGCCTTTGCAATTGTTGATTCGGAAAGTGAATCGAATTGGTCATGGTTTCTATATGAACTGTCAAAAGTAATTGCTGATGATAGACGCATGACATTTGTATCTGATCGCAATCTAGGGCTTTTGGAAGCAATGCCAAAGGCATTCCCATCAGCATATCATGGATGGTGTTTACAACACCTAAAAAATAATTTTAGGGACAAGTTGAAGGGTATGGAGAATGGTTTCAAGGAACACTTAATACGGAAGTTGGGTGATTGTGCATATGAACCTACTGTGACAGGTTTTCATGCATTACTAGAAGAGTTGAAGAGTGAGAGGAAGCAACGAGCATATAACTTCTTGTCAGGGTTAGAACCAAAACATTGGGCAAATGCTTACTTTAGGTAAAGTGTGTACAGTTGTGTGTTTTATGGAATATAATGATGGTTATATGTACATTGTTTTATATTTTTGTGTTGTTATAACAATGTGAAATGTCACATATGGTATTAAATTGTGACAATTTTTGCTGTTATGTGTTAGGGGACAACGATATGGCGAGATGACATCGAATGCTGCTGAATCATTCAACAATTGGATTAAAGAAGTACGAAATCTTCCAATAACAAAATTGGTTGATATTATCCGGAATCAAATAATGTGTCAAATATCAGAGCGAAGGGATATTGCAAACAAGTGGAATGAAATTATTTGCCCTACCTTTGAGACTAACCTCCAAGATTCATTCAATTCTAGTAGGTCATGGAATGTGAGTAAAGCTAATGATGATGTGTTCGAGGTGCATTCGTTTCCATCAGTTATGGTTGATGTTGGACGCTGTGTTTGTTCTTGCTACCAGTGGCAAGTAAATGGATTTCCTTGTGAACATGCTGTTGCGACTATCCAAAGGAGTGCATATAATCTTAATGATTGTGTTGAAAAATATTTTCATGTAGAGAATTATAGGGAAGCATATGCAGCGGCTATTTTCCCAATACCATCTGTGGAGAAACTAGCTTTTTGCTCTAGTGATTTCATCATATTACCTCCAATTGTAAAACGGCCAGCTGGTAGGCCGAGAAAGAGTAGAATACCATCTCGAGGGGAAAAAGTAAGTCAAATCAGGTATGGCAGATGTGGAAAGATGGGCAGGCACAATCGGAAGTCTTGTAAAGAACCAATACAGAGTTATATTGGTTGATGGTTGGTGGACATTGTGAATTTCACATTTAGTTTTGAACATTTACAGTATTTTTTTTTTTTTAGATAAATAAGATACCATTGTGAATGTTACATACATTTGCATTGGATACACATTTTATTAGTTGATACATTGGTGTACTTGTTTTGTATTTCGATACAATTTTTGAATAAGAAGGGATTCATTAATTCTATGCAATTTGTCATTTTAAAATGTTCACATTGTTTATCAGTTTTATCAGTTTTGTTTATCAGTTTTATCAAAACAAAATATTATCTTGTTACATATATACACAATATGTGTTCATGGATGGAATATGATATATGTTTTTGAACAGATTTGAGGTGTGGTAGATGGAAAAAGATGGGCAGCCACAATTAAAGTTGTTAAAGATCAAATAATAGAGTTCATGTGAATATTATGTTGAGTTGTGAGTATTGGTTCATGTGTTGGATATCGTTGTGAATATTATGTTGAGTTGTGAGTATTTATAGTGCAGAATTTGTTTTAGATAAATAACATAGTGTTGTGAATGTTACATACATTTGCATCAGTAAACAATTTAGTAGTTCATGTATGAGTGTACTTGTTGGTGCAAGCTTCTTAATGTGAATTTTCATATTTTGATACAATGTGTCAATAAAAAGTTAACATTGTGAAAGTTCACATTGTTAACGGTCGTTCTATGAAATTTGTAATTTTGTAGTTTCTTTACATTTTTTTTTTTTTTTTTTGAAATAATTTTGTGAAAGTTCGCATTGTTAACATTTTGATATTTTGCAAAATAAAATGTAGAAAAGTTACATATATCCCCAATATGTGTTGACAGGATGAGCATATGATATACATATGTAAACTTTCACATTGTGTTGTACTTATCAAACACATATAATGACTAATAATACTCATACACCATGAATAAGACCAAGAAAGAACATTGATATTAAAAGTACATTTCTTGGTAGACAAAATGTATATAGCTATTCATATCAACATCTTTGTGGAATGATTGTTTAGTAACTAACAATACCCAAGTTCACATGTTAGTGAGTGGTATATTATATACAAAACATATTGTACTTGGACAACAGCTGATGTTAACATTGTTTCATCAATATATCAAAAGAAGCTTAGTTCTGAGATGCATCCTCATTGGTGTCAACAACAAAACTTGGATGATTTGTTCTTTCAGGATCATTCAGGAATGCTTCAACTAATAGAGCTCTCATAGCAAGCCAAGCTTCCTTGTCCAGCACAGGTTCAATTGGTTCATGAAGGGCATGTTGCCTCATTATGTAGCAAAATGCAACTCCGCAATTAAGATTGTATGAGAAAAAAAAAAAAAAAAAGAAGAAAGAATCAATATTTTGTTATATTCACATTGGTTGTAGTTACTATGTCAATGAGAATATTAATTGTAAATACTCACGAATTTGGGTCTTGTTGAGGGCATGCATCAACTGATTGCAATGGCTTGACATAATCTGAGGGTGTTAATGTATCTGCCATATCCGATGTGGAGAGCAATTTCTGAATATGTGATTCGATATATGTTTTCTGTGATTGTGAATATGATTAGATGTGTAGAATAGATAATATTTTAACTACATTGATATGTAACTCAATATGTACATTTTTTCATGTTATTGAATGAAATATTGAAATTACCACTATGTTTGCTTGAGCTAGGTGTATGTCTTCAAAACCATCTCTGGGCTTCATTGAATTGTAGTGCTTCCACACTCCATCATCCATGTCGCTCACTACTATGGTCCAATGATACTTAAAGTGGAGTGGAAAGTGCAGATATCGGTACTGATTTGCTTGCTTGATGTGAGGATCAATGAATTTGGTTCGTAGTTCTGCTTTTTCATCTTTAATCATGCTCTGTAAACATTGACAGCACTTTGTTAGTAATTAGTTTTCTAAATAAGGGATCAAACTTGTTTTTAATTCAGGATAAAAAAAAAATAAAATAACAAATTATACCAAACACAAGCTGTTGAAAAAGAATGATTTGTCAAATTGTTGTGAATCTGTCATCATTGATTCCTGCTTTCTTCTTAAAATTTCTGCATATGCATCTATGACCTGTATATATTCAATGTTAATGTGATTATGATGTGAATGTTAATATATATAACCTTTAATGGACAATGTACAAAGCACCTTACATTGTTTGTTATGGACTTGTCTTGAATTATTGACTCAAGATCATCATAGAAAACATAAGTCTCCTTGGTGCTTCCTCGCCAAACAGTTAACCTACATTTAGAGTTTAGAAATAATAAGACAAGGATGGCATGTAAAGATATAGAAGTTGTTTGAAATATGCTTACCCGTAACCTCCATTTTTGTGCATATTCCTTATCTTTTGCTTGTCCTGTTCAGATATGATCTTCCAAACCTCATATTTGTTGGACAGCCTAAGCTTATTATGTTTAGGACGCTTGATGTCTCGAAGCTTGTGCAAATAGCCTTCAAAATCTGGATCTACAATTTCACATTGCTTCTCAATGTCATTTTGTTCCAAATTTTCCAACTTCCTTTTCTGTTTGTCACCCTTTTTGTCTTGATATTCAAAATCAGGCAACTTCAATTCTTTCCTTTTTTTGATTTTGATGCGCTTCACCAAAGATGTAGGAGTTTTTTGGGTCTTCTTCTTCAAATTTTGCTTCAGTTCCACATCCAAAGTCTCCTGGTTTATTTGTTGTGTGACAGCATGTACTGCATCATCATCAATTTTATCTTCTAGCATAGTTTTCTCAAGTTGGAGTATAGTCTTCTCAATTTGGAGGTCAATTATGGAGTTGCTTTGCCTTTCTATCTCTGCATTCTTGTTATCAATTGTATGTTTGACAGTGGACAACTCATTCTGAACTGTTGGATTCTCCTTCTGGTTACATATTAATGTTTCCAGCTCCAAGATGATTTTGTCTTTCATGTCATTTGCTGCCTGCAGATTCCGGTTCTCAATTTGTAGTTGCTCGATGAGGTCTAATGCTTTTTCATGGTCAGCAACCATTTTCCCTATAATGTTGTCCTGAGTAACCTTTGACACAATGACTTGATGCACCCCATGTGCATGTAGATATGCAAAAGTCTCTGCACCTTCCTCAATATTGGCTTCATCATGTTCATTACTCTGAAATTCTGCTTCACTGCCAAACTCTGTATCAAATGCCTCATCAATGTCATCCTCTTGTATGCTCATGTCCATTTCTTCCTCAATTTTGACTTCATGATGAATAATACTCTCAGGTGCATCTTTTTGATTCTCCTCATCCCGAATTTTTGTTTGCGCCAACAGTGTGCTCTCACGGTCTGTCGGTATGAGTTTCTCTATATAAACCTGGTAATAGAGATTACTGTTAGTTTTAGGACAATAAATAATATTATTCACATTGGATAATGTTGGTATCTAACCTCATCATCATTGATTGACGAGAAAGACAAATTCTTCACATTCTTGTGAAGTTTTGTTAGATTCCATTTGAGAAATCGAGGTGCTGCATTTTGCAAAATTGGTTCCACTATTTTGGTACGCTCACACAGCCAATACTGCATAAAATGTAACAAATTGTCAACTATATGATTGAACATTTTCAATGTAAGATGAAAATTAGACTACAAACATTCACAATGGGAAGACTTATAGTTCAACTATGAATGTCAAAACAAAACCTTGACAATGTGACTTAAGATAATCAATGTAATATGGAAAACAAACTCGAAACATTCACAATTTGAAGATTCATACTTCAAACACAAATGTTAGCAATATGACAATTCACTCAATGTAATCAATGAAATGTCAAAACAATTTTCAAATACTAACAATGGTGTTTTGAGTCTATTGGAATATCAACAATATGGCTGAACATAATCAATGTGACAATGAAACTAGACTCCAATCATTTACAATGTGAAGATTCACAGTTGGAACAAAAATGTCAACAATGGAATATCAATAATGAGATTCAACATAATCAATGTAACATAGATAACAAATTCTAAACATTCACAATGAGAAGATTCATACTTCAAACACAAATGTCAACAATGGAATCTTGACAATGTGACCATTCACCCAACATAATCAATGTGATGTGAATATTGAAATATGAAGTATATGATTGAACATTTTCAATGTAAGATGAAAATTAAACTCCAAACATTCACAATGGAAAGACTTATACTTCAAACATGAATGTCAAAACAAAATCTTGACAATGTGACTTAACATAATCAGTTAATATGCATGTCAAAAAAAAATTATGATTATAAACTAAAGTGAATGTATCGTTTCAGACGAACACATTAATAGTTATGTGAGTGAAAGTAGTATTACATACCATTAAAGCCATAACACAGCCAGTCACTCGTTCTGGACGTTGATGATGAAGTTCAATGGAATTCATTAATGTGGACTTGATGGTTTTTGCCCAATCATATTCCCTCATCTTGTCCAAATGCTCCATGTGTTGATAGTATGCCCATCCAATTGTCTCGCCAATTGTGGAATAAAAGAGCTTTAAACAAGCATACAAACTTATCAACCTAGCAACCTCCTCATTATCTGATTTCTTTCTCCCAACCAATGCATCATCGATCAAAGATCGGATATTTTTCGATGTAAGCCTCTGTGTGTCCTTGCACTTCTTGCTGATAAGTCCAAATGTTGGCTTCGAACCATATGCAGTTTCCATTGGCACAGATCCGCAGTCTATTCCAAAAATTAATTTGATGTCATGTGCAGACAATTTGACAGATTTGGGGCCAATTTTAAAACAATTTGATGCAGGGTTGTATGTCTCTATAATCTTTGCTATCACATCGTCATATTTCATGCATGATGATAGTTCAATTTTTGTGTTTATCAATGCATCAAACATCATCCAAAATGGAGTTTTCTTCAAACATTTCAGTTGCCCATCAGTGAACTTCGTTGTTGACATCAACTTTACCAAGCCAGTCATGTTTGAACGGTAGTTCACTTTGTTCATATCGACGTTGGGTTTCACATCAGGTGGAGCTGTCTCTTCCTCATGGGTTTCTTCTTTTTTTATTTTTGTCTTTGGTGTTGATATAACATCTGTCAAGAAAATGTTAAACAAAAATAGAGACTAGACATTAAGAGGAATGAGTAATTAACAGTGCTATTAAAATGAATATTGATGAGGACCAAATTTCATAGCATCACTCGTAGATAATATGTAAAGAATTAGAGAATATGACAGCATCTAAAAATGTGAACATTCATACTTGAAACAGAAAATGTCAATCATAGAATATCGATAATGTGACTCAACATAATCAATGTAACATCCATAAGAAACTCTAAACATTCACAATGAGGACATTCATGCTTCAAACATGAATGTCAATAATGGAATCTTGACAATGTGAACATTCACTCAATATAATCAATGTAATGTGAAAATTAGACTCAAAATGCTAACAATGAGAAAATTCCTACTCAAAAACAATTAGCACATTATTGTGAATGAAAAATGTGAATATTGGAATATCAACTATGTGATTGAACATTTTCAATGTAACCTGAAAATTAGACTCCAAATATTCACAATGTGAACATTCATACTTGAAACACAAAATGTCAACCATGGAATATCGATAATGTGACTCAACATAATCAATGTAACATGCATAACAAACTCTAAACATTCACAATGAGGACATTCATGTTTCAAACACGAATGTCAATAATGGAATCTTAACAATGTGACCATTCACTCAACATAAGCAATGTGGCATGAAAAATAAACTCAAAATACTAACAATGAGAAAATTTGTACTCAAAAACAATTAGCACAGTATTTTGAATAAAAATGTGAATATTGGAATATCAACTATGTGATTGAACATTTTCAATGTAACCTGAAAATTAGACTCCAAACATTCACAATGTGAACATTCATACTTGAAACACAAAATGCCAACCATGGAATATCGATAATGTGACTCGACATAATCAATGTAAAATGGATAAGAAACTCTAAACATTCACAATGAGAAGATTCATGCTTCAAACACGAATGTCAATCAATAATGGAATCTTGACAATGTGAACATTCACTCAACATAATCAATGTGACATGAAAATCAGACTCAAAATACTAACAATAAGAAAATTCCTACTAAAAAACAATTAGGACATTATTGTGAATGAAGAATGTGAATATTGGAATATCAACTATGTGATTGAACATTTTCAATGTAACCTGAAAATTAGACTCCAAACATTCACAATGTGAACATTCATACTTGAAACACAAAATGTCAACCATGGAATATCGATAATGTGACTCGACATAATCAATGTAAAATGGATAAGAAACTCTAAACATTCACAATGAGAAGATTCATGCTTCAAACACGAATGTCAATCAATAATGGAATCTTGACAATGTGAACATTCACTCAACATAATCAATGTGACGTGAAAATCAGACTCAAAATACTAACAATGAGAAAATTCCTACTCAAAAACAATTAGGACATTATTGTGAATGAAGAATGTGAATATTGGAATATCAACTATGTGGTTGAACATTTTCAATGTAACCTGAAAATTAGACTCCAAACATTCACAATGTGAACATTCATACTTGAAACACAAAATGTCAACCATGGAATATCGATAATGTGACTCGACATAATCAATGTAAAATGGATAAGAAACTCTAAACATTCACAATGAGAAGATTCATGCTTCAAACACGAATGTCAATCAATAATGGAATCTTGACAATGTGAACATTCACTCAACATAATCAATGTGACGTGAAAATCAGACTCAAAATACTAACAATGAGAAAATTCCTACTCAAAAACAATTAGGACATTATTGTGAATGAAGAATGTGAATATTGGAATATCAACTATGTGATTGAACATTTTCAATGTAACCTGAAAATTAGACTCCAAACATTTACAATGTGAACATTCATACTTGAAACACAAAATGTCAACCATGGAATATCGATAATGTGACTCGACATAATCAATGTAAAATGGATAAGAAACTCTAAACATTCACAATGAGAAGATTCATGCTTCAAACACGAATGTCAATAATGGAATCTTGACAATGTGAACATTCACTCAACATAATCAATGTGACGTGAAAATCAGACTCAAAATACTAACAATGAGAAAATTCCTACTCAAAAACAATTAGGACATTATTGTGAATGAAGAATGTGAATATTGGAATATCAACTATGTGATTGAACATTTTCAATGTAACCTGAAAATTAGACTCCAAACATTCACAATGTGAACATTCATACTTGAAACACAAAATGTCAACCATGGAATATCGATAATGTGACTCGACATAATCAATGTAAAATGGATAAGAAACTCTAAACATTCACAATGAGAAGATTCATGCTTCAAACACGAATGTCAATCAATAATGGAATCTTGACAATATGAACATTCACTCAACATAATCAATGTGACGTGAAAATCAGACTCAAAATACTAACAATGAGAAAATTCCTACTCAAAAACAATTAGGACATTATTGTGAATGAAGAATGTGAATATTGGAATATCAACTATATGATTGAACATTTTCAATGTAACCTGAAAATTAGACTCCAAACATTCACAATGTGAACATTCATACTTGAAACACAAAATGTCAACCATGGAATATCGATAATGTGACTCAACATAATCAATGTAAAATGGATAAGAAATAGACTCCAATCATTTACAATGTCAACATTCATATTTGAAACACAAAATGTTAGCGATGGAAAATAGAATTTCAATATTCACAATGAGAAACAGAGCATTCATAAACATTCCTAAATGTTGAGTCCCTAAACACTAAAGCTGAAAAGAGAGCATTCATAAATGTGACATGAAAAACAGAGCATTCATAAAGAAGAAAATTATAATTTGTAATTTTCAAAGTGTAAATGTCGAATCAATAAACATTAAACATTAAAACATTGAAATGTGAATATTCATATTTTAATGAAAGAATATGAACTAGTGGATTTAATGTCAGAAAATAATATACAATTGAAGAAAACAACTTACTTTTGTTCACCATTGTAGATATCGATTGGAGTGAGGATCGCAGTTGCCGGAATGAAGAGTTATCGGCGATCTCGGTTGCCGGAATGGATTGTTCTTGGCAATCAATGTTGGCAGAATGAACAGCGCTTCATGATTTTTGTCGCTGGAATGAACAGGACTCGCTGATCGTAAGGTTTTGGTCGAACAAGAAGGAGTTCAACGTTAGGGTTCTAATTTGGGGAAAAGAAAATTGTAGAGTTGGAAGCAAAAAGGCGCGTATGATCTGATATGAACATAAGGCTAATATCGTCTTTTTACCTAGGACAGGACTAAGTAGAATATTAAAATAAATTTTGGATTAAGTAGAACATAAGTAATTAAAGATGGATTTATGAAAAAAACTCCCATTTGAAAACATAACTAAGTATAGTAATTACTTTTTATTTTTTTTTATTTTTTATTAAATATATTTAATATTAGTCTCATTTTAAAAGTATATTTTCAATGATATTAATTTTATAAAATTAAAATTTTATATTAAAAATTATATATATATATATATATTGAAAATAAAATGAAAAAGATTAAAATAATTTTTTTAAATTTTTATTAGAAATGAGAGAGAGTGTGTGTGTGTGTGAGTGGTGTGCGTGTGCCAGTGAGGGAGAGAGAGAGTGTTAAAGGGAATTTTGTGATTTTTTTTTTAACTAATCTGTCACAAATTTTTAGTGGAGTGATGTGGCCAATTTGAGCTGTCCCCTAAAGGAAGGGTTGGAGAAAAAAGCTGGGGAGAATCTGAACACATTTAGACTTATTTTGAGAAGTGGATTATAATTTAATTTTCAGATTATAACCCACTTTCTTTTTCACAAAAAAATTATTTATAAGTAATTTTTTATTAAAAAATTAATTATAATTATCTTCCCAAAATAGCGTAACCAATCCACAAAGAAAGACGAGGAAGGGGGAAACCACATTGTTCCATGGCAGAGTAGTTAGAAAAAGACGTGAAAATCACATGTATTTTTATTTTTATATTTTTATTAGTTTTATATATATCACTAAACATATATTTTAACACATCATTGTACACTCTAAATTAATAAATGGGCACTGTTATGGTGCGCAACTTACGCCTTACACTTACGTCTTTCTGTGTTCAGTTCTGCTTTTTGTTTTCACCTTCCACTTACACTTTTTGTGTAAGTGGCATATGGTGTGCAACCTTGAGGGTTGCACACTTAAGAAAAGTCCTTAATAAATTTTTAACACATAAATTAGGCCTTGTTTAGGAAGTTGGCTATTTCAGTAAGCTATTCTAGTTTTTAGCTATTTTAGTAGGTTAAAATTTTTGTATTTGGGAAGATGGTTAGATTTTTTTGTAGTTGGATGTATTGTTTGTGAAAGAAAAAATAAAATAATTATGAGTTTGATGTGACAGTTTGTCTTATCAATTATTTTAGTTTATTTTATTTTTTTTATAAATTTTAACCTAAAAAGTCAAATTTTAGCCTTTGTCAAATAAGGCCTCATATTTATGTAATATGACACATTAACAACCAAATTTAGTCACTTCATTATGGTGCTCTAAGAGTTCTATTTTGCTTTTTTATCCATTCATATTAGCATCTAAGTGTTTATACATCATTTTTTTTAATTTTATTTTGGTAATGTATGCATTTATTTCATAAATTTTTGATGAACACCTGGAGGAAAATGCCAAATAAAGGAATTACAAATGATTTATCTTGCATCTAATCAGAGTGGCGCAGCGGAAGCGTGGTGGGCCCATAACCCACAGGTCCCAGGATTGAAACCTGGCTCTGATAATTTATTTGTTTTGTTGTTGGTTTTTATTTTTTTTGACAAACATACATCAACTCTGGCTTTTACTTTCTGATAAAATAATAGAAAATCAGTCTCTCACATATAAACGTATAAAATATTATTTTGTTGTTAGTTTTTATTCTTCTGACAAACATACAAAATCAACTCTGGGTTTTATTTTTTGATAAATAGGAAATTACTATCTCTCACACAAACATATAATATTGTGATTCGGGGAATCAGTAGATACTTTTGTGTAGGGCCAATTACACAAATAATCTTTATAGTTTGAGACTTGTATCATTTTGGTCTCTAACTTTTCAATTATGACACATTTGACCTTGAATTTTGAATCTTGTTCCAAATAAAAATAATTAAAAATATAATTAGATTTTTCAAGGGTAAAATTGTTAATTTGATAAAATATAAACTAATTTGACAAAAATAAATGTCAAACAAATATTTTTGAATTTTAAAAAATTATTTCTACCTACTAAAAATAAAATTATGTAACTTTGATAAATCTTTTAGACATTTATTTATTTTTTTACTAAATTAATTCTTATTATGTATTTGGATAATGATCATGTAAAATTAATTTAAAAAAATTAATCATGTAATTTTACATAATTTTACATAATTTTATCATTGGTGGATAAAAATAATTTTAAAAAAATTAAAAATATTTTTTTGACATTTATTTTTATCAAATTAGTTTATATTTTAACAAATTGACGATTTTACCCTTGAAAAATCTAATGATATTTTCAATTGTCCTTATTTGGAACAAAATTCAAAATTCAAGGTCAAATGTGTCACAATTGAAAAGTCAGGAACCAAAGTGACACAAGTCCCAAATTATAGGGACTATTAGTGTAATTAACCCTTTTGTGTAGCTTAAACATTTTCATTATTCTTTTGACAAACATACAAAATCAACTCTAGTTTTTATTTTTGACATAGAAAATCACTCTCTCATGCACAAATATATAATATTATTTGTTTGGGATTTATTTAAAGGTTTAAAGAAGATTATAAAATGACAAAAAAAAAAAAAAAAAAGAAGAAGAAGAAGAGAATTTCAATCCAATGTTTGGCAAGTTGGTTTGTGGTTATTTTAGCCACAAAAGACAAAATAGACTATTTTAGCCACAACAAATAAAACATTACATCCAACCCATAATCATTACACTCTTCTCTTACAAAAAAGGTCAAAAAAGCCAAAAAACTAAAAAACTCTTTCCAAACCAAGCTTTTTAGCTCAGACTAAAATAGTCAAAAAAGTCAAAAATCAAAAAGCCAACCCGCTTCCTAAACGGATAATTGAAGAATAAACTTAAACTTAATTTTATCTTTCAAGTGGGCCCTCTTACAATCACAAATTGAATATTTTTTAAACTATTATGTGGAGTTGTATTCTAAGGGAAGCTCCTTAATTTTGAAATAAGTAATTATAACCCTTTTTTCTTTTTTCTTGTTTTTTAAAAGCATTGAAACTATTTGGTTTGGGAACATTTCAAAAAAGTCATTTATGGACTTATTTTTATTATCACCTCTTTATTTTTATGCATGTTTTTTTATAATAAATGAAAAAATTAAAAAAATAAACCATACCAAAAACATTGAAACTAAATCTATTAAAAATGAAATTAATAATAAAAAAATCACTCGGCATGTTGTAATTAGAGACTTCAAGATACTAGTTAAGCCTTATAAGCATTTATACTATTATGTAAAATAAATTCTGAATTTTTAATTTTGTCAATTTAAATTATAAATTTTTTATTTGTCTTCAATCTAAATTATATCTATTTTTGTAAAATTGATGAAAAAATAATATTTTAATCATTAAATTTAACAAAAATAGTATTTTAGAAATTTTATATACACTTATATTGAGTTTAATGATTGAATTAACTTTTTATGTCTTACTTAATAGAAATAAATTGATTCTTTAGATTGAAAATAAATCGAAAGATTAGAATTTAAATTAATAAAATTAAAAATTTAAGATTTATTTTGTTATAAGGGTTAAATTTTGGGATTTTTATTTTATTTTATTTTTTTGTTGTAATTTTTCTTTTTCTTTTTTTTTTTTTGGGTGTATCACAGTTTTAATCCTTAAACAAGGAATTGTTCACGTTGTAGTTTATGGTGAAATGATGTGAATCTTGAGATTACTGAATCAAAAACAGCAAAAGGCAATGGCCCCGTTTGGTGGAACTGTGAGAAAGTGATTATAGCTTATATCTTAACAGTTTATAGTTTATAACTGTAAATATAAGCTGATTTTTTACTTATAAATTAAGTTTCTCCTCTCCTACTCAAAGAATAAGTTGATTTTTGACTTACAAAAAACTATAAGCTGTATTGTTAAGCTGAACTAAACATATCAAAATAACTTAAATTAAACTAAAAGTTGAAATAAGTTAGAAATAAACCCTACCAAACAGGGCCAATGTATTGTAGAGATCCAAGATTCGTATAGTAAGTCTTGTCACTTGAACTGAATTTAGATGTGAGAAGGAAAATGAATTACAAACATAAAGTTATACAATATATATATATATATATATGTCAATGACTTTTGTAAAATAATGAAAATAATGGTAGGTGTTTTGATTAGAAATGATAAGACTAAGAAGTCACCTAATTTTGTATAGAAATTTTGTATGAAAATTATATTTGTATATTGTCACTCTATAATTAAATAACGTTTGCTAAGCACAAAAATTAAGAACATCATGTGAATGAAACTGAAAGAAATTTATGTTGTGCTTGGAGTGTAGACTTAGATAAGGATTTGAAAAGGGAAAAAAAACGTGTTCGAAATGTAGTTATATTTTATTCATATATTATTTATTTATTTTCTTTTGCTTTTCAAATCTTTATTCAAATCCATATTCTAAACACAGTCTTAAGGATTGATGATCATGCTCATCATGTATGAGGGGTGGGTGGATTGCAAATGAACAGAGTCGAACTGAGCTTTGCAAAACTCAAGTTCAGCTCATTTGTTTATCGAGCTCGATTATCCAACTTGAACTCAGCCCAATAACTAATCAATCTTGAGCTTGACTTGACTCATTAATATTAGTCAAGTTGAAGTTCAGCTTGAAACTCGATAATAATTTTTTTTTACTATTTTTACATTTTTTAAAAATTAAATAATAAAATTTAAATAAAAATAATATGGGTAGCCCCTTCTCCCAATCTATAATCAATCCTTGTAATTTTTTCAATTCCATCTATTTGATTATATATATACATATATTAATAGTTGACGCACGCAATTTGTGTGCAATTCAATAAGTAAAAATAAAAATAAATAATAATAAAATTAATATCAGAATATGTGTTATTCAAGTGGTAAGAGTTTTTTTTCTCAAACTAATGTTTTGATTTTGAATCTAGTGCACTTGTTATATAACTTTTTTTATTTTTTACATGCCATGTGGCACGAAAAGAAATAAAAGTTTCAGGATACCAAGTTCAACCTTTGCTTTATAATATATATATATATATAAAAAATAGTAGTTGACACACACGATGCGTGTATAATTTAAATAAGTAAAATTATAATATATATATATATTTATCATATATTGTGTATTGTTCAAGCGGTAAAAATCTTCTTAATTAGACCGAAGGTCTAAGGTGCAAGTCACACTCTTCCCATTTATTTAATATTTTCTTAAATTTTAAATAAAAAAAATAAGAGATACATGGCATAAGGAGAAGTAATCAAGGCTAGGATACCAAATAAGTTGTTCACTTTATATAATACTAGCGGGTCACACGGGCAATGCGTGTGCAATTCAGATAATTAATAATAAAAATAAATAATAAAAAATTTAATATCATAATATGTATGTTCCTTACGAGATAACTATGTTCTTAATGAAACCCAAAGGCTTGGGTTTAAAACTAACTTACGACACTGTGTATAATAATTTTTTTATTTTAGCATATATAAAATTGCCACGTGACATGAGGAGAAAAAGACTTTACTAAACTAATTTAGGCTTTCACTATAGATAGACTAGTGGATATATGCTCCCGTGCTGTTAAATTTATCAAATATAAATATTGATTTCAAATTAAAAACATGTAATGCCTATTGCTTAGGGGTAAAAATATTGCTTACAGACTAATGATCTTAGGTTCAAGTCCCTTTTCCCATCTCAAAATTTAATTTTTTATATTTTCTTAGATAAATAAAGGACTAGTGCCATAAAAAGAAAGCTTGAACACAAATAACTTATTCACTTTATATATATATAATATAATATAAATGGTATAGACACTTAGTGGTTTACACATGCTTCTTCAAATAAGTAAAAGAACAACAAATTATTTATTATATGTTTTATGTCAGTCAAATGGTATATAGTTTTTTTTTATTACACATTAGATCTAAGGTTTAAATCTCACTCTCTTTTTTTGTAATCTAATTTTTTTTCTTTTAAATAGAAAAATAGACACTTGGCAAAAGAAGAAAAGAAATTTTAAGACACCAACCGTTTGGGAAGCAAGATTTGAGATTTTTTTGACTATTTTAGCCACAAAAAATAAAATAGGCTATTTTAACCACAACAAATAAAATATCACATCCAACCCATAATCATTACACTTTTCTCTAAAAAAAAGCTAAAAAAGTCAAAAAGCCAAAAAATCCTTCCCAAACCAAACTTTTTAACCCAGGCTAAAATAGCCAAAAAGCCAACCCACTCCCCAAACCAAGCCCAAATGACTTATTCACTTGGCTTTGTTTAGGAAGTAGGTTAACTTTTTGACTTTTTTAACTATTTTAACCTAAAACTAAAAAACCTGATTTGGAAAGAATTTTTGACTTTTTAACTTTTTTGACTTTTTTGTGAGAGAAAAATATAATAATTATAGATTAGATGTGATGTTTTATCTTATTGAGCTAAAAATTCTATTTTATTTTTTGTGACTAAAATAACCAAAAAAAACCCTAAGTTGGGCTTCCCAAACGAAGCCTTTATATATAGTATTCGTGGGTTTATGTCCGCCCGATGGATTTATTGTCAAACCTGTAAAACATAAATATTAATTTAAAAACATAATGTTGTTTTCCAAATCAATAATCTTAAGTTCGATCCTTTTTACCAACTCAATATTTAATTATTTATTTTTAAAAATAATGATTAAGAGTTCTAAAACTAAAACTCTAATTTGAATTCTAGTGATGTAACATAGAAAAAAAAGACAAAACAAAACAAAACAAAAACAAAAACAAAAACAAACTAACAAGCATAAATATAACATCGCATGATGAGTCCCACCATTCCTAGAGTTTCAAAATTAAAGCTCTCCTTCAAATATGAATCCAAATGATGGGTAGAGAATAATGATGGTACACACAATTCATACAAAGAAAAATACCCAAAAATTTAATGTGTGATCAAGATTCATCATATAACAGTTGAATATTAACCACATTATTTTTCTAGGTATGTATCTATGCATGAATTTTGTGCACATAGCATTACTGCTGCATAAAACAGTTCATTACAATCAACATCAAAATGAAAGTCAAAACCGCTAAAATATACACACATTCATATATATATGAACAAAACAAAAGCAAGAAGAAGAAATGATGAAGAGAAATTTACAAGCTAGGTCAGCAACACTATAAAATACCCAACACCATAAATACAAACCATATTGTGCTGAAAAATAGGGCGAGTCAAATAGGAACATATGGCTCAAAGAGCGTTACGCAAGGATCGGGATCATACTGCATGATTTCTGCAGCTCGCTCGAATTCCTCTCTCAAGACTCTTATGCTAAACTTGTCCACCACTCGACCCAGATCATGAGAAGTCTCGAAAGGATCTTCTATGCATATCAAATGACGGTCATTACCAATCCTCCTAGTCCAGTCTTTGCCCCGCTTGCTGTAAAAATGAAAACAAAAACATAAAAATAGGGCACAAATGGAGCAGGCTCAAACTGATGCTCCAATTTTATGAAATTTTGATATTACCTGCAAATTTCAAGCTATTTCAAAAATTTTAAATCCTTCACTAAGTTTAGATGTGAAAAAGACCTAAAATTATTCAAAAGTCAACATTTTAAACCATGATTCCTAATCTACTAGCTTACGCTAATACTTCTAATCAATATGTATACTCACACCGTCCCAATTTATTTGTCCATTTTGGGGAATCCAACATATTAAGAAGACAAGCAATCATTACACATCAAATCAAAATTTAAAATATTTTTATCATAATACCCTTTGATTTTGAATTTTAAAATGTGTTTATACTTGTGTATAATTGGTAATTTTGGAAATCTAAAAATTTCAATACCCAACATAGAAAGTGAACAAATATTTTGGGACGAACCAAAATAGAAAGGTGGACAAAAAAAATGGGACGGAGGGAGTATATCTTTTCCTCAGAACAACCACTAAGGCCAACAAAAAAAGATTGTTACGGAGAGTTTAAAATGGCCTTTCAGACAAATATACCTCACAAACTAGGATATATTTGTTCATTTCCCTACAAATAATGCTTTGTCCTCTTCTAATGCATGGCAAAACTCATGCTTCTCAACCATAGAAGGTTAAACTTTACATGCATTACCAATTTGCTTGCAACTTTCACAAACAAGTTATATATCTAGCATTTGAATATGCTCAGAAGTTTAAGTATTATTTCATTTAAAAGTTCAACATTAATAACCTTCGCAAGCTACCATTGGAGATTTGAATTTTGAAATAAGCTATAACTGACCCCGATCCATTTAAACATAAATTCATTCACTTTCATGGATTCAAATTTGAGATGTTGTGCATGATTGTGCTGCCACTAAATCAGAGACATTTCACGTTATTTTGAGAAATTACACCCTCGTACTATAGCATAACCCCCTACAAGATTATAATAGAACTACAATGTCGAAAGAACATTTCATCCTCACTAAACTTTCTTTTTACATATATGACAAATTTCAATAGCTGAAACAATTCATCATAAGAGATTGCCCATTTATTAGCAAAGTTGGGTAATATATAATGGAAGTAAAATCACGTAAGCCCTTAAAAAAAAAAAAAAAGAAACGGAGAAAACATGATATACTTGGCATAACATCATGTTCCATTCTATGAACTTGATGCAATTCACATATCACAATTGAATTGAAATATAATTCTCATATAATATAGAATGTCTACTCACCTGAGTATGCTTCCTGTTCGAACAGATATAACATCATTTGCATAATCATGCCAGTAAGCCCAATAATTGAAGAACGCCCACACCAATTCAGCAATACTTTCCCTATTGCGTGAGCCAAAACTCGAAAGTTTTTCAACTTGATCAAAATAAGCACATTCGACATTGTCAACAGTAACAGCATAGGTTATCTCCATTCCCTGGCAAGGCACAAGCAGATAATGAATTTGGGAAAAGCCAATTAAATCGATACAAGAAGGTTGCATAAGAAATATAAATGAAAATCAAAGTAATCGAACAAAATACTTTATATATTTAGATTAAAAAGGATCCAAGATACTCAAAAATCAATCACACACAAGAACACAACAATATTTACGTGGTTCGGCAATTGCCTACGTCCACGGAGAGCTATCACTATAGAATTTTTCCCGGAGGGAGATTACACTCACACCTCACCTTCACTCTCTATAGAACTCTCAAACTCTCACAATCTCTCACAGATGTGTTGTTGTTGTTTCTTGATATATCTACCCCTCCTCCTCACCTCAATTTATACACAATTGAGGGAGGAGGTGATTGGTTGTCACCAAACCCATTCCACTCTCTAGTGGGTTGGCCATTGGGGTAGTGGAGAAGATGGTGCTGCATTATATATTGCCACTATATGTCCACTAACAGCCACTAACATATTATATACATCACTAACATATTATATACATCCACTAACATAATATTAAGGCAATAATAATCAAATTTCCAGCACTCCCCCTCAAGCTGGTTTGAAGATATCTTCCATAGTCAGCTTGCTAGTCAGCTTATCAAATTGCTTCTTGTGTAGTCCCTTCGTTAGCACATCAGCTAATTGTTCACCTGTTGGAAGGTAGGTCATACAGATTATGCCAGCATTGATTTTTTCCTTGATGAAATGTTTATCCACTTCTATATGTTTTGTGCGATCATGTAGAACTGGATTATGAGCTATAGATATAGCTGCTTTGTTGTCACAATAGACCTTCATAGGTGTCGGGTGAGAAAGCTTTAATTCTTCAAGAATTCTTTTAATCCACATTACTTCACAGATTCCATGGGCAACAGCTCTGAACTCTGCTTCTGCACTACTTCTACCTACCACATTCTGTTTTTTACTCCGCCATGTAACTAGGTTCCCACCTACAAAGGAGCAGTATCCGGATGTTGATCTCTTGTCTGTAATACTTCCTGCCCAGTCTGCATCTGTGTATACTTCAACTTGAAGATGTCCATGTTTCTTGAACAGTAAGCCTCTCCCTGGAGTTCCTTTCAAATATCTTAAGATCTTATAAACGGCCTCAAAGTGCTCTGCCCCTGGTGAGTGCATGAACTGACTTACCATGCTGACTGCAAAGGCAATATCAGGCCGCGTATGAGACAAGTAAATCAATTTCCCTACAAGTCGCTGATATTGTTCCCTCTCTTTGACTTCTTCAGCCTTAGCAGCTTGTAACTTCAAGTTAGGCTCGATCGGAGTCTCCACCATCTTACAACCAAGCATACCTGTTTCTCCAAGGAGATCAAGAACATATTTTCTCTGATTAACGAATATACCTTCCTTGGATCTTGCAAATTCCATTCCGAGGAAATACTTGAGAGCTCCCAGATCCTTAATGTGAAATTCTTTTGCGAGTTTCTCTTTGAGGGCTGCTAACTCTGCTTCATCATTACCAGTTAAAATGATGTCATCAACATAAACAATCAAAATTGCAATTTTACTGTCTTTTGAATGTTTATAAAATATTGTGTGATCTGCTTGACTCTGCGAGAAGCCACAACTGATAACTGCCTTCCCAAAGCGTTCAAACCACGCTCTTGGTGATTGTTTGAGTCCGTATAATGACTTGTTCAATCTGCATACTTTGTCGCTACCAAGTCTCTGCTCAAATCCCGGCGGTAGGCTCATGAACACCTCCTCTTCAAGATCACCATTGAGAAATGCATTTTTAATGTCAAGTTGATGTAGAGGCCAATCTGAATTTACTGCAAGAGATAACAGTACTCTAATGGAATTTATTTTAGCAACAGGAGCAAACGTCTCCTGATAGTCAATCCCATAAGTTTGAGTGAAGCCTTTAGCCACCAGTCTCGCCTTGTATCTCTCAACGCTTCCATCTGCATTACATTTTATCGTAAACACCCATTTACACCCAACTGTTTTCTTGTCTTTGGGTAGATCAACTATCTCCCAAGTACCACTTCTCCTTAAAGCATTCATCTCCTCCATGACTGCTAATTTCCAATTCGGATCATCCAATGCTTCCTGTATATTCCTTGGAACAAACAAGTGTGAAATCCTAGATGTGAAAGCTCTATGGTAGACAGTCTTTGATAGGAGAGGTAATTTGCAATAGGATGTTTAATGCAATTTCGGACACCTTTCCTAATTGCTATAGGAACATCAAGGTCGGAAATAGAAGGAATAGGATTACCTAAAATTTCAATGCCAGAACTCGGGTGGACATTCGGGTCATTAGGATGGACATTCGGGTCATTATTCCTCAGATGAAATCGCTTCCTAGTATAAACCTGAAGCTCAGAATTTAGATCATTTTGTAGTACTTCTCTCTCTAAACAAGAATCTTCTTGACTAGGCACCATAGAACTTGGTTCTCCTAAGTGATCATTATCAGACAGATGTGGTTTTTGTGTAGGATAAATGACATTGGGGAGCGGGATAGAAATATCCCAAAAATTGTCTTCTACTCCACTTGTCTCCCCCTGAAGAGAAGTGTTGGGAAATAGGATTTTGTTTCCACAAATGACACATCCATACTCACATGAAATTTCTTGGTTTGAGGATCGAAACACTTATACCCTTTTTTGTTTGAGGAATAACCCAAAAAAACACATTTTATAGCACGGGGGTCAAGTTTTGAACGAAATTGACTGGGAACATGAACATAGGCAGTACATCCAAAAACTTTGGCGGGTAAATCAGAAAACAACCTCGTGTCAGGAAAAAAATGTTTGAGACAATCAAAAGGTGTTTTGTATGTTAACACTTTTGTAGGCATCCTGTTTATCAAATAAGAGGCTGTTAAAATTGCTTCACCCCATAAATATTTAGGAACATGCATGTAAAACATTATAGCACGTGCTACTTCAAGTAAATGTTTATTTTTTCGTTCTGCAATGCCATTTTGCTGAGGGGTATCCCGACATGTAGATTGATGAAAAATCCCTTTTTTTGTCAAAAACTCACCCAACTGCTCATTGAAATATTCTGTTCCATTATCAGAATGTAAAATACCAATTTTGGTTTGAAATTGGTTTTCAATCATATTGTAAAAATTTGTGAATAAATTTTTCACGTCAGATTTTTTATTCATCAAATAAATCCAACATAAGCGGGTATGGTCATCAATAAATGTAACAAACCATCTTTTACCAGAAAGAGTAGTGATTTTAGAAGGGCCCCAAACATCACTATGAATCAAATAAAAAGGTTTGGAAGCCTGGTAAGGTTTTGGCAAATAAGTAGAGCGATGAGATTTTGCAAAAATGCAACTTTCACAATGAAAAGAAGAACAATCAATCCCTTTAAATAATTCTGGAAATAAATGTTTCAGATAAAGAAAACTAGGATGTCCTAGCCTATAATGCCATAGCATTATTTTTTCTCGAATAGATATTGAACTAGTACTATTAAAGCTCTGAGCTTTTTTATTACTAATAGGTACTTCATCAAAGTAGTAAAGACCTTCAAGCATCCTAGCACGCCCAATCATCATCCCCGAGTTCTGGTCTTGAAATTCACAATGGGATTCAAAAAATGTAACACAACAATTAGAATCCTTAGATAGTTTACTGACAGACAAAAGGTTACAGGCTAAGTTGGGGACGTGAAGAACAGCATTGAGATTAATTTTCTCAGTTAGTTTAATAAATCTTTTTCCTGCAATAGGTGAAAAACTACCATCGGCTACTCTGATTTTGTCATGACCAGAACAAGGGAAATAGGTACTAAATAAATGGGAAAAACTAGTCATGTGATCGGAGGCACCGGAATCTATGATCCACGGAGAGAAGTTTAGACAAGAGAAGGCTTTAGGATTTCTACCTGTTTGTGCCAAAAAATCACTAGGAGTACCGGATGAGGAGTTGGATTTTATCAGCTTTAAGAGTTGATCAATCTGCTCTTTGTTGAAGGGACCCGAATCGGCTTCATTAGCAGTAGGAAAGCCACGATTCTTCTCTCCTTGTTTGCTGCTTTTCCAGTTGACAGGTTTGCCATGGATCTTCCAACACGTTTCGCGTGTATGGCGAGGCTTGTTGCAAAAATCACACCAGACCCGTGGCTTATCATCAAACCTGCGCTGGTAATTTGCAGCCTTGTTGGCCGTTTTCACCGGAATGGCAGCGGCAGGGGTTGAAGTTGTTTCGGACGTGACTTCCGACATGGCTATGACGGTTTTAGGGCTGCTGTGTTTTTGTTGCTCTGATACCAACTCAAAAATCAATCACACACAAGAACACAACAATATTTACGTGGTTCGGCAATTGCCTACATCCACGGAGAGCTATCACTATAGAATTTTTCCCGGAGGGAGATTACACTCACACCTCACCTTCACTCTCTATAGAACTCTCAAACTCTCACAATCTCTCACAGATGTGTTGTTGTTGTTTCTTGATATATCTACCCCTCCTCCTCACCTCAATTTATACACAGTTGAGGGAGGAGGTGATTGGTTGTCACCAAACCCATTCCACTCTCTAGTAGGTTGGCCATTGGGGTAGTGGAGAAGATGGTGCTGCATTATATATTGCCACTATATGTCCACTAACAGCCACTAACATATTATATACATCACTAACATATTATATACATCCACTAACATAATATTAAGGCAATAATAATCAAATTTCCAGCAAAGATTATAGAAGATACATCTCTGCTGCCACAAATCCGGTATTATAGCTTGACAGGGGGGAATAGAAAAGAAAACAAAAAAAAAAATTATAAATCTAATATACTTTAAAGGTAGAGCCAATTTGAGAGCTTACTGTACTAATTTAGCAATGATAGTTGCATGAAGACAGGAACTTGAGAATTAACTCTCGCACCACATGGAAATATATTACAGTAAATAATTAATAGAAAAATGATTGAAACAAGTGCTTAGTTACTTCAATCTGTGTACAGAACACTAGTGGAGGTACATGTGTTTGTACAGAACACTTGCCACGAACAAATGTTTGATTAAATGATCTGCTAGTCAGAACCAATGTGAAAACAACAAACGGCAGATGCCAACGCCCAATAGAGATGAATCAAACAAAAAGACAAAAAATCAACCTAAAAGAAAATACATACCAAGAAAAATTAACCATATCTTTAAGTCCAACATAGTGAAAAAGTCTAGGATAGGCATATCCTATATGTCTTGCTTTCATGGTTTAAAACGAACAATGTCAGGAACAGGTCAGCATCCTAAGAAGATTCGATAAATTTTGATCTGGGCACAAGGTGCAACACAGGGCTTCAGCCATATGATTCAAGGAGTTTCCCAACACCCAGTAAAATAATTGTGCATTGTAAGATTTCCTAAAAAACAAAGGATCTAACTTGTTTACAACCTATGTCCAATACACAAGCCAAACCAAACCAAACTTCGTGTCTCATTCAAGTGGGGTCGCCTACATGACTTCTTTTTCGCCATTCCGTTTTGTAAAAAGCTATATTCTCATTTGAATAAAATAAATTCATATACTTTTTTACTACCGCATCTTGGCCCTGTTTGGGAAGTGAAATTGTAGCATTTTTTAGGCTAAAATCCACAAAAAGACAAAATAGACTAAAATAGCCAATGAGACAAAATGTCACATCAAACACATAATCATTTCACTATTTTCTCTCACAAATATCACACTCAACTACAAAAAAATCCAATCATCTTCCCAAACACAAAAATTTTAGCCTACTAAAATAGCCAAAAACTAAAATAGCCTACTAAAATAGCAACTTCCCAAACACCCACCTTATGTCAATTTGGATCGTCCCCATAACATTCCCCTTAAGGTGATCATATTCTTTCTTACTGTTGCATCTACAAGTCTTCATTGTACTTTAATTTACCATCTTAATTTGTTCTCACTCAACTTATCTTTGATTGGTGTAGTTACAACCATTTCATGAATATTTTCATTGCCACAAAAATAAAAACTTCAACCCCAATAAATAGTAACAGGTTATCAAAGGGTTGGTTTGGGAGGGGGCCTTTTAGTGACTTTTTGACTAAAATATGAGGTGAAAAAAATTGAAGTGTTTGGGAATGGCTTTTTACACGGGAAAAAAAAAAAAAAAAAAAAAAAAAAAAAAAAAAAAAACCTTGCAAAAAGTAGAGAGATGGGAAGGAATCTTCAACCTTTTTTTTTAATATATATGGCTTTTTGACTTTTTGACTAAAATCTTAACTTGCCAAACATCTTAAAAGTCTCTTCAAACAAGAAAAACAATGACAAAATTATTATCCAAAACTTTAAAGCTGAAGCAAACAGATCACAAACCAGAGATGACGTCATTAGTAAGCATTCCATTGAAAACATACATGAAAGTCACTACTAGAATCCATCAGAACCATAACACAGTATGTCACATAGCAATTGAAAAGACTCCACACTGTTTCAGTAACATCTGAAATGATTAAACTAACCACCTGATGAAGGTAATTTCATGAAATTACAGTCTCAATTTTACTATCATGGCTATTTTCTATTCTAAGTACAACCTAAATGAGTGATTCATACCACAGATGTAATGGCACCAAGAGTGGTGCTACATCAACAAGAGTATGTTACATGGACTCAGTTACGGGTATCGGGTTTGAATATGTATTTAGAGGTCAGACTTATCAAACCATAAATTTAAGGGTACAAGACTCGGCAAAAAAATGTCATATTTTTATACTTTCAATCATGTGAGATAAAATAGTGCTATATATGTAATTTACAGTATCAAAAAGACATTTATAGCAATTATACAACAATATGTACATATAATAATAGTGTTATATACAATTATAATAATAGTGTTATATACAATTATATAAGAAGTATGCGTTAAAAACTGTCCGACACATATCTCATATCCTTGTCCAAGTGTCGGGTGTCTGACAAGGGTATTTGATTTATTTTGAAGAGTCCGTGTAACATATAGTACATGCCCTTGAAGAAGAGCAATCAAATTCTCACAAAATAAATGAAAATATAGTAGCATGCCAAAAGCACAAAATATTACCAACATCATAACAAATTGAAGCGCATTTCCAGCGCATTCAAACACTCATTGATATATTCATTCTTAAAAATCAAGGGGCAATAAAATGGCACACACCTGTAAGCATGGAAGGATAGCAGGTTTACGCTGTTGTAAGAAATGAATGCACATTAAGACATACCTGAAAAGCAATCAAAGTTATTAGCAATCTAATAATTCAGATAGGTAGGGAAATAAACACCCGTGAACCATTCCAGCTATAACTCACGCATAGCTAGATAGTGTTCCTCGATAAGTTTCATTAACTCCTCTTGATTTCGCCCAGTGCTTTACAATAAATGCCAACTGCCTCAATCTGGCATCTATTTTTGCATAATCCCGCAAAAGCTTTGTATTTACAACAGCCAATAAGTTGTTGATGCATATGTCACAGGAGATTCCACTGACTGGATCCATAAGCTTCACAATGGGAACCCTAGCTCGTGTCAAAGCCTGTATACAAAACTTACATTAAGCACCCTAGAGAAACAAGCATTAAGACTCAAAACCTCTTTCTCTCACATATAAGATGTAAACACTGCATACTCCTGAAACACGATCCCATTCACAATTAAGCAGAAGCAGTATCAAAAATTCAAAACTAAATACACAAGAACTTAAAAATATAAAATATGAGTAATAAGGGAAATTGGAAATTCTTGTTAAGGATGTATACACAAGTCAACAGCCCTGTTAGAAGGGGTTCATCATGACCACAATTTGACAGATTTGCATGGGTAATACTCCTCAAGCCCTTGGAACACTAGGATTAATGTCTGTGTCAAACATTGCATCTGCGCTTTGTTTCCATTCTTTTAACATAAATAGTCAAATGTCAGTTTGGACCACAGGCCAGGTGGTAAAAGGGTGGCATCATTCTTAAGTTCAAATCTTGCTAACAAAGCATCACAAAACAAACACACACACACACACACACACACATAGAGAAGTAATTTTCTTTTAAAGTAAATTACTTTATTAAATGGCACCAAAGTGGGTGCAACCCATGCCTGAAACATATAAGTCCCACCATTATGTATCTAACAGAAATTCCCTTGTAGAAGATCTGAACTGACTTAAAATCTGTTATTTAGTATGAAACAAAATCAAACTTTTTCACTTCAGAGGCAGTTATATATGTACGTGAAAGTGCCCCAAAACCACACAAACTATACTGCCAAAAGTAGATACTACAAGAACTTTGAAAACAAGAATTGCATGGGACTAAATCGCAAGTTTTCATCCTTCAGGGCATATCTTAATAACCAAACATTAGAATTCAAAAATTATGTTTCCATATTAAATTTATAGAATATACAAAAATACATATTTTCTCATTTTAAGATATTTGTAATTCCACAACAAGCCATTTTAAAGACAGTGTATGACACAAAAAACTGAAACAAGTATGACAAGCAACAAAATTGACAAGTTGGAGACACAAGGCCAACAAGAACTCCACACCCCACAAGAAAAGGAGGACAAATTTAGATACATGCCAGTTCAGCACCTCCATAAGATTAGGACCAATTACTGATGCAGTTCATACAAGCTCCAAGGAAGAGTAAAATCAAAAAATAGAAAATTCGCAAATTAGACTAATTTCAGGATGGATCCCATAGGAATCATATGCATGGCCAAATTTCAGTTATATTAAATTGTCCTTTTCTTTTCCGTTTTATAAGTGCTAAGACTGTGTTTGGATCATGAATTTGGATAGGAATTTGTGGAGGGAAGAAAAAAGGAGGAAAATGTGGGGAAAAAAAAAACTCATATTTTAATCACATCTCCCTCATCTTTCCATAGTACATAGAGTAATGTGAAGGAGGGAGAAGGTGTTATCATCGTTATTGTTATTGCTATTAATTAATAATAATTATTATTATTATTATTATTATTTGGGTTCTCCTTTAAGTATTGACTAAAATGAAAAGTTCAGTATGCAGTATGATGGCATCACACATTTTAAATCATTACAGCAAGTTATTGTGATAACTGAAGTTAGTGCATCACACAAGTGCCAGAAGGCTACATCATTTACCTGCACATTCTGAAGATTATCTGACTGCAATATATCAGCCAACTTCAACAAAACCTCAGACTTATTAACATCTAGATCCTCAATTGCCAGGCAAACATCAATGTCACTTTTCGAAACCCCAAATGAGTTGCCACATGATCCGTAGATGTACAACTCAGCTTCAGGCCATTCTTTACTAACAAGTTTCTTCAACAATGTTAACAGCTGGTTTTGCTTTACCTTTTCTTCCTCTGGTGGTATTAAGGACTCATAAATTCCAAGGAAACGAGCATTCAGCCTATCTATATCTCTACGACATTCAATCTGTCTTTTAGAGTTCCTCATCCTCTGACCAAGAAGCATTTGTCCTCTTGTATCTGATCTGTAATCCTGATTGCACATAGCAAAGCAGTGTCCTTAAGCTAAAGAGCTCAAACACGCACACAACTGTGCAGAAAAAATGAAGGTACCCACATGCAGGTAGCACCACAAAAAATTGATAAATAAATTGTAGCAAAAGAAATCTTTATTTACTCGAACTTCAGTTCTTTTTTCCCAAGGATATCAAGAAATAATGTAAACTTACAAAACAGAACTCTTGAAAGGTCTGGAAAAAATTCTACATGAAGGAACCAGTGCAAAAGGGCAGAGCAGTCACAAGGCTCCCACCACTGCAGGGTTTGGGATGGGTCAGATGTATGAAGCCTCACCCCGCATGCGGAGAGGTGTTTCCATGAAGGAACTGCAGTGTAATGCTAAACATTGAAAAACGTTTTAGCTTCCCTTTCACAAGATTGGTTAGCAAAGTACGATTTCATATGTGCTTCACACAAAATCAGATACCACAAGTTATATTCATTCCTCCCTTTAGATTAATTCCCATTTTCAGTTAAAAGACCATTGTGTTGTCCTATCAAATTGGCATGCCAGTAAGGCAGTGTGTGCTGAAACCTAACCTCTGGCAAAATTTGCATGAAGTAGCTTCCCTCATAATTGAACCAGGGTTTTCATGCTTGAATGCCCAAGTTCTATCACTACTTAACACACTTACAATATAGGAACTCTAAATTATGCATTAACTAGCTCAGGGAAAAAACAAAAAAGAAATTGGCATTTTTTGAAAAATTCAGAAATCTTACCGGAAATGTTGCAGTAACTGTATAGGATCACAATTTTTGCTACCAAAATCCAAAGCCAGCAGGCAACATAGATAAAACGCTAACATATATACCACATTCCATAATGCTGCTAACACCATACCTTTTGCCACTTAACCCCCATTCAATGACATCCATAATCCACATTAATTGATATATATATACATTCATTATTCTTTTTTTTTTTGTAGGAGAGATAGAAAGGTACAATAAATTATAAAGTTGGACAGTGCTTTAGCAGGAAGAAGAAAAGTGAAGAATAATCACTTTCCACAGCAGGTTCAATGAAGTGCTAAGGAAAGAAAGTTCATTATATCCTTATTAAGCCACCGAATCGCTACATTCCAAATGTGACACATATCTTTACCAACAAAATGTCTCCCCTTCCTATTCCGAAGTCCTTTGGTCCTTCCTCCCAGTCTTCCACCCTCCAAAAGCATTACTCAAGATAAATTTGTTAAGCATCAATAAGACAATAAAGCTTTTGAAAGGAACAAGGTAACATCAATAAATTCATAATTTGCAGTACCAAATATTGAAAATTTTCTTTCCCAATATGTAGATGTGGCTAATAATGCAGACCAACAGCCACCAACGTACCAAATCATACTAACAAGATCGATCCCATGCTATGTACACGGACTCGCGTGCGGGTGTCAGATATGGGTACGTGTCTAAGTGTCAAATTCGCCTATTCCTAAAAAGTAAGGGTACAGGGACTCGGCTAAAAAGTGTCTAAAAAATAGATACGGATACGGGGACACGGCACATGAAATATAAAATTAAAAAATAGAATGTATATACATTATTTGTATGAGTAATACTAGAAATACTTAGTATATTATTTTTTATTGACATTATCATATTTTGTAGGTCTCACATATCATACAAATAAGAAACAAAATATTTAATAATTTTTTTTTTAATTTATTAATATAAACATTTTTTATTTTTAATTGGCATATATATATGTCAATTAAATGAGATAAAAGATAATGTATTTTAAATATATATGTCAATTTTTAATTTATGTATATACATTATTTTTAATTGACATGTGTATATATATGTTATAAATGAGATAAAAGCTATATATTATAAATGAGATAAAAATTAGAGAAGAAAACGAATAGTGAAGAGGGGGGGGGGGGGGGAGAGAGAGAGAGAGAGAGAGAGAGAGAGAGGAAGATCAACAAATAGAAGAAGATCAAGAGATAGATAGAGCGAAGAATACAGATCAAGATGGCAATTGCTCCACTAGATTCGCTTCCTTCTCCACTGTAAGTTTCTCACTCTCAACAATCCTTCTTCACTCTTCTCTCATATTAGCCGAGTCTGACACAAATCTCACACTCGCACCTGTGTCGTGTCATGTCATGTCAACACGAGTACTCTGCCCTAAACCAACGAGTCCATCTAATACAGATCCCATGTATGTGTTGTGGCCACTACATTAATCAAGCCAAGCTTGATATTTGAATTTTCTTGAGTCCCGAGTCCCCTGACAACCCAATTCAAGTATGAACAAGGGCCATGCGCAGATTTCTCAGTAAATGATGTTTTGAGAAAGCTTTAGTGCATGACAAGTTCCCTGTCTGTGAGAACCGAAGGCTGCATTATTCCAAAAAAAAAAAAACAGAAACCCTGTGGGTCCTCCGCAAGCTTTTCTGTAGCTTCCAAGAAGTCACTTGTGGTATGCCATGTAGGTAGGCAAGTTAATGATTGCCTCATATCATGGCATGGGATAGATTGGCACATAATATTAAGAGTTCATATTATGTCATTTAGCGAGTTAAGACTATCCAAACAATATTATACACAGAAGATCCTTTCTAGATCTCACTTTAGGCCTTTACCTCTTATCGCTATATCTTCCCCCACCTGCAGGTTTTTCTAGAAAACTTTATTTATTCTGGTGTAGATGGCAGGCAGGTTTGTATTTCTTGATTTTAATAGAACTCCTTAAAAGCATTCTTTTTATATGTTGTCATCTAAAAGCAATCCATGTATTAGTCACACAAGGAAACTAAGAAACAACCCTTCACTTGTGAAATAAAGTTCTCCATTAAGGCTGAAAAATTCTATCAAATCGAGCACTGTTAAGAAAGCAATGTAGACCAGTCTGAACAAAAACCTCTAGTATCAACACCAATAAGTGGATTGAGAGTTGATATCTGAAATTTTCTTAATAATTTCAGGTAAGCATACCAAAGGAAACCTCAAGAATATGAGATCCTTAACTTCATTTCAAATTGAACTAGAGTTATTTGCATATGGAACTAATTCATGAATTCTGTATCTAAATTAGTACAACTAACAGCAAGAGTAGAACCAAGAAGACCAACGTATAAAGCTTTTACCTTATCACGAGAATTTTTATGTTGCTTTCTATCTTTCTTGTCATCAGACCCATCCTCTATTTCTGAAGAACCCAAAATCCGTTCATCCGAATCATCCAATTCACTTTGACCCGGACCACCACCCCTCCTCATGTTCTCCTCCAACCTGTACCTGGTTTTTTCCCTATGTTCACCAATCTCACCATGTAATTCCATTGAAGACTCTTCAATGTCAGATGCTGAAACAGAGTGAAGGTTACTTCCAGCCGATGGACCCGGGTAATCAAGCTTACTACTTAGCTTCCTTTCCGCCACCAAATCACCACCAATTTTTCTATTTTCAGGCAACAATCTTTTTTCTCTCGCACCCTCATTCTTTGAAGTAAAAGCCCCGTAGCTCAGATCACCAAAACTACTCCTTTCTCTATCCACATTATGCTTAAAACTCCTCTTATTCCCAGAATCCCAGTTCCCTAAATTACTCGGCTTGCTTGAAAACCCCGGAGGTGGCCGTCTTACTTCGGATGATGAGTTCCCCCACCTCCCGCCGCTGCCACTATTTCTTCGTTCTTGCTCTTGATTCTGAAAAGCATTTGAATTTGACCTAGGGTTTCGACTAATATTGGGAAAATTTTGAAAATCAACCTCCAAACCATTGATTCCCCTATTCCCTTCGCCAATTTCTCTCTCTTTAGACGACAAGCCATCGATTTTAGCTGCTGGAGCTATATTTCTATGCATATTACTATCAGATACACCCTCATTGTTCCGAATTTCGCAAGGGAATGAGCCAAACATGAGTTTTTGCTCATGGCGATGAACCGGCTCTGAAAACCCTAGTTTTCGGATGTCGTCAGTTAAAAGCTGGCGATTGAATTGGAGATTGTGGCTGTGGCTAGGGCTAGGGTTAGGGCTAGGGTTTTGGGGAAACCCTTGGGGGAAGAAGTTGTGAGGTGCGAAAGGCGGAGGGTGACGAAAAGGAGGCGGACGATTGTAGGGAAGATCGTGACCGTTGGATTGAAATGGAGGCAAGGGGAGGGAACGGCCCACAGCTGCCACGGCCGGATCGTGAGAGAGATTTTGGGCTGGAGACGGAGGCGGTGGCGTGGCGGCGGAGGACGGTGGCTGTGGAATTTGATGCGGCGGTGTTGGGGGCTGGCGAGGTGGTTTCTGTAGAAGCTGGAGGAGAAACTCCCCGCCGTCAGGAGGCGGAGACGGTGGTGGAAAGTGGTCGCCTCCGCCGCCGGCCATTGGTGGCAAGCTGAGAGAGGCTGACTACTGAGGGAGACACTTTTTAGAGAGAGAAAATATATGTAATGCGTATGTAGTAGTATCTAATAATTGATCTGCCATGCGTCATCGTCGATCTCATCAAAAGTAATAGCTTGTTTGGTTTTCAAAAATATGTGTTTTTTAGAGTAGTTTTTGAGGTAAAAAGTATGAAAATTTATTTGGTTTATTCTTTTTTAGTAATGATTTTAGAAAATTATTTTGGGGGAGAGAGTTTTAAAAAAAGTGATTGATTTGATGTGTATGAGAGAGAGAATGATTTTGAAAAGTAGGTAACCAAACAAAATTTTGAGATTTTTTTTGAAAAAATTTGTTTGGTTTAATTACTCTTGAAAATTTGTTTGTAGAGAATTTTTTCCAAAAATTTTTCTGATAAACAAACCAAACAAGGCCTATATATTTATTTATTTTATTTTTTTAACAAATTTTTTTATATTTTAAATAATTTTTTAATTTTTAAACACACTTAACATAAATACACTTAAAAATATAATATTTGTGAATTTTTTTAAAAAAAATCACAAATACAAAAAAAAAATACAAAAATTTAGTACATTTTTTATATTTTTAATATTTATTAATTTTTTAAAATATTTTTTTATAAATATTTTACTATTTAGATATATCTAAATAAGATACATTTAAAAAAAATATTTTGCCTAAAATTTTAAAAATATTCACAAAAAAAAAATTTTAAAAATTACGAAAACCAAAAAACTCAATTTTTAGAAAACTGAAACCAAACACACTAAATACTTCTCTACTCCCAAAATATTAATCACTTGTTTTATTTTTATTATTTCAAAATATTAGTCTTAATCACTTATTTTATTTTTTGTTATTTTAAAATATTAATCTTTTTTCAAAAATTAAGAACTAAAATAACATAATATTTTTATTTTATCTTTCTTTTAAATTCATTAACAATTCAAAAAATATAATTATAATAATTAATATTTCCAAAAAAAATTACAGTATAAGAATAATTTTGAAAAATTAATATTTTGAAATGTAATAATTCTCCTATCTAAAAAAAGTTAGATTTCTAAAAAAATTAATATTTTACGACGAAAGGATTATATGATTGAATTGTGATTAAAAAACCGCTTACATCATATTTATAAACTTATTAGTCTGGCTTTTATATTTTCAATTTCTTTTTGCTATTTGTTTCTCTTTTTTTTTTAGATTCATTTATGCTATTTGTTTCGCCTGAATAATTGTAGGCAACATTGACCCAAAGATTGAAGCAGATGACTTCATCCAATTTTTGTACTTTTTTTTTCTCTTGAAAATAAAAAACAATAATAAGGCTATGTTTGAGAAATTACAGACTGTCCCTTTTATTAATATATTATCAAGTCAATTAATAATTTTTTAATGATTTTATAAATATATTTCAATTAATAATTTAAGTAATTTTATAATCGTATAGGAGAGCAATTATGAATTTTATTTTTTTAGTTAATTTCATTAAATAAAAAATTCTGATAAGGGATATTTGTAATTTTTCAAATCACAAGAGACAATCTGTATTTTAAACAAATCTCAGGGGGTGTATTTAAAATTTATCCAAACAAAAAAGTAAAAAAATTATATAAAACAGTCAAAGTTTTTTTTTTTTTTTTTTTTTCTTTACTTTTTACAAAAATTATTCCCAAATACTTTGAACACTTTCACTTCATATTTTAGCAAAACAATCACTAAAAAAAACACTTCCCAAACAAATCTAAGTAGTGATGAATTTTGATCATCACATTTAGGTTGTTTGGGTGTCCTAAATAAGTGTACTTTTTGTCTTTTTGGACTAAAAAGTTAAAGAAAAAAATATGAATGTTTGGGTTAACTTTTTGACTTCTTATGAAAAAATGTGTATTAAAAAATTGTATAAAGAAGTGGTAAAAGAAGATTGGGAGATGAGTGAATGACAGCTGTACAATCTGCCAACCGAATTCATGCAAGAAATTATTGGGTACTTTTTCGGGCATTGCAGTGGACTGTTTTGTTCGGCCCGTGGGGGCCATTACGGGTCCCATTTTGATAATCTGAACCGTTCACTGTGTATAACTCGTCGAGCATTATAAGCCTATAAAAAATCACGTTGATCGGATATCGATAGCTATCTGATCAGATTTGTTTTTTTCAATCGTTAATTATAACACCATCCATTTTTTCATACAAAACTGATTTGATCATGTAGTTATCGATATCCGATCAATGTGATTTTTTATAGACATATAGTACTCGACAAGTTCTACACATTCAACGGTTCAGATTATCAAAACGGGACCCATGATAGGCCCCCACTGACTGAACAGCAGTGTGTCAAAATTATCCCAAACTGTCCTACTTTTCGATCCCAACGTTGCACAGCCGAAAAGTAGGGAATGATTGTTGAGTTGTATGAATTTGTGAAAATTTAATTTTTTAATTTTTTTTTTTGTGAATAGTGATAACTTTTTAACTTTTTGAGTAACTTTTTGTCTTTTTGTCTTTTTTAGGCTATGCCAAATCAGCGGCATAATGTGCCTGTTTGATGCAGCTTAAAAGCTGCTTATTTCAGCTTTCAGCTTAATTTAAGCTATTTTGATGTGTTTGGTGTAGCTTATAGCTTATAACTTTTTGGAAGTCAGAAATCAACTTATTCTTTGAGTGGGGCAGGAGATGCTTAATTAATAAGTCAGAAATCAACTTATGTTCATAGTTATAAGTTATAAGCTGGTTTAGGCATAAGTTATAAGTACTTTCCCACAGCTCTACCAAACAGGGCCAATTGTAAAAGTTGTTGCCCTAATTTTCTCATTGTTGTTTCCAATATGAGAACTAAGTGCTACAAACAAGCATACTAGTGGCAAAATATTTACATCCACTAGTTTTATATTCATATCAAGATAAGGACTGGTTAGAGAATTTATTTTTATAGATTAGGCCATAATGTGTTTTAAATAATGAAATTTCTCTATATCTAAAAAAGATAGTGAAATTTCATAGACTTTAGTCAATGGCTCAAGTGAAATTTCACTATTCAAGAACAACAAACTCAATGAAAATTTTATTATTATTATTATTTTTTTGGTTGAAATTTTATATTCATTAATTCTTTATTTGATAAATCTTGGTCAAAATATTCTAAAACAAGGGGAAATTAAATAGGAAATTTTAAATTTTGAAATGCATCTCAAATCTATATATATATATTAAGAAAAATGGAGTTTCTAATGAAAAAGAGTCTTATGAAACTCAAAAACCCTCATACTATTTTTATAGAATTCTTATTTTTTAAATAATCAAAAAAAATTTCTACCGGCTAACTTATATTGAATTATTAAAAAAAAAAATCTATTATGCCTTAATTTACACATTTCAAAAAGAAAGTTAATTAATCCAATTATAAATTTGAATTTAGAAATTAGAAAAAGAAAGTTAACTAATTAGTTTTAAAATTAAAAAAAAAATCCTATTATGCAAAATGAAAGTTAAATATTAAAAATCTTTTATTGGCTAACTTTTATTTAATTATTAAAAAAAATATCTTATTATGCCTTGATTTACACATTTCAAAAAGAAAGTTAATTAATCCATTTATAAATTTAAATTTAGAAATTTTGAAAAGGAAAATTAACTAATCAGTTTTAAAATTTTTAAAAAATCTATGCCTTGATTTACACATTTAAAAACGAAAGTTAATTAATCTATTTCTAAATTTAAATTTAAAATTTTGAAACGGAAAGTTAACTAATCCGTTTTAAAATTTTAAAAAATCTTCTAGCTTTTATTGAATCATTTAAAAAAAAAGTTATTATGCCTTGATTTACACATTTTAAAAGAAAAGTTAATTAATCCATTTAAAAATTTAAATTCAAAAATTTGAAAATGATCAGTTTTAAAATTTAGATTTTTGTATCACTAAAATAGAAGAATCAATTCACATCTTCTATAGTTTATTTCTCTTAATGTTTAATTTTTTTAATATTTAAAAAATATTTTATTAGCTAGCTTTTATTCCTTTATAATGTGATTGATAATCCATTTTAAAAATTTGTTTCTCTCACTAAATATTATATAGGTGTTTTTTGGACACATTTTCATAAATCCCTTTTCACCTACTTATATCCTATTTGGTCCACATTATTTCTCTTATATTTTTAATAGGTCCTATGGGTGACATAGTTATCAAAATACCCCTAATAATATTCACATTTACAGTGCGAATGTTCCATGATGTGAATGTTCACACCGTCAATGTAAATGTTAACATGTCAATGTGAATATTCATATTGTCAATGTGAATATTCACATTGTAAAATATGAATGTTTACATCACCAAATTGCTAATCGGTTTAAAAAATATTTGCAAGTGTATAAATGTCTGTAAAATATTTTAAATATGAGAATTATGATTTGATAGATTAAATGTTCAAATAATAGGATTTATTGGAATACAAGAATATCTTATGGGACTAATTGGAATGCAACACTTAAAAAAAGATTTTCTAATAAATCTCCATTTTTTTTATAGATAGTGTATATCAATACAATAATGGATCTAAAACTCCTTTCAAACATTGATGATGTGCTTGGTTTATGGGTTTTGGGTAAAAAGTTTTGAAAAAGGAAATAAAATGGTGTGTGGAATTTATATACAATTATAATTGCAAAACGTTATCATCTTATTAAAGCTGAAAGTTGCAATTCTTATAATTGATCTATAAATTAATTTTATAATCTTAAAATAACAATTTTAAATTTAAATTCTTCCTTAAATTGTGTTACCATAATTGGAATAAAATTAATTATTCATTCCTTAATTTTATGCATCATTTATTAAATTATAAAAGAAATTTAAATTTAAATTATTCTTTAAATTATGTTTACTACAATTAGAATGAGATTAATATTCACATATGTCATTATGATGTGTCATAATATTATTAGTCTAAACATAGTACGTTATTAAATACATGTGTTCAAATTATTAATTGCTACTAAAATTTTATATTTTTATATTTTTATTTTTTGTCATTTTTGTTTTTAAATTTATAAATTTTTTATATCATTCTAAACTGTAAGGACTTGAACAATAAATTTTTTAATACAAACATTTTTAGCCATGACTTCCCTCTAGTCCTTCATCAAACTGGAGAGGTACTGTTGGGCCTTTTGGCCTATTTTTTAGTCTTGTTTCGACAATCTAAACCGTTCACATTTTAAGGTCCGTCGAGTATTTCATTCCTAAAAAAAAAAAGTCGACCGGATAACGGAAACCATGTATTTGGATCAGTTTTATATAAAAATAAAATAAACAGTGAAAAAATAAATAATTCAAACACGTGATTTCCGTTATTTGATCGACTTAATTTTTTGCAGGGATAATGTATTTGACGAATCCTAAAATGTGAACGATTCAGATTATCGAAATGGATTCTGAAAGTTGACCCATTAGGCCGAACTGGGCTATCCAATCCGTTATGGATTGGAGACAGTCCAATCCCATATGTTTTTTAACAAAAGACAAAAATATTAAGAAAATGAATGATTTTTTTAACACTTGCCAAACATGGCGGATTCTGTTAAATTTTTTGTATCTCAATTGTCAATTAAATAAATTAAAATAAAATAATATATATATATATTTTTGCTTAAATAGTTAAGAAGTGACTTTTGCTAAAATCAAATATAAATAAACATTATTTGTCTATTAAACGTGATGGTTGGTGAAACTTAATTTTTTTTATATAATAAAAAAAAATGAGAATTACACTTGATAATTTATTGGTCCAATAATGCTGCAAATCCACACTTACACCTACAATGATGTGGTAAGAGAATTGGGTTCTATGTCATTGAGTGTATGGTAAATCAAGAGTTGGCACATATGTAGATTTTTTTGTTGACCTCAAACATTTTTCTTATTATTCATCTAGACTTTTTTAGCATTAGCGAAATATGGTGGATCCTGTTAATTTTTTTAATCTCAATTGTCAATTAAACAAACTAAAATAAGAAAAAAAAATTTGTTTTTTTTTTTTTTGCCCAAATAGTTAAAAAGTGACTTTTGTTAAAACAAATACAAATAAATGTTATTTTTCTATTAAAAGTGATGGTTCGTAAAATATCTTTTTTTATTTAAAAAATGAGAGTTATAGGTGATAATTTATTGATCATCTAAAATTTTTTTAAGATCACATGAGAATACCATTCTAAATTTCCTTCTTACTTTTTTTTTTTAATCTAAATATGTTTATGTTGTAAGAAATTTAATTTTATTATATTTAAATATTTTATTGTAATTTTTAAATTAAAAATAATTTCTAAAAAATCATATTTAAATTATTTTATGCTATCAAAAAATGTAATTTTTTTTTAATATCAACCTATTTGATGACCCCTTTCTAAAAGGTGTATTTTTTAAACATAATAAAAAAATTTCTATTAAAAAAATCAAGCATATTGCTTTTGTTTTTGTTCATTAATATTAAAATTTTAATTCATCTTATTTATTATTAAAAAAATAAATTAACAAATAATTTTATATATATACAATTTTGCTTCGATTGCTCAGATTTTTTGGTGTCTCTAACCAAGTCCACTCAAATTTATTTGAATTTTTAAATTTTACATAAGTTTTTACCGAATTAAAAATTATGTTGTCCAATCTTTAAAAAATTCCAGACTTGACCCGAGTTGCTTGGGTTGACTTTGCCCAAGTTTACAACTCTCGCAAGGGAGTTGAAAGTCACGCGATTGAAATTGTGACAAATTAAAAATTGATCCATAAATTGTGAAACTTAAACTATAAATTTCAATATTTTTTTATTTTCATAATTTACATATAAAAACCAAACTATTTATATTATTTTACATAAAAATTGTCCATTTCTACAGGTATGGACTTTGGGAGTTGGAGAAAAAAAAAATCTAAAATTATATGTGGATGGATTGACGGTGAATTTTATAAAATTATAAGAAGATTAATCATTGAAGGTAATTGTTTATTTTTTTGGTCAAAATGTGTGAGGCGAGTTTGCTAGATGTCAGTAGGAAAAGAATAGGTAAGACAAAGGTATCAAACCTGTCTCCTTAAAATTTAAACTCACAACTTCATAGAATAAAATGGTGCTATATAATCACTGACCAAAGGCTCTATGGATGATAACTCTAAAGTGGGTGATTAAATATAGATATAATTTATGTATTTTGTTAAAATTCTTACACAAGTAAAATCTTTTATGGAATGATTTCAAATAACTATCTTTACAAAATTATTTAAAATACATCATTATACAATCTATTCTTGATATCTAAATTTAAAATATTATATCGACTTAAAAAGGTTATATATCCTTTAAATTATTGATATCAAATCTATTCATTTAAAATTCATAAATTCAACGACAGTCTTATTGTTTATTTTTTTAAGACAAATATGAAACGAATATGTGACTATGATTATTAAATCAATATATATTGGTTGCGAATGATCTATACCCAAAATCTTTAAAAAATAAACAAACTAAATCGTTAGAGTAAAACCTATAATTGGTCTACAAGCCACGACTACATATGTCGAATACAAATGTTTGTGTTTGGTTTGAGTTATTTGGATTAAGTTTTTTAAAAATTGAGTTTTTTATTTTTTGTGTTTTTTTATTTTTAGTGAATATTTTTAAAATTTTAAGCATTTTTTTTGTTACTTTTTTAGATACACCTTACTTAGATATATCTAAAAAGTAAAAAATTGATGAAAAAATATTTTACAAATTAATAAATACATAAAAATACGAAAATATACTGAATTTTTATTTTTTATTTTTTATTTTTGGTATTTAGTGAATTTTTAAAAGATGTTTTTCACAAAAATTATATTTTTTTATGTGTATTTATGTTAGATGTGTTTAAAAATTAAAAAAAAAAGGTGTTACTGGAAAATTAAAAACAAGCAAGCTGAATATGATCCAAAGACAAATCATAGCCTTAGGTCCGTTTGGAAATTAATTATTTTAATTGATTTTTTGATTTTTTACGAAAAGAAATGTAAAAAAATAAAGAAAATAATATGACTAACAAGTGTAGTACTTTTTTTTGACTATTTTCTCTCATTTCCAAATTAAATTGCCTAGATTCTATTATAGGACTTTGTCAAAGCTCATCGGATTGTTATTAAAAGAAAAAAAATGTTATAAATAAATAAATAAATAAATGCATAATTGAAGTTTAAGGTATTTTTTAGGTAACTCAAAATATTTTTACATGTCATGTATTACTTTACCTATTTCAATATTTATTTTTACAAAAGTATTTACTTTATTTTTCCTTTTACTTTATGTCACACAATTTTAAACTAGCATGGCATCATCCCATGTACTGTCTTTTCAGCTTTTCTTAATGGATAAGCAAAGTGGAAAAAAGTGAAACAGTAATATCCCTTTGGCATATATGATTTTATTTTGAATAAATTATAAACGCATCCTTAAAGTTTATTATACGCTCTATTAAATTTGAAAAATTACGAATGTTCTTTTTTTTAAATTTACCAATTAATAGTACTAGAAAAAAAAGATAAAACAACCCAATTAATAGTATAGGAAGGATATGAGGCGAGGATCAATTTTAACAGTCCGCATTGTGTAAAATGTTTCGTGGTGGAGGTATAAGAATTGATCTTTGTTAGTTAATAAGATACACATATGGTACTTTTTTATTGTTAATAAATCTGACGTGGGTAGGTCCATAAAGATCATAATCCATTATGAATAACCAAAACCTACCATTTAGGGCCCAAACCTACCATTTAGGGTCCAATACATAACCCAACTGATAAGGCCCAGCACAGTTGGAAGCCAACATGACTTGAAGGATCAATGATATTCAGACACGTGGCAGGTAAAGGGCAAGCCACATCAGCAGACAAATATCTGCAAAGTTATTGCCACTGCACATCGCCATTAATGCAGCCCCTCACAGCATTTATTACGACAACACCTTTCCGTAGGGACAGCACGCCCTCACCCTGAACAAGGTAAGCTACAACATAGATTTTTGGCCAAGGTGACAGGTCGGAAGGGACAACGAAATGATTACCAAAGGATATAAGCAGACGTTGAAGACAAGAAGAAGGTTAAGCTTTTCTATCTCTAATTCATATCCCTACATCCCACTTCCTCTTCTTCTAACTTGCTCGTCGGAGGGTTCACTGGGGGACTCCCCGTTCCCCGTTGAACTCATGTGCAGGGTTCATTGGTGGGCTTGACCATTCAGATACCGATTGGAGAAGCGTGGACCAGTCCGACCCATTCTATCTGGAACCCGTTATATCATAACTGTATCATCAAAGTCAAAATATGAGATGGTAAAAACAATGTGACATGTTATTTTGTACTAAAAAACTTTAAAATGTGAAAATTTTAATTCTACAAATCTTTTTTTAATATAATTGATATTTTTAAATTTATTTTTTTGAGATTTTTCAAACATGATCTATGCTACATATAAATTTATTTGTTCTCATTTTAAAATTAATTTGAGACCAGATGAGGCAAGCCCAAGCCAAAGCCAAGGCCAAGGTAGAGGTAGGCATGGCAAAACAACCATGTTCACCAACTATATATCTATATTATTATATTAAGTTGACAGTTTTTGTGGTGTTATGAAACTTTTTCTTATGTCAAGTCCTCAATTCTTTATTAAAAATTTAAAAAAGAAAAAAAAAAAAAAAGAAGAAGAAGAAGATAGGACTTAAACCTAAGACCATGAGTCTAGCAAATAAAAATCTTATTATTTGAATGATACACAATATATATTAAATATTTTATTTTATTTTATTTTATTTTTATTTATTTGAATTACACACATATTATATGTGTCATTGCTAATTTAGTATTATGCAAACTATTATTCCGCACAATAGAATGTGACCCCGCCATGTGAATCGAATGACACAAGTTTTGTCTTAAGTTTCATGATTTATTCAAATAAAGTGGTGTTTTGAAAATATGGTAAAAAGTGACTTTTTGATTTTTAATCAAACTTTTAGTTTTTTTAGACAAATGATTTGGTAAGTTGATAAAAAGTTACTTTTGGCTTTTTTGATTAATATTTGTTTATGATGTCAAATCACAATGAAATGACCAAACTACCCCCATTCAATTTAAAATATTTACAACTTCACCCATGTAACATATTTTGACCCATGAGGGGTAGAATTATAATTTCACCAATAGCTAAAAACCAACTTTCCAAATGTCTTTAAATACAAAAAAGCTAACTTTTAGCTTTTGTTACAAATTAAAAAAAGTAACTAAAAACTATGTTCCCAAAAGAGGCCAAAATTCAAATTCAAAGCCAAAATAATCTTCCTTTGAGAAAATAAGCAACCCAAACTGTCGAAAAATGCATTAATTTTTATTTTTTGGTCCTTAAGCAGAAGGTGTTGTTTGGTATAGTTTTTAAGAGATAATTATAATTCATTTTAATTTGAGAGTTTGTACCATATTATTTAATGTATTTTTTTTATAACTTATTAGATAAAAATAATTTAAATATGTTAAAAAATTAACTATTTGTAAGTTGAAAAATGAATACTTTTAATTTTGACTCTTTAATTATTAACTTTTAATTTTTAAAAAAAATCACCAAACAGGCTAAAGTTATGATTGGGCGTTTCTATGATTGAGCAGATCCATGACATGATATACATTGATTGTGTTAAGGCTACTGGTGCGTTTAAAGCCTTACAATTTGGAGGGGAGCTGGGGCTTCTTGGTGTTCATCTGGAAGGTGACTCCTGGGGTTGGTTTGAGAATTGGGTTGATTTTTTGATTTTTTAATTATTTTAGTTTGGGGTTAAAATTTTTTTTTTAGAAAGAGTATTTTGACTTTTTATGAGATAAAGAATGTAATAATTATAGGTTGGATGTGATGTTTTGTCTTATTAGACTAAAAAGTTTATTTTGTCTTTTTGTGGCTAAAATAGTCCAAAACCCAACCCAACCAATCTTCCCAAATGAAGCCCTAATAGTATAGACATATAGTTGGTGAATGTAAGTTAAAATAGTTAATTAAAATAAAATAGATTAAAACAGTCAATAACATAAAATATCACATCCAAAATATAATTATTTTATTTTTTTTCTCACAATCATCAAATCAACTATAAAAAAAGTCAACTATCAAGCCAAACAAAACTTTTGAAAAGTAGATTAAAAGTTAATTTTTTGATTTTTTTATAAAAAAATGAGTAAAAAAATAAAAAGGTAATGTGACTCTAAAAAAGTTAAAAGCCAAAAAATTGCTTTTAACCTCTTTGCCAGAAGAGAAAATTAACTATCATTCCAAACACAATTTTTTTATTTAGGTTAAAATAATTTATTATCAAATGGGGCCATAATTCTCTCTCAATCCCATTTTGTTGTCCACCTATATTTTGATCCGTTTCAAAATGTTTGTTTACTTTTTATTTTGAGAAACTAAATTTTATTAGATTTTCAAAGCTATAAATCATTATAAACGCATTTTAAAATTCAAATAAAAGAGTAGTAATGATAAAACTATTTCAAAATTTGAATCAAAGTATAATAATTGTATGACTCCGTAATAAGTTGGATTTCTTAAAATGAACAAGTGAATTAGGATGAGGGGAGTAATTTGTAAAATAGACAGACATATCAATTTGAAAAATATTTAAAAGGTGCATATATATATATGTTTCATTTTTTTAATTTAGAAGTGATTTAATAGTACACAGATATTTCTATCCATAACCACTTTTATTTTATTTTTCTTTTTTTTTTTTGAAAGTGTTCAAATATTTTTATTTGTTCCCATTTTTTAATTTTAAAATATTTTTAAAATGCATAAATATTTCTATTTGTCTACTTTTTAAATTTAAAATGATTTAATAGTGCATACATATTTGTTCCCATTTTATATTTTCAAAGTTGGTATATATACGTTATTTTTTTAATTTAAAAGTAATTTAAAAATGCACAAATAGACACATATGTTTCCATTTTTAATTTAAAACTGAACAAATATATTTAGGTCTAATTTTTTTAAAATTTAAAAGTAATTTAAAAGTTCACAGATTCTAACCTCCATTTTTTAATTTGAAATTGGACACATATCAATCAATCATTTTTTAAATTTAAAAATGATTTATAAGTGTACAGATAGACATATGTCCTCAATTTTAATTTGAGAGTGAAAAGATACCAATTTTCAATTTGAAAGTAAATAGATAAATCTAATTGTCTTTTTTTTTTCTTTTTTCAAATTTTTGCTTTAAAAATCTCATAAAAGTGAATCCAAGTATATAACTTTATTGAAAACCGGATAATAATATTAAAATTATGAAATTTTAAAATTCAATACAAAATATGAATGAAAACTTTTAGAAGGTTGGCTGTTGTAAGAAAAGGCATACTTATCCTCAAGGGATTGGCTTGGCAATTAAGAACTGGGTTGGAAGTGTGTTCCTTCCAAGGTTTTAAGTTCGAAATCTCCTATGTGCAAAGCAAACAATTTGTTGGGGCCGAGCCCATATAGGATAACCTTAGCTTTAATCAGGACCCTCACAAGTGAACTGTGAGGAAAGAAGGAAAAAAAAAGGGGTATGCTTGGAATGGAAAGTATGTTTATCAAATTTTTCTTAAAATGGGTTTGAGAATCACAACAAAACAAACAAATTATTAGGGGCTTAAAATGAAGTTGTAATTGTAAGGTCAGATCTTGAAGGAAAAGTGGAACACAGACTTTGATTCAGGATGATTAATGATACAATTCAAGATAACATTGATGACAACTAACATGTATGCCTTCAATTCACAATCTAGAAAATTTTGAAGAATTATAAAAACAACAAAAGTTATATATAATTCTGTAGAGCCTAAAAGTTAAAACAACCAGATCTAATTCACATAATTCATCAACTGTACGACAACTCTTACAGTGGCTTTGCGCCGCCATTTTCTTGAGCAGAATTCACTGGAGTTATGTTGCCGCTCCTCCTTGAGCTGCTTGAGTGGTGCCCGGTGATGGTCCTTCCCATGAATTTTCCTGCTTTGCTCAGGCCACTGCCGACAGCTCCAAAGCCACTCCCAACAATCCCAACTCCAGCACCAATACCGGTTCCTACAAGCCCCACTCCGGCTCCAATTCCAGTTCCCACCATCCCAACACCGGAACCGACAAGCGAGGCGGCTCCATCAAGGGCATCCATTGTGCTTCCTATGACTCCGGCTTCTTTCAGTTTTTTTCTCTCTTCTAGGATCCTCTTTTCTTCTTCAAGAGCGGCCAATTGATCTTCCTTGCTAAATTGATGATACAACACCTGAAATTTCATGATTTTTCTAGGTAAGCAACACGTGTATAGTGCTTTTCCTACCGAACACTAAATCAGATGATACATGTTATTAACATCTAAAAAGCGCGGACATGGACACATGACAAGATACAAACACAAGGACATACAAATTTTCAAAATATGCAAGACACGACATTTGGGGAACACATGCAAAATATATAATTTTATATATTTATCATGTCATATTTTTTTAATATTATATATTTATTCTATGTCAAATATTTATTCTCACCGAATTCAATAATCTTGAGTATGCTACATTGGTGAAAAATTAAAAAATAAAAATGAAACGTTGTCTGCCCAAAAACGTGTCCGACATGTATTTGGAGCGTTTCCGGAACACATCACCGATATGTGACCTCTTGAGAGGTGTCAGTGTTTAATAGATTAACAAGCAAATTTCACCATATAAAAAAAACAGTTGAGACAAAATATATATCAGAAAGAAATAGACAAACTGGAAGGCATGATAGTTGATTACAGATGAAGAAGATTTAAAAATAGCAAGTTGAAATGTTCACCTTGATTGTAAGAGTGCCTCTGTCCTTTTTATCTTTTATTTTCAGCATATCAAGAGAAGGAAGGAGTCTCAGTTCAATCTCTTTTGGAGTTTCAGCTTCCAGCTCAATCAATGGTAATTTTGCTACGCCCAATCGCTTGTCTTGCCCAATGTCTTTGTCAAAAACCTGTTTGAAGGGATAGTGAATATGTTTGCAGCAACAAATGCAAATAGAACGTCTAAATTGCAACCAGCAAAACGCAACTAGCATTCGAACATTTGGCAGTTTCAGTTCATTTCATTTCTACTACTATCTGAATACTATTTCAGTAAAAACTTGAACCTTTTAAATTTGATAAAAAGGGTGTACATATTTCTCAGTTTTCCCAGCAATTTAGTGAAATGCTAGCATGTCCAAATCTAACACTATGAATTAGTCCAAGTATCACCCTAGCATTGGTGACGGGCAACTGCTTAAATTCCACAAGCTTTTACTCTAAATATAAAATACGGGCAAAACTTTTCGTACATAACTCCTATCATTTGGAAGTAACTACTTAACCCCATGTGGTTTGTGGATACTGTTACAACTTTCATCCAAATTAGCAGAAAGTGCACACACGCTTGTGGTCAGAGTAAACTATTTCTTAAAGAAAAAATATCCTAAAAATCTACAAAATTTTACCAAATAAAAAAAATAAAAAGCTTACAATTTGAGGATTTAAGGGTGTATTAAAGGAGTCAACTATCTAATTTCTTACAATAGTTTGTGATTCTTATATTACGTAAATATTTCTCAACTTAATTTTCTTTATATATATATCCATAGCATGAATTAGAGCATTTAGAGGCAGGTTCTAATTTTGGTCGAATTTGGTGAATATAAATTTATGAATATGGTTTTGAACTCATAAATGTCATTTTTTTGTTAGGTTTATTTTATTATTCTATTTCTTCCTTTTTATGTGATTTCTTTTCAAAATTAATCTCTTACTCAACAGTTGTCGTAACCTCCTCAGAATAAGGAACTCTGTTTCCCGTTTAGTTTGCTAATAACAGCCTTGTTTGCATTACCTTAGTCAACAACTTTGTGTGGTATTGGGTTCATTCTATGAATATCGATTTTTATTGTACTTTCCTTCTATTATTGGCTTTTTTCATATTTATTTTCGAACTCTTATTGCTTGAGAGTTCTGTAGGATTGAATATTATGATGGTTTATTGTAGTGATATATATGATATTGGAATAGTTTTGAAATATTGATAATTGGTTGTTTTCCAAATTAAACCAAACCACTAAACCTTGTGTCCCAAACCAACCCAACCCAATAATCTAAACCTTGTGTCCCAAACCTTGAGATTATTTATTGTTTGTTTTTTTCTGTTTAAACCATCTACTAGACTAAGTTTAACAAGACCTACGACAAGCTCTTCATATGCATACTCCTCGTATGCTTATGCGCACAAGGCATACAAAGCGCACCTAAGGCACATGCCTCACACTGTGATGTGCACGTCTTTGGAGAGTACACCCTAAAAATCAAAGCCTTGATGCATTTTGCCTTAGCCTTGCCTCAGTAAAGCCTCTGAAAAGTATTTCACAAAATAGCATAGTAAAAAGTACAGGTATATGGATAAAAACCTCGAGAATAAGAGACTGTGTCTCCTTGTCTTCTGCAATCAACCCAAATGTTTGATTCCAAGTGGGGTTCAGGTTATTTTCAACCACCTTTGATTTAACCTTGAATAATGGCCGAATATGCACAACAACGTAGGGATCCGATTTTCCAATCATTTCCATGTTCTTCAGATCATTTGCCTTCACTACTGTTACTGTAAGCTTACCCTGTGGTTTAAGCTCAAGTTCACTGAATAATAGGCAAAAAGAAGGGTTAGTTCCAACTTGAAATATAACATACTAACGAAGGGGAAAAAAATTATATTACAGATTCAGTTGATGAACTAAAACATCCAAAACTGGGGAAAAAAACTTGAACTGGAAAAGTGTTTAAAAGGATGTATGATAAACAAATAATTAATTTTTTCATCATGAATGAGCATCAACTAAGTAGAATAAGACCCCGAATGGGTTGAACTAAGAACCTCCCTAAGCAAGAAGGATCCTAAGACATGCTTAGATTCTCCCTAACCTAGAAGGATCCTAAGACACACTTTGTTTCTAGAGACCATAATGGATATATGCAATTCAGCAAGCATCTATAAAATTCATTAATATGGCTCAAAACATCAACACACCTGCTGCTCGTAGAGTCACAATTGCGGCCATACTCATGATGACAAATTTTTTATGAGAAGCAAAAGAAGCATAAAGTTCCTAATTTATAGATATTCAGCCAAACTATCCACACGGACAATGCAAGAAGTTGGCAGATTTTTATTATCCAATATTGCAAATCCATCAACAAAGATTTAAATTTGTATTATCTCATTACTCAACTAAAGCAAAAGATAAGTAAAAGAGACTCCCTGTAACACCTAACAAGAAAATACAGATTAAAAGTATATACATATATCTATATGATTACCTTGTATCCACAGGTATACCACCAATAGGAACAACAATCCTGTGGGGCCACTGAAGCATGTCTGTTACAATTGTATTCACAGTATCCTACTCAATTTGACACAACAAGCACAATGAGTCTACATGACAATAACAATCATTCAGAAAAAAAAAGCAATGGCAGTAAAAGACTATAACATCATAATCAAAACTTACATCAATCATATCTGAAATTCCAGGAAGGGCCGTTAAGCTTCCGCCAACAGCCTTCACTGTATAGTCAATTTTAGGCTTTGGCTGAATGAAATGCAAAACATTCATTATTTTCATCACAAAAATAAATTATAGAACACACATTCAAAAAATAATATAATTTATTGAAGAATGACTAATTATGAACTACTCTCCTTGCCAACAAGTCAGTCACCAAATATTTCAGTACATTCTCACTTCCACCATGGGATGTATATTCATATGCTTACTCTCTGGATTTAGAAGCATGCTATCCAACACCAAAGCACACTTTATTATGAACACTTTATAAAGATAGAAAGATCCAAACAGTAACTTCAACCAGCAAGGAAGAGACACAACTTTCAAACCAGAAGAATGGTTACGTGGCAAAGACAAGACTAATATGTAGATATTACCCAGTATTGGCCTTAATTAGTTGAGAATATTGGGAGGGGTGGACTGCACACGAACCTAACTGTAGGAAAATATGTATAGGCTCTCAAACTTGAAACCTTATTTTTGCACTTGGCATCCCAATCTTCTACTATTGCACCAAGCACCCCCTTCTACTTGGCAAGGGTCAGATAAGAATTTGGTCTCATACATTTAATTACATTTTTTAGAACAACTTCCAGCCAAACTTTTCCCCAGTTAAGTGGAAATGATGTGATCAATCTCATGACATCCCATTATACAAAGATAACATATCTTTAAAATGCAAAGACCATCCAACATTCCAAGTTATAGAGAATGAAACTAAGTAGAAAATAATTAAAAGCAACAGGAAAATAATAGGCCAAAACCCCTAATGTAAACACTAAGCACATCCAAATATCCTAATAGAATACCTCAGAAAGTAGAGCAACAACAACAGCAGATATGCAAGGAATATCTTCAGCAAGTTGGAAGATAACACGAACAACTGTGAAAACTTGAAGATCCTTCAACTACAACCAACAATACAATAATGATATTTTCAATCAATGTCCTCCAGTATATTATGATTAGAAAATTAAAATAAATAAAAAAATTACCCAACATTGAATAAATCCAATAGGACAGACCATTTAAAACTAAACTATAAAACCGTTAATGCACCAACCTGAATGGGTATTGAAGCAACCATTGCAGCTTCAACACCTAAAACGATGTTTGGATTACCACCCCATCTGAAGTCAATATCCATGGTAATTTGACCTTTCTTAAGGCTTTGAACACGAATACCTGCATTTGTTAAGTAATTATGCACATAAAAAATCTAAAGAGAAAATGTGCAATGCTTTATAGAAAATCCCAAGCACTTGGTCTTACAGCACAGAATATTGCAGCACCGACAGTTCATGGTTCTTGGCCTATGTTTTCAAAAACTTCAAGTTGATATAACCTATGAGACATTGTTCAGAAACTTCGAGTTGATACAAACTTCTAACATCGACAATCAACCCTTCTTTTTTTTTGGTTGGCAACAATCACAATCAACCCTTCTAAGATAGTAAATTCATCCCTAAACAAAAGCCCATTGATTCTTGGACCCTAATCCCTAGTTAACCTATCCTAACAGTCCTACAACCCTTGCTAAACCACTCTTAATGAAAATCCAGTGAGCCTAAAAAGTTATAAACCTCTTCTAGTTCAAGTCCAAAATCCTTTCTTAATTCCCAATCTTGCCTCTTTTATTCATAAACCACTAAGATTGTAGGGCAGCTTTATTAGGTTGCATCCTACATCACAAACAAGTTATAATCCAACTATGAAAACAGAAGCAATACATCATTCAATTTATTTAAGAATATACCCAAAGCCAAAGGAATTTGATACTGTATCTAGTGCCATTCAAGTCAAGCAACAAATACATTCTTCGCAGGGCACTTAAGAAAATCAGAAGGTGGGGATGAGTATGTCACAACTTTCTGAAAGTGAGAAACAGAGAACACATTTAACATAATTCATAGGCTTCAGCTCAAGCTTTCAACAATGTGTAACAATAACTTCTTAAGTTGCAAGAAGGTAAAATGTTCCACGTTCTTATAGTAATGAAAATGTAACCAGTTTGCTGGAATGTACGAAACATGTTAGGGACTGTTTTATAGTTCTAAAAGAGTGCTCCGAAGCTAGACAAATGACTTGCTTCAAAGCATGGTTATTAAAATTGCAATCCGGATCTTAGGATCGTACAATCCTATGATCCTACATTGCTAAAATGATCCAGATCATTGTAGGATCGGTGATACAACAAGATCGCAAGTAGGATCGTGCAAGATTATATAGGATCGTAGGTAGGATTGTAGATTCTGTGATTTTTCACCTTATTTTTAATATGTATCATTCTAATTTGTATTTTTTACCTTATTTTTAATAGAAAGTAGGATCTTACGATCCTACGATCCGATCCACGAGACCCTCTCATTGATCCTACCTAGGATCCCGATTTTAACAATCTTGCTTCAAAGTTGATGTTTCGAATACTAGATCTGAAGAAATGATCTCTTTGTCAATAGATCTTCATAGATCTCTTTCCATCATGTGGCCACAGATAAAACTATCCACATCACATGCTTAGCTGGAAAGATCTGTTATTAAGTGAAGAAGCTACACGGGAATGTTATACACTGCTTGGTTGATTTTAGAACCATGTAATGCTTACAGTTTTCTCGCGAAAATGTACAATATATCATAACAGAGCCTCAAATGGATTGAAACAATTGCTAATTGTTAATTGTTAATTGTAAAGAGCATAATTTCAGTGACTGAATAGTTGATGGTATGGCCTGCATGGGTAATACACAGGACATCCCAACATCAGAACTTCAAAACCAAGATTCTATGAAATGATTATAAGCTTGCTGAATTCTAAATATTAGAGGAGTAATCATTACACGACTCATCCTACAAAACTTGAAAGCCACTTCTAAAAACCTTGATGATAGATAATATTTTAGAATATTGATAATCAGACATACACAAGCAAATTCATTCATCCTTGTAAGTTGTAGACACCTCATTTTGACGATCTTTAAAACTTAGATACTCTTCTAGAACACCCCCGCCCAATGACAAAAAATACATATATATATAGTCAAATTTTGAGAAAATTGTAAAACAGTTCCTCTTGCTTGGATTTGGACTGAAATAACCTTTAAGATTGGCCAAGGGCCTCAAAATACCCATGGGAGAGGTTTTCTGAGCATAAAATAAATTTATAAATTGACTAAATGCATCCAGGGCTCTCCCAAAACGTGTAAGCTTCCAAACATTATTTTATGTGGAAAAAAAATCTCAATCATTACAATTCCCAAACTTGAAGAAATGAAAATTCCAATAAATCATAATAGAAGGCATTATGAGAACAAGAAAAACGATACAAACAAGTAAACAATTGAGTAAATAAGACAGGAAGAAAAGAACAAATTTAAGCAACATAAGCAGGACGGATGACTGCTCCTGGACTGAGTACAAAAAGCAAGAGCCAAATTAAGCTCTAGATATTGATCATACCTTCAATTTTAGGTGCCACATTTCCAAGAGAGAATTTGTTGAACTTCAATGAAGTAATTCCAGGAGGTCGATATTCTTCTAATAGAGGTTCAACAGATTCTTTTATTACCATTGTTGCCGCCTGAGAATAAAGACAACCAAGAAAATTATGACAAATACAATTAACAAAGAAGAAGCTGGAGCACAGCTGGCAGTAATAAATATGGCAGTGGTTATCAGCACGAAGCAAGCACAAATTATAATGAAATAAATTAGATTTCAGATAACAAGATGAAGGTCTTCCACGCATCACTTTACTCAAGACAGTATCTCCTTTTCTTTAATTTGCAGACAGGCCTGGGTCAAATGTTGACACACACATGGAGTTTCCACCAAGGAAACCTCAGAAAATCAAGAGTCCAAGACACTAAAACATCCACACAATATACATGTTGTGTAAAGCAATAAGCATTGTGTTTCTATGTACAAAAGAGCGCTTTCATACTCTAAAAGCAAGCATTTACATTAGCAAGCATTTACATTTCAATATATCAAACAATATGATATTCAAAATATGCATTTTCATCTATACTTTATCCTACCAAAATAAATAAATAAGAAACATACTAACCTTGACTACATAAAAGGAAAATAATCTTTTTTTTTAAATTTTTTTCATAAGAAAAAAAAAAAAAAAAAAAAAAAAAAAAAAAAAAAAAGATCCTTCAAAAGTATTTGTTCCCTTAAATGTTACATAAAGGCACAAATACAGGAAAAATATATGATCCTAAACAATAGTATTCGTGACAAAAATCAGTTCCACTGTGTGGTATTTTGTCAAATGGGTTGGCATTTTGTTTAATGGGCCCATTAAACTTGCTTCATTTTCCGTCATATATTCCCTCCCTTCAACATCTAGCATTCTCCTCATTTTGTTAATAAATTTAAATTTTGAAAGGGAAAATTCAAGCATACCATATGAGAGGATAAGTATAATGCCATTTCTCAGAGTATATACTTAGAATTACTAAAAGAAGGAATCAGTCATCTGGGGACTTTCTATTATTAACCAAAATGGCTAATTATTCACCTCAGGCTTCAGCCAAAATCAAAGATATATTTGTTATCTTGCAATAAGAATTGTGCCTTTATGGGAGACAAGTCACAATTATGCAACCTTCATGTATTCTTTTACTCTTCTCTGATGTTGTCATTCACCAAATTAGACTCACTTCATCATGAGTCTCAGGCTGAGGTTATTCCATCATGCATCCAATAGTGTATCACCTTGATGCTCTAGAAATACAAAAGCAATCAAATATAATAACAGATGTATTAAGGGTTAGAACGGAGATGATGACATTTTTTTAACAATCAGTAGAAGAGGAATAGGGGACAATTATGCTGCATCGTGCAATAATGAGACTCAAACACACCCAGTAATGAAGCATCTCATCCACTAGGTTAACACTTGGTTGATGGCATTTGATAAAGTTCGTTTTAGAACTGTTGAACCTGCTACATTGCAAATTGGTATGCATTTATCAACTGCAACACTTCCTTTTGACTTTGGACAACATTAAAAGGGAAGTGCACATTTTGAGGGGCCTGCTGAAGGGGTAGCGGAATGAGCAACATCTTTTATCTTAATAATGATGGCATAGAAAAAGGAAAATGAAAGATATTTAATAAGAAAAGCACAAATGTAATATTTTAGTCTTTTAACTTCATATAGATACTCTGTTGTATGTTGTGCTATGTGTTGTGTGCATATGAGATAGGGGGAAGGCAGTGCAGTGATAGGGATAAGGAAGCAATTGAACTATCACAAGGTGTGCAAAGCTCATTAGAGACAATCGAGAAATATATCTCGAAAGCAACAGAAAACAGTATGAAGCTCACAATCATCAATATAAGTAGACGAAACAGAGAACAAGTCAAGAAGATTACATCTGCAACAAATGGCCACAGTTTGTTCAGTTGTTTGTTCATCCATTTCACCTGAAACACAAAGCCAAATGAAATAAGACAAATTGAACAATAACATGTCAAAAAACATGCCAAAAAATCCAATAACATTAAAATAATTTCATAGATGTGCCACTTCTTAAACCATTTCATGTGTGAGTAGTTAAACTTTACATTAGCATGTTCTCCACATTCTAAAAGTAAACCAAAAAAAGAAAGAAGAGAACATATCTCATTTGACTTAATCTTCTTGAAAATCAATAATTTGCTTGTTTCCCACAGTGGAGATCAAGTGTAGCTTCTTTGGTGAATAAAAAAGGAACAACTTAGTGCCTCATATCCAGTCAGACACCAAAAATTGTATGTATCCGAATTCCAACTAATATAATGGGGACTAATATTCCCTTCAATTTGGGTCCTTCTGTTCTTGTCTGTGCTTTTGCTCACTAGTACTTTTATTACATTCTCTCAAGTACTTCGATCAGATATATTATGTAGAACTTCTCAATCTATTCATCTAGTTAAAATTTGCACACTAGTATTTCTTTTGTTCTTCCCAAGATTATGTAAGTTCCACAAAATTAAAAATAAGCTGCATCTCAAAAGCAATGCAAACAATTATTTATTTATTTATTTATTTTTTGATAAGCATAAATTATTAAAGAGGGCACCAAGGGGGTGCAACCCGCATACAAAAAAGACCTATAAGTTGTATGCCAAAAACCTATTCACAGACATCTTCACACCATACTAACCACATAATCACAAAAGTGACCAAGCACCAAGGCTTTCTTCTCCTTCTCCCCACACAAACTCCTCTCCAAGAAAACAAAAGATCCCAAACTTTACAAGGGAATACCCAAATAACTCCAAACATAAGATAAGGTGGAGAAGAAACCACGACTACCTCATCATGTCAATAGACAAAAAGATGGCTAATTGTCTCATCCTCGTACTTCCACATACAACACCAATTAACATATACTTACCTTCTCCTAACCAAATTGCCAATGGTAAGGATCTTCCCATGCATCACAAACCTTGCACAAAAAAAGGCTACCTTAGACAGGTCTTATGGCCCAAACCCCCTTCTAAGGAAAGGCGGATCCCATGTGACCTATAATAGCTTCATAATTTTCACACCAAAAAGGCCAAAAGATAATCTCAACCATCTAACCATATCCCCTCCATCACCAATGCGGATATGACGTGGACGACCAAGAAGGTCCGACAATTCCCCCATTTCAAATCATTTAGCTCTCGCCAAAGGGCAAAGGCTAATTATCCAAAAAACAGGATCACCATCAAACTTAAGATAGTCATAGGCTAAGAAGCACGGACATCAAACACTTCTAAGAAGGCGACATGTCCGTGTCAGACATCAACACTCCTTGTACACTCTCGAACACGTGTCTGATACTCTTTTTTACGTGTCCTTAATTAAATTAAAAATATTAATTTCGGACATGCGTCCAACACTCGTTTTACGACATGTCCGTCACTTCTTGACCATGTCTAGCACTAAAGTTTAAGAATTTGACATAAATATCCTATATTCTTAAAAACAATAATTCTTAAGAATAACGTAATGTATAATTCTTTAAACATATATATAAATAGCTTAGAAGGATGAGGGAAATGCTGCAATTATATATGTTTCCTATAGTTTGTCTAATTTTTAACTACTATGGTCCAATCCAATAATCTAAAAATTTATATAAGCAAATTAGATACAAAATTTACTTAGTATAAAAGAATTATTTAATTTTGTATATAACTATATAACTTTGTCATTAGAATCATACGATCCGCAATTCGAATGATATGATTCGATTCGATTCAGTGGGTAATTGATACCAACAAGTTGTGTGAATCGCCAATAATAGCTATGAATCGTAGGTGAATCGGTGAATCGAATCGGCGAATCGTGAATTGATTCGATTCACTAAAATCGATATTTGGCTTCCTTTTTTGAGTTTTTATTGTTGGAAATGGGTTCACACAACCTTTTGAAGGTCTTTAGCATTACTATATGCTATCTTTTGACGTTCTCCCTTCCTATTTACTCTCAAATACTCAAATCTTAGTGAAAAAAATGAACTTTCTCTCTCTACAATATTTTAGGCTTACATATTCAATGTTATCTAAGGCCTCGTTTGGGAACAGGTTAATTTAATAACTTTTTGGCCATTTAGCTAAAATATGAGCTAAAAAAAACTAGTATGTTTGGGATGACTTTTTGGATTTTTACGAAAAAGTGTGCAAAAAGTAGAGAGAAAAGAGAATCTTTGACTTTTTGGTATGGGTAGTTGGCTTTTTGGCTAATTTAGTAACTTTTTGACTTTTTGGCTAAAATGGAGGGTTCCCAAACGAGGCCTAAGTACTTGCATTGCAAAATGAATTTTTTGAAAGCATCAAGTGAGATTTTTGAAAAAGTTTAGGATTTTGGTTTTTTAACCTCGTAAAAAGTTAAAAACATTGTTGTTGAGCTATTGTTACTTGGAAATTGAAAATTTATCTTTGTTTGCTTTCTTTATTAAGAATAGTTGATAAGAACAAGTATCTAAAAGGCAAAAGGTGAAGTGGTAAACATGGGAATCTGTGTTAACTTCTTACGTAGACCACAGAATCATCATTTAAAACAATATTTTCATTAGTTTAAGTACAAATATTTCATATTTAATAGATATATTTAATATTTAAGTGTGTAGATATATTTTTTTATGTAATTTAAAAAAGGTGACCGAATCTTTAAGATTCACGATTCAGTACAATACCATTTTGATTCACGATTCAAATCTCGATTTGACAACTATGCTATATAATATATTCTTAGATAATATTATATCAACATATAATTATTTGTGGCATGTCCAAGCCGTGTCCATGGAATTTTCTGTGTCAACATATCTGTGTCCCTTGTCCGTGTCTATACTTCATAGCTCATAGGAGCCTCCCCGTTACAAGCATTGTGGGCAACATTAGGAAAAGCCACGTCCAATATCTCCACACTACCAATGTCACATGTTCTCTATTACCCACCACAAACTGGATGAAACTAGAAAAGGAGTCCCACCCTGAATGCCCTTCAACATTTCCACACCACATCACTACACTCCCTTCAACACTTTTCTCTTCACATGCCAATCTCCACAACCACTTCCCAATAAAGCTTGGTTAAAAACAGCAAGTTTGCGAATACCTAAGTGTGCCTCTCTCAATGGGGTGTAGACAATATCCCAATTCACCAGATAATATTTGAATTCCTCCCTAATTTTCCCGACAAAGTCTCATCGTAACTTCTCCAACCGCTTTACAACCGGGCCAGAATAGTTAATAGAGACATGAAATAGGTAAGAAGGCTAAATAAAGTACTTTCAGTCCGAGTCAACCTAGCACCATTGGACAAATACTGGCTCTTCCAACTTGGCACTCCACCGCCGAATCCAAAACCAACGCCACCTTAAAGGAAAATCCAAGGAGGAGACACAAATATGAAGAAGGCAATGTCACAACTATGCATCCCAGCACGTCAACAAAAGCCCCCACATGCACACCTTCTGACCAAGAAAATATTAGGTTCCCCTACGTTTATTCTCAATCCAAAAACTGCCTCGAAGCAAACATTTATCAAAGCTGGCAATTTTAAATTCCATTAACCATCCAACTAAATAACTAACATCTCAAAATTATAAAAGTTTAAAGAATTAATGGTAGCCAAAAGAAAATAACTGGCACAAATTGCATAAAAAAACGTAGAAGAAAGGGAAAAGGTCACCATTCAGAACTTGAAAACACACTAACCTGTTCAAACACAGGAAAAGAAATCCAATCAGGAAAATTGTCGCCACAAATTTTCTTCAAATCATCTCTGCTGAGGGACCCAAGAAGTTTAATATCAACAGCCTGTCAGAGAAATGAAATGAAATAAAAATGAATTTAAACACAATGGTGTACAAGGATTGAGCATATAGTTTGAACAGGAGTATGATTCAACAATCAAAGTGGCCCTTACTAGAAAACTAGTAAGTAAAAAAAAAACCACCTCAAAAATTATAGTTTGCACTAAACATTTCTTCACTAAATTATCAACCTATATGTAATCCACTTTTATGAGAATAACAACCTTCTTATAATTTTTTTGTTGGAGTTATCATCTATGTATGACCTCTCTTGTTTTTCATGTTGTCAATACAGGGAAAACAATCCCTTGCCTAAGAATCAAACACCCATAAATTAACATAGTAACAAGAGCAAAACAACATCCCACCGACCTTAACTACAAAGTGGACAATGATGTGCAGTTCTGCTGGGCTAATATAAATTGCCTGTGAGGGCCATTAGTGGATCTGTTCTTTGAACCTTGGGCTAATATAACTTTGCCCTTGATACTACACTAATTCAAAGGGGCGTGGCGTGCCCGTGAGGGCAGTGGTGGCTCTGCATTCTAAACCTGGGCTAATATAACCTTGTGCTTTGTTACTAATTTAATTCACGGGTGCTTGATCCTGACAGAGTTGAGAAATTTTTCTAGATGAGGAGAGCATTTGAACCTGGCCTATATATATCCCATAAGGGGACATTGGTGACTACTGTGAAGCCTGACCAGAGCTTCTAGGCACATTGACACCCAGATTTTGGGATTACCATGCTGCTTTGGCCACGACCTGCTGGCATCGACAACCCGTGGGCACGGCAAGTCCAGTCCTAGGCACATCTCGGGCCAATGGCATCGTCACACCTTTGGCCAATGAAGGTAGGACACTGGCTTCTCTGAAGCAGCCCAAAGTCAGACTCCTTATAAGATCATTAGCATTTTGACACCATCGAACAGTGTGGACAGGCCCGAACAGAGCTTCCAGGCACATCAAGACCAAGCTTTTGGCATTACCATGCCGCTTTGGCCATGACCTAATGGCAATTATCCAGAGTGGAGGGATGTGTTCGGCAAGGCAACTCCATTAGCCACAATCCGTGGGCAGGCCAAACACACCACTGGCCCAAGGTTCAAAGAATAAAATCACCACTGGCCCTCATAGGCAAAGCTATATTAACCCAGCAGAACTGCACATTATTGTCCACTTTGGGTCCAAGCCCTTGGAGATTTGTCATTTGGTGCATCCAAACACACCAAAACAGATGACATTTGATAACTGACTATAAGTTGGGACTGTTCAAATTCCAGTAAGTTACGTTACGTTACTATCCTAGGAAGTCCCCCCCAAATTTTCAGTTACAAATCAAACCCAGAACCAGAAATGGATCAAAATCTGACAAACACAAGAGCAAACTCATAGTGAATTGCAAAATTAGGTTACCTTGGCGATACGTTTGTTGCTCCGGTACCTCATCATATGACGCCAACCCGCCATTAAAGCGATCCCAAAGATCGTCCCCATAAAAATCCCAGAAATCAAGCCCATTTTCACTCGATTCCGAACCAGTTTTCCTGAGAGAAAAAAAAATCAAAAAATCGAAATGACAACCAAATCCAAAATTACACATCAAACAAATCACCGAACAGAAAAAAACTCTTACACAAATTTTAAAGAACTCGAAAAGCAGATCGATGACAAGGAAGACAAGAGTGATATTGAGTTTTCTATATCTAAAAGTATCGATCGAGCCCTCGTGTTCTTGGCATTTCCTCCAAGATTGAAGAAGAAGAAGAAGAAGAGACAAAGAAAATGAATATTAAAGGCGTGAAGGGCAGTCCGTGTTAAAAAGTAAACCCATTTAAACACCGCTACACACACAGCATTTAATTCCCAGATTTTTAAATTACTTGTGGTCTGTCTCTGTCTGTCAGTTTCTCAAAAGCGATTTTGCACTTATTTCCTTCAACTTTTGCATAATGGTACATGTCCTTTCTTCCCTTTTTGGCAAGTTTTTTCCAAAGATGATGGAGCTTCTCTTTATATTTATGAATTTGTACACTCCTTTTGTTTTTGTTTTTAAGGGGGAAAAAAAGAAAAAAACAAATAGATTGGAGATTTGTAGGAAAATAAATCACAAGTTTTAATTTTGTCAATTTAAATTTAAATGATTTGTTTATAAAGTGAAATTGATTAAAATTTTATATTTTAATTATTAAATTCAATGTATTTGTGTTTACAATATTTTTTTCGTTGGATTTAATGACTAAAATATATATTTTTAATATTACTTTACAAAAATAGCCGATAGTTTAAATTAAAAATAAATTAAAAGATTGGAGTTTAAATTAATAAAATTAAAAATTCATGATTTATTTTGTTATAAAAATTAAACTCTGAAATTTCTTTTGTAAGCTTTTCTATCTTTTATTATAATTCTATTCCTCAATAAAAAATTACTTTTGGTTAATTATTTCACCCCCTCATCTATCACAAAAAATATATTATCTTACTTTGTTTAATTTTAAAATCATACATTTAGATCTTTCGATTATTAAAAATTATTCAAAAGCTCCCTTCTTGAATGGATTAAAGTAAATCAATTTTGATAGTTGAAAAGTCTAATATATAATTTTAGAGTGGAATGAGATTTTAAAAAAATAAAAAATAAAAATTGCGGGAATAATGTATAATTAACCTAATTACTTCTTAAGACAAAAATCTTAAAATTGAAAAACAATAAATTCTCTTCTTACCCCTCATGCCATCATGCCATCGATCCATCTACATTGTTATCTATTGTCAATAGCCCTCTCTTCTCTGCCACCGGCACGTCACCCCTCTACTCAATCAACCACTGCTGCCCCCATCACTATATCACCAACTACAAATGCCAATTTTTTCTTTATCCCTTTCCACTCATCCTCACCATTCATTCTTATTCATATCTTTCCCTAGATCTACCTTTTAGTAGCTCGTGTCAACTCTCAAATCTAATTCTTACCACCTCCAACCTCTTTATTCTATACTCCAAAATCTCTTATGCCCCTTATTAGCTACAACCCTCTTTTCTTTTTCTTTTTTTAATGTTTTTATTACTTTTCACTCTACACACCCATTCTTACCTTTTCTACCTACTCATAATCTATTAATCATATATCTAAAAGCCTTAGCATCATTCTCTTGATCCTAGATTGATCTTTCTTTCACTAGCTTATGATTTACAAAGGAAATGTCGTGAAAGTTTCACAATGGTGGTAGAATGCAGTGAGAAGTAGAGGCATTGCATGTTAAAAGTAAGTCAGGTGGTAGGGGAGAAGTTGAGTGGTGGTTAGAAATTGTAACCCCAAAATAATAATCATTATTTATCCCATGACAATTATTAAATAACAATACGTTTCTAAACATAATAATATCCTTTCATTCATATGATTACATTCCCTTACAAAAGTGTAACACATGCAGTAATACATTCATAAGTCCTACAGCATGTGTTATAAGCAAAAGATATAAAATAAGAGTTAAACAAATAAATGAATACCTTAATGGCTACAACTTTCCAAGTCGATGGTAAGTTAAAACAAAAGTGGGTTTGAAACTCAATATAAGTAAAGCTCTAGGCTTGCACAAAATAAATACAATAAAAACAAAACAAAAAGCTCTTGGCTCCAAGTCCTCTCAAGCTACGGCTTCGGCGGAGGCATATCATCAGTACTTAAAAATAATTTTCCATATAGGGTGAGCCAAAACTCAATAAATATACTCTAACACAATGTATGAATCTTAATAGAGTTATAAGATGAATGCATATGCTTGTGTCAAAACATTTTATATCTCTTTCCAAAACCATGCAATGCCAAGTTTATATCACAATTCATGAAATCATTTGCTTTACAATGGAAATAGGGCAATGAATACAACACTGGGAATCTCTAGGATGTGTCTGCAAATAGGCTACAAGCACTACCAATTGTCATTTTTACTGATACTAACCAGAAAGGTCGGCACCTATCTGCGCGGGTTTCTGGACTTTCACCAAGGACACACAAACCAACTTAATACCACAACTACACTCCTTACCCAGATTCACTAAGGTATTCACCCATTTTTCTTAAAATAATAAAAAATTTCAATGTGTTAAATATGTTATAATACTCAATACAAATGGATGAGAAATTAGTTTCAATTCACCTAATTCTCATGCAATTTCTACAATGATCATAGTTATCCTCCACCGATAGCTCAAAATAGATATTTCTAAACAGATAAATAATTTCCAATAAAGATATACTTTCCAACATTTCAAAATAGGAGTGACAATTCATATCCAATTCCATCACCATCATCATCATTGTTCGATTTCATAAAACCACCATCAATTCCATTTTCTCTTTACAAAATCAAATATTTACAATTTAGGGCAAAATCTCATTTCTTTAAAAATCAACTCTAAGGATAAAAATCTACCATTTTATCACAACTTAACCACATTTACAATCACACGATCATTTCCAGAGCACCAATTTGAAAACCCCTCTTTTAATTTCAAAGCCAAAACCCTAGGTTTTATCCAAAATTTCCAAATCACAATCTTGTTTAGAAAATCAAATAACTAAGTTAAAAACCATACAAAAGTGTAAAGAAATCCCTACCTCAAAGTAAAAGACACGAATAGAAAACGGGTAGAATTCGACGGTGAAAAAAACACTAGATGCTCCAATCAAAACGAAGCCCTCAACGTGCTCTATTTTTTACTCCAAAGGGCGAGGGTTGAGAAACCACTAGATCAAAATTTATTTGAGGTTGAAAGATGGTTTCTATAGAGAGAGAGATAAGATCTGAGGTTTTGAAATGTTTAGAGAGAGAGATGAAAAAGTGACTCAAAAAGTAACTTTTCAGAACTAATATATGCACAGACCGCACAAACGACCAAAACACCGCTTAAGCGACCAAAACACTACTCGAGCGATTAGACACAAAAAGAGAGATCGCTCGAGCGAACAAAGTACTGCTTGAGCGAAGAACACTATTTTCCCAGTACTTTTGCAGACCTACAAAAGTATTGAGAGTTCTAAAAGACCGCTCGAGTATAAGAAGAACCGCTTGAGCCAAGATCGCTCGAGCGCAAGAAGCACCGCTCCAGCGAAGAATGCCATACTTCCAGTAGTTTTGCAGACCTACAAAAGTACTAGAAGCTCTCAAAGTTCACTCGAGCGCAAGAAAGTTCGCTCGAGCGATCAGGCCAAAATCTAGGCAGTAACAGTTTTGAAAAACTAACTCCCAACTTGTTTCAAACACAACCAAGACACTCCAATGACCAATCTCAACAAGGAATATGATGGAAGAAGACATGAATAACTCTCAAGACAAGAAAGCCTAGATCCAAAACAATGAACAAGTCGGGTTCAAGCTAGGATTGTTATAAAAGCTGTGGCTAGAATGGATATGAGATTAGCATTTTGAAAATTATAAGGATATTGAGAGAAATAATGTTAAGGACAATGATATGTTTAGAATTATTCGGGTATAAGAAAATAAAATTAAAATCCTTTGTTGCACTTTAATTTAAGTAATGGTTGTTTTGGTAATAGCCTAAGGCTTTGCTTGGTTGTGATTTATAAACGTGTTTCTACACGTGCGTTTGAGTATGATGTTTGGTTGTTGTTTTGGAATCAATTTTCACGAGCTCTGCAGAGAGCTCTGTGCATCAGCCGCAAAATTTTGCCCAAGGGAAGACCGCCCGGACGTCCTTAGGGACTTCCACCCGAATGTCCTCCGCTGTACAGATTTTTTTTTTTTTTTTTTTGGGCAATTGATTTATATAATTGGGAAAAATATTTTCTAAATTTTTTTTAATTTTTAATGTGCTTTGAAATAATTTTGAGTTGTATGTTTAGTTATGAGTTGTAAATTTTTGTATCACATATCAAATATCACATCAACAATTCCCCACTCAAATCAAACCTCTTTTCAAAAATTATTTTCAAAACTCTTTACCAAACAAATTTTCTACACTCAAATCATAATTCTACAACACATAAACTCAAAATACAACTCATACTCTCAAATCACATTTACAAAATATAACCAAACACAGGCTTAATTTTTCTCTTTATTTCTTATACGTTTTTTCATTAAAGAAAAAGCAAAAAAAAAAAAAAAAACAACAACAACAACAACAACAATCAATTTTCAAAACAACTAATACATGTTCTATACACCATTACTTTGGGCCCACCTCTCTTGTAATGATGTGATAATCTAAACAATCTAGATGGATCCTTAGCATTTTTTTTTGTGACAATTAGTGGAGTGCGCATGCCTTGCACGTGATTTTCATCTAATTTGATATAATATAATATAATGTAATTAGTTTTTAAATTACTTGTAATTTTTCTTGTAATATAGATAATAATTTTTAAAAAAGAATGGACATACTAAACAATGCATCCTTTTATAAGTATATTGTATAGACAATTTAGCAAAATCGTGAATAAAATAGAACATATATAACGTTTAAAAATACAATAAATAAGTTCTTAAATACATAATGTTACCAAAAAGAAAGAAAAATGAATAAATAATTTTTGGGACTGGTTTCCTGTACAGTGAACATCCTGTATAATGAAAAAGATAATATTATTCATAAGAATCATTCATGCTTCATGCAGAAAATGTGTGAAATTTATTTTGTAAGAAAGTGAATTTTATCTTAATGTTTCGATCCATATAGAAATTGCATAAATAATTTCATAATATTTATAGATCCATTGTTATGAGTGTATTTAACTTCATTGTCAATTTACATTATCAAATTTTTTTATACGAATCATAAATTATTATATGTTAAACTTTATCAAAGAATTAATGTAATGGACTAACTTTTGCACCATTAAATTCTGGTCATGATAGTTGGCCATCATTTGATTTATCCATTTTATTATTGTGAGTAATATGGGCATCTAAATAGAAAATAGAAAATAATATTTTTTTCATGCAACCGTATCGAACCACAAAGAGAGAATGAAAAGAATTTGTCTTGAAGGCAAAATCTGTTTATATATCAAACTCTACGTATTTTTTTTTTTTTGGATAAATAAAAGCATGCTAATTGTAAGTTGTAACTGATGCACTAGTTTAAGTCTAAATTTAAACCATTTTAGATTATATTATATATATATATAAATAGTGACCATACTTTTTTGATTCAATTAGATAGGGGAATAGAGACCTATTCAATTGAAAATAATGTACTAACCAAACATCATTTAGTTTCAAACTCCAACAACAAACTGTTTTTTTTTAAAAAATAAAAAAATAAAAATATAAAAAAAATAAAAAAATAAAAGAAAAAGAAACTTTCAATATTTTTAGTAACGGTAAATAAATTCAAACTTTGAATTTCGATATGATTATAGAATAAATTTTATATTTGTAAATTATTAAATTTGAGAGTTTAATTTCTCATTCACTTTTTGAATAAATGAATATTTTTTGCAAAAGTAGTTATCATAGTGTGGTTTCAAACAAACTTGAAACCCATCTCGAATTCAATTTTTGGGAGAGTGAGAAACCCTCCGACCAGTCATGTCGAGAAGGTACTGTTCGTCAGTGGTGACGTGATACTTAGCGTAACAGCTCTTGAATTGGATGACGGTGTCGACACCATCAGCTCTAAACCTCGCGGCACGCTCTCGCCGTTGATAAATCACCTTTGTCTCTTGCACAACTTCCTTTCCACTCACTCACAACTGTGTCATCTCCACTCGTCGCAGTCTATCAAGACATCTCATCTTCACTTAAGATTTGAACTCATTATCGGAGGCAATCAGTTGATGCAATTTTCTTTAGCAACTTCTAATGCATGTCATGACCACAAAATTCTAGCTAATCTTATCAAGTATTAACCAAACTCTCACCAACTAATTTGCAACCCATGCTCTAGTGTAACTATTCATACCTTCAATTATTCTCTCTTCATATTCAACAAAGGTGTTTTTTTTTTTTTTTTTTTTTTTTTTTTCATGTGGTGAAATGGGTAAGGAATGGGTGTATGGCAAGGAACGATGCTCTGCTGGCCATGGGTGAGGGAAGAAAGGGCAACAATGGGAAGGGATGTCACCGAACATGATTTTTACGAGAGACAAAACCATTATCTTTTTTCTTCAATGCAATTTAAACCGTTGAATAAACAAAATGATGAAGTGGCATCATCTCATTTACAATACTTGGCAGTCTATTTTTTGGTAAATTGCAGATAAGCCACTCTTTTATTATAGTAGTAGATAGATGGAAGCAATAATTTGTATATGCCGTTTCATTCAAATGTGGCAATGATTTATTCTTGTCGTTTCTTTCAAATACAATTATAAAAAAAGTATTTTTGGAATAGAAGAAAAGTAATCATATTATGATGTTTGAAGGTGTGGAAGAAAAGTAGAAGAGTAGTAGAATTATTATTAAAAAAGAAGAAGAGATAATTGTTGAAAAGTTCAAATTAAGGGGGGTATAAAGTATTAAGTCTAGTAGATACTTTTTGCTGGTGAGAGGTCCACCCTTTGTTATATAGTTTGGTGAGAAGTCCTTGTTTTGTTTTGAAATGCATTTTGTTTTCAATTTTACATCTTAATTTATCTGTCGACTTTTTTTTATTTGTTCATTTTTTTTGACTATCTGTTCAAATTTATATCTATCTATTCAAATTATTTTCTATCTGTTCAAATTTTTTGATTATCTGTTCAATTTTTCCCCTATCTGTTCAAATTTGTTTGACTATTTGTTCAATTTTTTTCCCCATCTATTCAATTTTTTGACTATCTATTTAATTTTTTCCCTTATCTGTTCAATTTATTCTCATGCATACAGAGATAGATAGAGAGAGAGGACCTATAATTTCATCTGTTCAAATTCTCAACAATGGCTATATGTTCAATGTTTTAAATAGCGTTTAACTACAATCATCACTATTTGTTCTCAAAATTGGCTAAAAAAATCATGAACAACTACAACTAGAAAAAAGAAAGAAAAAAAGATCTAGAGAGAGAGGATTTGGGAGTTTAAACTACCAGATTTGTTCAACAATAACAGCAATCAACAACTAAAAAAAAATTCTTAAAAAAAAACACAGATCAGTTCATTCACCCACAGATCATCACACCACAAATTCATCATCATCATACCACAGATTCATCATCATCAACAACAACAACTAAATCCTAAATAACAACAAGAACTACAAAAAAAAAAAAAACTCAGATATGATGTTTCTTTGTCAAAGTGGGCCAGCAATCTACACGACTTCTCATTTTTCAACTTTCTCTTTCTTTCTCAATCTAGATTTCTACACAAAAAAAATAAAATAATAATAATTCAGATCAAATTACACATTAACAATAACTATAGGAGGGTATGTTTGTCATTTTGTAAGGAAATCATTGTCCCAATATGAATTATCTCATCCCTCCTGGAACAAAACTATCATATATGCGGGATAAAGGGTTCTGGAATAAGTTATCTTGAGTCATAAACTATGAAGAAATGCAGAATAATTTTATCCCATGATAAAATAATCTTATCGTGCCTTTTATTTGCAAATCAAACATAAAATTCAACTAGATTTTAGAGAATAAATTTGGGCTTTCATGACAAGTTTTGATATAAGATGCGAGTGAATTGATCACTTCAGATTTTAAATGAGACAAAATTTCTTGACCACTTTTGAATATTTGGTCATTTAACATAATGAATAAAGCATCAATTGGGCAAAATAATGGTCCATGGGTTAGATGCATTTAAAATTTATAGTTTTGTTAAAAGAATTTTATTGTAAAGATACAAAATGTAATTGCAATCCTATAGTAATTATTTTTAAACCAATCAATGGTATAAGAAGACATTCTTGTTGGTAAAATTTTATTTGCAAACACACAAAACCAACTTAAAAAATTTAATTAACTTTTATGAGCTTATTTTTAGTTTTTTTCCTCTTCAAATTGACGAAGTAAATAAGTTGAAAAACATGAAAAGATTGATAATTTCTATCTGGAATTTATATAATTGTTAATTATGATTGTCTACACATAATTTTCTTCAAATTGTAAATAATTTCCTATCAATTAAACAAAATAAGTACTTTGTTTTACTTTGCATGTGAACATTGTACAACCCTTGTGCAGTTCAAATTAGGCAAAATAATTCATATTTTGTTCATGGAAAATATTATGGTATACACTCTTTAAAATGTGTTATAATTAAAGAAAAAAAAATGGTATAGTTTCATATTTTTTGAGTCATAACTAAAAAAATAAAAAATTGTCATAACCAAACACAATATGAAACATAATTAAATAATATAATAACTACAAAAGAAAATTAATTATAATTAAAAAAAATAATATAACTAAATATAATGCACCCCTTTAAAGAGTATGTATGTTAAAATTTATCTTTGTTCATATATTATGAAGAGGGAAAATGCTATGCACCCCAAATAATTTACCAAATCTTTTTACCAAACCTCTCACATGGGATGTGGGACCCATACAAATCCACATGTGTCTGGGTCCCACACTCATGTGAGAGGTTTGGTAGAAAATTTGATAAATTATTTAGGGTCTCTAACATTGCTCTTATAAAGAGTAGTCAAGGGTACATAATGGTAGGAATGGCAATTTGAATCTGGCCTGACGGGGACCTAGTCTCCTGACCCTGATTGGAACGATTTTTTCCCCAAAAATGCCCTCGACGGGCCAGGGATGGTATTTGAAAATGAATCCCTGAAAAATTTCGGGCTAGGGACGGTGATACATTTCCTGTCCCCAACCCGTCCCTGTCCTCGTTTCCCCCAATGTGAAATTACTATTATACCCCTATATATATATAAACCAAACCCTAAAACACGTACATAACCTCACACTGCCTCTCATCTCTCTCTCTCTTCGCAGCTCCTTTCCCCTCTTTCTATCACCCGCTGCTCCACCATCGGCTCCACTATTCAACAACGAGAGTCAATCGCAACTCATCTCCCATTTCTCTCTCACCGATGCTCTACCACCACCTCTGCCATTCCATCACCGCTTCAGCTATTCGACGATGAGAGTCGAGTTTAGATCTGGAAGATTTGGTTGCGGCGGTTGGAGATCGGGGATGTCCTCGTTTCGTCCTCACCCCCCTTCATCCCTCAAAACTCACATTCACTTCTCTGTCCAAGTCCGAGAAGACGACGTTGATAACGACGAATCCAAGCCCATCTCATCAAGAACACCCTAATTTTCATCACAATTAGGTAAAAAATCGCAGATCTATCTCTTTGTTTTTAGATAATTTTGATTTTTAGGGTTTGGGAAACGATGACACATTGCGAAATTGTTTATTTTTTGTGCAATTTCAAGTTAAATTTGGGGATTTTGTAGGAATTTGATAGATTAGAGCTTTTAGACTCGTTTTTTTTTTGTTGATGATGATTGTTGATGATGATGATGATGAAACATGCGGAAACATATTATTATTTATTTATTTATTTTTTTTTGTTCTTGTATTGAACAAAATTCCAAAAAAAAAAAAAAAAAAAAAAAAAGGGGGTCGGGGATATTTTGGGGTCGGGAAAACCTGATCCCCGTTAGGGGGTGGGGTAAGGATGGCAATTTGAACCCGACCCGACGGGGACCTGATCCCCTGACCTCGATTTGAGCGATTTTTTTCCAAAAAATATCCCCAATGGGGCGGGGATGGTATTCAAAAATTAATCCCCGATTAGTTTTGGGCCGGAGATGGGGATAAGTGTCCCAGCCCCATACCCGGCCCGTCCCCGTCTCCGTTTGTTCCCGAAGTGAAGTTACTATTTTACCCCTATATATATATAAACCAAACCCTCATCCTCATCTCACTTAAAGCTCTCTGTCTCTGTCTCTCTCTCTTCCCTCTACTTTCACTCTCATACCTCTCCTCCTCCTCAACACCACTGCCACTGTCCGTGACACCGATCATTCTCTTTCGTCGTCCATTGCCTCTGTTATCGCAGTCACAGTCACCCATCTCCTCCGTCGTCGTCGTCATCGATCATCCACTCTTGTTCGTTGCAGTCACCGTCATCATCCTCTGTCGTCCATCGTCGCCGATCTCCTCCGTTGTTCGTCGCAGTCACCATCGCCTCCGTCCACCATCGCTTCCTTCAATCTTCTTCGTCGTCGTCCATCGCCGCCGATCGTCCACTCTCTCTCACAGATACACAGATCTCAAATCTGTTTGTGTATGTATGTATACATGTACGTGTGTGTGTCAGATTGTCCATTTTTTTGATGTTGATGTTGAAAATGTATATATGTATGTGTGTGTGTAAGATTGTCCACTCTCTTTCACAAATACACATTTGTAAGATTGTCCTTTTTCTTTTTTTGTTTTGGTAGTGGATTTGTTGATGTTGATGTTGAAAATGAAACAATTGAGGATGATGATGATGATATTGTTGTTGATGGAGTTGTTGAAACATATTTGGGCTGGGGAATTTTCCGGGTCACAGAAACTTGATCCCCGTTAAGGGGACTGGGACGGGGACGGTGATAGGTTCCTCGTTGAGGATCGGGGCCGGGGACGGGGAGATTTTTACAATCGAGGACGGGGAGTGTGATCCCCAGCCCCGTCCCGGTCCGTTGCCATTCCTAGAGCGGGGTGATGGGTTCCCTGCCAAGGATCGGGGGAAGGGACGGGAATTTTTTTACCTTCAGAGATCGGGAACGGGGAGTGTCCAATTGTGTCCTGTCCCAGTCCGGGGACGAGGAGATCGGGGACGGGGAGATTTTTACCTAGTCCTGTCCCAGTTCGTTGCCATTCCTACATAATGGTGTCCAATTGTGTAATAATTGTTTTTCCTTTTAGAAACAAAACATCAAATGATTGAATTGGGCCTCCAAAAGGCAGTGTGGAACTTTTATGCATCATTTCAAAGGAGAGAGAGAACAAAAACAATATTAAAGATGGAATAAGTGCACATTAGTAAATTATTGTTGGTTCATTGATAAAGTAAGATAATTGCAAGTTAACTTTATACCAAAAAACGGTTTTGTAGTTTTTAAAAGCGAACAATTTCTCCAACTTGAAAATTGGATAATATTTTCATTTATATGATTAATAAATTTCTGATGAAAATGATGTCAAATGTTATATAAATTAAACTTTTAAAGGAGTCTAAAAATTATACAACCCCGTTTTGTAGCTCGAAACTTATGAGGCTCGAATGGCCTGAAACCAAAACGACGACGTTTTTTTTTTTTTTTTTTTTCTCTCTGAAGGTGAAGAACATGAAAGTGAAGAAGAAGAAGAGAAGAGGGAGCTGGACAACTTCATCAACATCTTCATCAACAACATCTTCATCAATATCATCATCAAAAACAACATCTTCATCAACATCATCATCATAAAAAATAACATCTTCATCAACACCATCATCATCATCAACACATTATCATCATCAACATTTCTTTTTTTTTTTTCTAGATCCAGATCTACTTAGAAAAAAAAAAAAAAAAAGGAAAAAAGAAAGAAAGAAAGAGAAAACAGAGATCTTCATCAACATCATCATCATCATCAATAACATCTTCATAAATATCATCATCAGCATCATCATCAACATATTATCATCATCAACAATTTTTTATTTTTATTTTATTTTATTTTATTTTTCCAGATCTAGATCTATTTAGAAAAAAAAGAAGAGAAAACAGAGTCTAAAAGAAGAGATCGCCATTACCCATCGGCGCCGCTACCATCACTGTCCTCCTTCTTGTCTGTCGCCTCTTCTCTCATCTTCTCTCATCTTCTCTCTCTCTCTCTCTCTCTCCCTCTCTCCCCTTTTCACCTCCCTTTGTCTGTGTTCGAAAGAAAGAAAAAGAAAGAAAGAAAATAAATAAATAAATAAAAACACAGCCCAAAACGACATCGTTTTGGGCAGTTGGGCCATTCGAGCCGGATGAATTTCGAGTTACGAATCATTTTTCAAAATTATAGGAGTCGGTAGATTTTGATTTTGATTTTGATTTAGTTGGTAGGTAGGTGTGTATTATAAAATTCTCTTTATTATTTTATGTGTCTGATTTTAATTTTTTGAATTTAATTTTTTTTAAATTGATTTTTTTATTTTTTAATATTTTTTTATTTTTAGTGAATATTTTTAAAATTTTAAGCATTTTTATTTTTATTTTTTCAGATGCACCTAAAAAGTAAAATATTTGTAAAAAAATATTTTAAAAAATTGATAAATACATAAGAATACGAAAATTGTATTGAATTCTTGTATTTTAGTGAATTTTCTAAAAATTTTATTTCAAAAATATTATACTTTTTAACTGTATTTATGTTAGGTATATCTAAAAATTAAAAAAAGTTGCTTAGAATATTTTAAAAAAAATTTAATAAAAACAAAAAAAAATATGAAAAATAAAAAAATTAATTTTCAAAAAAATAAATTCTAAAAATTCAAACCAAACAAGCTGTTTCTTATTTTAAGTTTAACCACTTGGATTTGCCAACTCACTTGATAGGGATGGAGTGACATACATGCAATACTTAGAGCATCTCTAATGGTGTATCAAAATTTTCATTAAATTTGAGTAGAAATTGGCCTAGTTTGGCATAATACAAAAAATTCAAAAAGTCAAAAAGTCACTATCCTATTTAAGTCACATCATCTCATTTAAATCACATCATCTCTCTACCACATCGCTTCAAACCCAACCCATATTTCATATTTTTTCGTAAAAAGTCAAAAAGTGCACTTATTTAGACAATTCCAAACAATAAGTGCTCCAATGAAGATTTTTGAAAATTCATCAGAACACTGGTCAACTGGGCGGATGTTCAACCGGTTGATCAGGTAGTGTAAAATTTTCACAATTTTTTGCCTTGAGGTGGTTATCTGAGGGTCGACTGGGCAGACGACTGGCGGGGTCAACCTGCCAGTATAATTTTTTTACAAATTTTTGCCTTGAGATGGTCATCCGGGGGACATCTGAAGTGATATTCAGGGGGCATTCAGTGGCGAAAATCAAACGAGTATGAATAATGATTTGATGAAAAGTACACTGGTCCTTAGTTTGATGAAAGAAAAGTAAAATCCTAAATTTGATACCTATTTAATGAAATTGTTGGAGCAGGAAAAACAGCCATCTTTCATCAAATTTAAATTTGATGACAGATTTGAGTAACCATCGGAGATAGTCTCATAGGGGTAAAACCTTCTTTTCAACTTATTTTAATGGTCATGTTAATCCATATAATTTCAATTTGCACACATTTTGTAAGGCTTTGTTTGGAATGTGGGTTCGTTTTTTGTTTTTTTAGTTATTTTAGCATGTGGTTAAAAAGTCTCGTTTAGGATGGATTTTTTGATTTTTTCACTTTTGTGAGAGAAAAAAATATAATGATTATAGTTTGGAAGTGACATTTTTTAACCTAAGACTAAAAATCTTATTGTCTTTTTGTGACTATTTTAGCTCAAACCCGCCCCAACCCTTTTATGCCAAACCAGTGCTTAGTTTTTGTGGTTTGGATTTTGCTCATGTAGTGATTTTTTTGATCTTTTATAAAATATATGTATATATAAATAAATAAATAAATGATGTGATAATTTATATGAAACAAGCAAATAAACTATTTATTTAGATTATTGTCAAATCTCCCCAAGTTTATCCCTTTTAAGTTTTACAGTGTAGTTTAAATCAGTCATTAAGGACTTCTTCTTTTTCTTTTTAAATTAAAATTTTAAAATTATGCGTTTGACCATTATTTAATGCACATTTTAAGCAGTAAATAAACTAAAAATTACTAATCACCATATAGAAAATGCTAATAACAATCCTTTAGTTGCCATAATCATTGGAAAACATGTAAGAGCATCCACACCAATTTCTTTAAATTTTTAATCAAATTAAAGTTATTTTGTTATTTTAAGTAGTCACATTTTAGCACCTACTGTATCAAACTCTTTATTCTAACTTATTCTTGTTAAATATTATTTTCTTATTGTGTTTGTTAGTCTTTCTTTTTTTTTTTATTAAATTGATAAGTTACCAATCAAACAATTCTTAAAAAAAGTAAAAAAATAAAATAAAATTTGCCATTGACCGGTTGACTGGCCGTCCGGCCGGACATCCGGTAACACACAAGTAGCAATGAATAGCCTTGCTTGTTCTAACGAGTTACTGTAGCCATCGAAAATTTTGACGAACTGCAATCGAGTTTGATGGAATTGATTTTTTAAAATTTATTAGTTAAAAAATGATTTTGAAGAGTTTGATGAGAATGCTCTAAAAAAATATGTTAAAATGTGTAAGGGTGTATAAAAATGTTGAAATATGTAAAAATTATATTAACATATTTTCATTTTGTGTTCTTGATGGCAACTCAATGACTCTCATTAACATGTCCCTTATCATAAGGTTACAAGATTAGTACTTTTAACTTCCATTTATAAATGATCAACTTTTAATTTTGAATTACATAGTAACTTAAGTTTTTAGCTTGTTTTTGTGAACCTGTTTTCAAATTTGAGTTAATTTTTTTAAATATATTTTAATTCGATTTAGATTAGATGATGCTAAAAATTAAATAAATTTCAAAAAAAAAAATATATATTTTATGCCTAAAAAGCCTAAAATTAATGGATTTTTAGTTTAACCGAAGCTAAAAAATAGAAGATTAAAATTTAAAAATAAAAATCATAAAAAAATATTAAAATGACTCTGAATTTTAATGAGTTTTAAAATGTATTTAAAATTGATTTATTTATTTAACAAACTGAACTCAAATAAACTTTTAACGAATCAAATACGAGTCAAACTCAAATTGTTTATTTTGTTTATCACCCTTAACTAGGATTGCATAAATTGAAAGTATATGAACTGAAATTATACTCACTCTGTCTCAAAATGTTAGTCCTTTATTCTATTTTTCATCATTTCAAAATCTTAGTCTATTTTTAAAAATTAATGACTAAAATAATATGAATTTCTTATTTTACCATTCTTTTAAATTCATTAACAATACAAAAAATATAATTATGACAACTAATATTTTTTTTAAAAATATATAATTAAAGGGTAATTTTAAAAAATTAATTTTTTTATAATGCAATAATTATACTATTAAAAAAAATTAAAAGAATTGTTATTTTGAAACGGATGGAGCACAAGTAATTAACCCAACAGAAAAAACAAAGAAAGAAAGCAGGGAGTCAATACTTATCAGAGAAACATGTGATGAAAGAATTGTATTTGAATCTAGTGCCAAAACACAAAACACGAAATGGCATCCGTTGAAAAGTTCATCCTGCAGCTGTAACCAAACAATATATTCCATGTGAGTATGCCAACCCAACCCACGTTCTCAAACCCCAACTTTAGCCTCAGAAATCTTCCAAATTACAACCCCCGCCATGCTAATAATAAACAAGCTCCAAAAAGGACATCCCAAATCTCCCAACGCAAGTTAGCACCGCCACTAGTCTGCTGGTTGGTGGTGACCACCGTGCCGGGTGGCGACGGAAAATCGGACGGCGTCGGAGGCTCGACGTAGGGCGGAGGAGGAGGCTGGTTGAGGCTCGGAGGGAGGCCGAGGCCGTGATTGACGAAGATCTGGAAGGCCATCCCTTGCTGGCACTGGATCGTGTCGTCGGCATCGGAGAAGAAGTAGTTCGTCCCTTGGCTCGTCAACGGCACGGGGATCACCATCGCCTGCCCGAACTGGTTGCTGCCTCCGCCGTACTGGAACGTGTCGTCCGATGCGTCGTCCATGCTGCAGCTCTGGTAGGTCGTGTCGTTGGTGGTTTGGATCACCGTCTGATTCGTGCTTGTGTTGAATACTACACATTATCACAAATAGAGAAAAGTAAGGTCTGTTTGGTTGGCGAGAAACTAACAGAAAGGGAAGTCAATTATTGATGTTCTTAGGCATTTCGTTAAAAATGCAATCCAAACGGGGACTCATTTGAATTGATTGTGAAAGCTACTACTAGTTAGGATGTTTGGATTGCGAGAAAATGAGATGAAGCAACAGACTCGGAGATATAAATCAGGGCTAAGCAAAACAAAAATACTCCTATGAAAAACTGAACCTAGCAGAACAACAGAGGACTTAAAATCAATAGATTTTGTATGTTTTCATGCATTCTAACTGCAATCGAACAAATGGAAGATACATTTGACCTCGAATTGAGCAGATCATGAGAAGTAACGCAGTAAGTAAAGATTAGGTAACTAAAAACTACTTAATTTTGCTTTCTATACCTGCATTTTCTCGGGAATCAAACAGAACTGATCTTAAAATCAATACGCGTTGAAATAGATCAGGAAACTTGCTCTCTCTGTACTTTTCCCCAAATTTTCTCGGTAAACAAACGACAGATCAAGCGAATGAGCAAAAAAAAAAGTATGGGAACTTACTTAGATAGTCACCGAGATTGAAGGTTTGAGAGGCGGCCCAAGAAGTGTAATTAGTGGAGGAGGTGTTGGTGGTGGTGTTGAAGAACCATCCGGAGACGCCGCCGACGGTGTGGTTGATGTATTGAGTGGCGGCGGGGGTGTCGGATGCGACGGCGGCGATTGAAAGAGCTATGACGGTTAGATATGCCATGGTCGCCATTGCCATGGCTTCTTGTTTGCCGGCCTTTGAATTTGAGTCTCTGATCTCAAAATTGAGGTGGGGTTCTACTTTGTCAAGATAGACTACGGGGTTTTATAAGATGGAAATCATGGAAGGTAGTTTCGCTTTTGCTGCGGTTAATTAATTGGGTTTCTAAGTTCACATCTGTTTAACATTAATTAATTAATTATAATGATATTCGTTTTAATAATTTAAATTATCTATTTTATGAGAAATTTTATTATACACATTTTCTTATTTAGTTATAATTAATTTTTTTATTTAATAATGATTTTATTTTAGTTATGTTTCACACGAGACTTTATTTATGCCCCAGTGTTATTATTATTATTATTTTTTTTTGGGTGTTTAGGTTAAAAAACATGAAATTATATCATTTTCTTTTTTAATTATAGGTCTCGTTTGTTTTCAGAGGTAGAATGAAGGGGATTTATAGTGACGGGATTAAGTAAATTTGTGTTTGTTTTGATGATAGTTGTAAGTGTAGGAATTGTTAAATTATTTTTATATAAAATAATAAAACAAATAAAAAATATAAAAAATTAAACATTAATGTTTTAAAAACAACTCCCAATATGTAAAAAATAAAAATAAAAATAAAAATTCTAATTCCCTTACTATTTTTCTAATACCACCTCCACCTCCACCTCCTCTATCCTAATCTCTTTTTCAACCTCCATCTTAATCCCCCTCTTCCATCATAATCCCTTCCCTAATTCTACAAACAAACACAACACTAAATAACCTCACTTTCATCCTAATTCCCTCAAATCCTTTACACCCCAAAACAAACGGGGCCATAAAGTATATACAATACACACCTTTTTAGAGGTGTACCATAGCCTTTCACTTATTTTATAAATCTTTCGGGATATTGTTAACAAAATTTTTGTTAAGTTTAGATCGACAAAGTTTTAACTAAAATCTCACCAAACAACACAATGATCAAGCAATTGTGTTGAGGTTCTATACCTTGAAAGTTCTAGGACTTCTTTGAAGTAAAAATAATGACAAAACAAATAAAAAAAAAGAGAGAAAGAAAAAGATGATGATGATGTAAATGATTGAATGAACAATCAAATACAAGTATATCAAGACTACTTGTATGTAGATTAGATCTACTCCTTGGATAGAAAAGAAATAAAAATCAAGTCATGTATTGATTTGTTGGTCTTTTTTTACAATAGAGCCATTAATAGCAATTTATACAAAAAAAAATGTAGGAAAAAATTTCTATAAATCATCATCTAACTACCCATATAACTTCCATCTTCTTACATTGGCATTTGTCCTCCATCTCTTGAATCTTCAAAACTCGACTTAATTTCTCTTAACTTCTAAACCTAACATAGGATTGAGATTATTAGTTCAAAGATTCACAAGCCCATGTTTGATTGCAAATGTTATTAATCAGATTATATGCACAGTTGTTTTTAATAACATATTTATTGTTAATTTTTTTAGAGACAAATGTAATAAAATAAAAATGTTACAATTATGGAATCGAACTAATTTATGAACGATTGAACCGTTAAAACAAGATTTGTGAAATGAAAAAAATTCAACCTTGAAATCATTTCTTTAACGGCAGAAGTATCACTATCTAGATTGATGAGTGTTGCTCGGACCTGTAAAGTTCACTATATGTCTTGTTTTTATGATATAAATTGTTCATTTTATAAAATATTTTATGTATATTATTTACACAAAAAATGTCATCAGTTCAATCTTTTGCATTTGTCACAAAAAAAAAAAAAAATGTTTTAAAAATATACTTGTGGCATATTTTTTTAAAAATAAATGTAATAAATGTAATAAATTATAATTATTAGTTTTTATATAATGAATGATATACATGAACAATTTTATAAAATAAAAATTTTAATTATCAAAACATAAGTTGTGATAGCCTTATTAATCCGAACAAAACCCTTCCATCCAAATATATTGTAGACTGAGGGAAGCCAAAGCTTTCAGTAAAAATATCACAAATCTTGATGGATACGCATAGTTGTACACTTGAGGCCAAAGTGAAAATTTTAATTGACTTTTATAATTATTTTGTAAATCAAAATCATATAACCTTCATAATCAAAATAATTTTGATAAAAATATTTTATTTTAATTTTATTATCATTCTTTTCTCGTCTTGATTGAGATAAGAAAAATTTGTAAATGTGATAATAGGATTCTTTTTGTGTCCAACAAGAAATGTCATTTCTCTCTAATTTTTTACTATTTGGCTTAGAAATCAAAAAAATTGAGTGTAAGAAAAAGGTTGAGACCTCATTTTTTCTTGACTCCCACCACCTACAATGTATTAGGATTTGTCAATTTTTTGTTTTTAATTTTTTTTTTCTCCTGTCACTCACTGACATGTGTCTGTGGAGCGTTGTGGGGGTCAAGGAAAAATGGAGTCTTTATCATTTTTGTTGATTGTATTCTTTATAAATAATTTAAGATAGGTAAATTATATTGAACTCTCTTCAAATTTGAAAAAAATATAATAAATTTTATAATTTTAACATAATTACATAATTTTTTTTTTTAAAGCTCGTTTGGCATCCGGCTTTTTTGAGATTGGTGGCTTTTTTAGACAAAAAAAACAAAATATGTTAGAAAGTCAATAAAATAAAATGTCATATTCAAACCATAATTATTTTATTTTTTCTCTCACGAAAGTCAAAAAAGCCAATCCAAACGAACTTTTTAGTCGGGACTAAAATAGTTAAAAAGTTAAAAAGTCAACCCAACTTCCCAAATGAAGCCTAGTAAGATTAAAGAAACCTAAACTAATACAAGCGATATAAAAATACAAATATAAAATAAAATAAAATATATAATTCAGTGTAAAAATATTGACTATACAATTTTTTCATCAATATGATTAATGAATAACTAGTAAAACAATGATCGAATGTTATGTGAATTAAAACAAAGAAAGAAGCCCATGTAATTACGTTAAACTTGTGGACCTTATTATATTTTCTCCATACCTCAACGAAAGTTAGCGTAATTTATCCTTTGAGATTTGTTATTTTTGATTTATTTACAAATAATTTTTTACTACTCTTTGATTTATGAAAATCATGTTAACTAATAATACTTACTTTTATATGTATACACATAGAATAAAGATTGGTAGCTCGAGGATTTCGCCCCCGAATCCCCCTAAAGCCCAAAACGACGTCGTTTTGGGCTTTAGGTTTTTTTCTTTTTTTTTTTTTTTTTTTCTTTTTTTCCACCATTTTTGAACGCAGAGCAGAGGAAGAGGGAGAGAAAGAGAGGGAGAGAAAGAGAGAGAGAAAGAGCTCGTCGCCCAGCCGAGCTCGTCCGCCCGCCGGTCGTCGGCCCAGCCGAGCTCGTCGCTCGTCGCCCAGCCGAGCTCGTCTGCCCACCGGTCGTCGGCCCAGCAGAGCTCGTCGCGTTGCCTCCGCCTCCAGCCCATTTTTTAGGCACCCTCCAGTCCTTCTTCCCCCTCCCCCTCCCCTCCCTCTCTTCGTCTTCTTCTTGCTTCTTCCGCTGTAAAAAAAAAAAAAGAAAAAAAAAGAAAAAGGAAATTAGGGGGATTCGGGGGAGCTCATTTTCGAGCTCCCTAGCACGGTTGAAATGGTAGATGTAGAACAATGGAGGCCCCATTTCTACTAGGGGCTTGGGCATAGTTCCAAGGCCATTAAGTGGCCTATAGGGCGAAATACCTGGGGGCCATTTGGGAAGGGTTAATTTGGCTATTTTAGTCACAAAAGATAAAATAGGTTATTTTAGTCACAAAAAATAAAATATCACATCTAACCCATAATCATTACATTATTCTCTCACAAAAAAGTCAAAAAAGCCAAAAAGTCAAAAAGCCATTTCCAAACCAGACTTTTTAGCCCAGGCTAAAATAGCCAAAAAAACCAAAAAGCTAAAAAGTCAACCCACTTCCCAAACCAACCTTGAGTTTCAGATCGGTTTTTTGGTGCGGTCCTGTAATGTCTCAAAGTGAGGTTATTTTGGAATAAAATTCTTTTCAAAAAAAAAAAAACACAGAGAGAGAAGAAAAAGAAGAAAGAAAGCATCATCAGCGCCACTCTCCGATGACCTCACCAACGCGACCACCCACCCCTGCCATCTTCACTTATTGGTGCCACACCTCCCTGCCATCACCACTGCAACTCACCATCCTCTCATCCCTCCTCCTTCCTCTTTCTTGGGGAGGGAAAAAAAAAAATGGTTAAAAAGTCACTAAAAAGTCAAAAACAAAACAAATATATAAAAAAATCAAAAAATTTATTTTCTCTATACTTTTTGTAAGTTTTTTCCGTAAAAAATCAAAAAATTATTCTAAATATGCTAATTTTTTTATTTCATATTTTAACAAAAAAAAAAATCAAAAATTACTAAAATAATTTATTTCCAAACCAACCCTTATTCGTATTCTTCTTCCTCATTTCTCTCTCTCTAAAAACTACAAAACTCACCAGCACGAGCCTTTCCAGTGACCTCACCAATGTGACCACCCACCATTGCCGCCGCCATCTACCGGCGACACCACTTCCCTACCATCACCGTCACAACCACCTCTCTTTCATCCAACATCCTTTCTTTTCTCATTCTTCTTCATATTCCTCCTCATTTCTCTCTTTAAAAACTAGCAAACCCACTGGCGCGAGCCTCTCCAGCTACCTCACCACCGTAACCACCCACTATCGCCACCTCTATATACAGTGCTCTCCGGTCTCCTCTTCCCTACACCACCTGCACAAGCTTCAATCAACCTCATTCTAATGTCACCGCCATGAGGCCCCTTTCTCTCTCTCTTTCCATCAACGCCCATTCACCATCTCAATCTAGATCTAGGGTTTGCGCCGCTCCTACTTTGTAGTCGCTGTAGCCCATATGAAACCCTAACCTCCTCGATCGAGAGAATAAGAAGAAGAAAATGAAGATAAAAGATGGAGTGGATTTGCAACAATGGTGTTGTAGGGCTTAGAGAGTGGGAGTTGTAGTGGGGTGGGTTGTAAATGTCGGTTGTTGGAGATTGGCTTATGACAACGGTGCCTTCTTGCTTCTTCTCCTCTCAATTTTCGTGTTTTTTTTTTTTTTTTTTTTTTTGATTGAAGTTTTGCCCCAAAACGATGCCATTTTTGGGCACTTCAAGAACGCATTACAGGGAAACATTACAGAGGATCTGGACTTATAATACTTAGCATTGCCCAGTCTGACCGATCCAACTTAACTCAGCTTGTTTCCTAGATTTGGAACCAAAGCACTCATCAATGGGAAGCAAGGGCTATAGGCTTTAGATTTGTGTCGATCTGCCTCTACGGTGGATGTCGGCGACTCTCTTCGTTATCCTTGACCTTGTGGCTTTCACAACCACCATGATCGTCAATGACTGTTGGCAAAACTCTCACTATGATTGCGCCCTCAAACCCCTCGGAAGACTCTCATTTTATCCCTTCTCTAAATAAGATGCATAGATAGTAGCTGAGTTTCACGCGACGGTGTTGAACCATAGATCTAACAATAACATCATCAAATATGAAAGAAGATGAAGATCTGATCTCAGATTTGTAGGGAAAGAAGAAGAAGAGAAAGAGATATGAGGCTGAGGGAGATGGAGACAATGACGGTGAGTGACGCAGAGAGAGAGAGACAGAGAGAAAGAGAGGGAGAGAGAGAGACGGTTTGTGTTAGGGTTTGGTTTGATATATATATAGGGGTATTTTGGTCAATTATATGATATGAATATTCACGTCATTATATTCACGTTAATTTGAAATGATTTTTTGTCATTGTGCTGTCAATTACATGATATAAATATTCATACTAAAATATATGAATGTGAACATTCACATCACTACATTAGATGAGAGAGAATGTTCATATGTTGTGAACGTTCATATCATTACATGTTGCAAATAAGAATGTGTTGTCAATTAAAAATATAATGAATGTTATTTTTAATGTGTTGTCAATTAAAAATAAGAAGGTTCACATATTGTGAATGTTCACATCACTATATTAGATGAGAGAGAATTTTTCGGAAATGTATTATGAATGTTCACATCATATGAGAGAGAATGTTCACGTTATTTTTAATGTGTTGTCTATTAAAAATATAATCACATCAGATGAGAGAGAATGTTCACATTATTTTTAATGTATTGTCAATTTAAAACATATTCACATTATATAATAATATAAAATAATAACATCAATGTTATTTAATTTATGTGTGAAATTTCCTATATCTTGGTCCTTTCCCTTCTCTCTCTTCCTCCAATATTAAATATCAACATTAAATATTAATATTAAATATAAGGGTATAAGAGTTTAAGAAAATAGTTTAAATCAAGAAAAAAGACTTTATAGAATAAAAGTATAAATACATGAGACTAAGTGGGTTAAAACATTCCTTCATGGACTTCTTGGGTTAGAACACTTCTAAATGAGATTTATCAATAAAAATTTCAAATTCTTAATTATTTATTATAATTCTTCACATATTAATCTAATTTTAATTTAATTATATTTTAGTTCAATTCTTAATTCTTATTTATTTTATATTTTTGTTTCATTATATTTTAAATCAATTGTTAATTATATTTTATATTTTAGATCAATTCTTAATAATATTTTAATTAGCATATTAATCTAATTTTAGATTTGGAGAAAATAGGGATAAAATTGTCTTTTTATTATATTAGTTTCAATTAAATTCTTCAGATAGTCAAACCCACTCTAAAAAGTGGTGTGTGTAATACACATTCCGTTTGTTTGTATAGAAAAACTAACAGTAGAACTTTAGTCCAAAATCACACGAAGACGTTCTCATTATATTTGAACTATAAGGGGGTAAAATGCTCTAACCCCGAACCACAAAGGGATAAAATGAATTTAACCCTAAATTATCTTAATTTGAAAGTTTATGTCAAAATATTTTGTACAATTTTTGTTTATACTTTAAATAAGTTTAAAAAAATTGATTATCTAAAATTAGATGAAAAGTCTTTTTTGCTTTTACTTTTGTTTTATAATTGTCAAATTTTAACTTACAGTAAACTCCAAACAAGCCCTTAAGCCTAAGAGGGAATTTCACTGTGCACTTTTCATTATAACCTGGAGTAATAGTTAGGGCATCCACAATGGGATGGCTAAAAAAGTGTATTAAGGTGTGTTATATGACAAAAAGTAATAGAAGTGGGGCCCAAAAATGTTTGTTAAGATGTGTTCAGAGTTTGTTAATTTTAGAGAGTGAGTGGTGGTGCAATGGATATGTTAAGGGGTGTGTTATATATATATATATATATGTGTGTGTGTACATAATAAATAAAATAAATAAATAATTTAGTTTAATCAAAAATTTCAAGCCCAAAATTAAATTTCAAGTCCAAAAAAAAATCCCAAGAAGTAAAAAAATAAAAAATAAAAAAAAAATTCGCCGTTGACTGATCAACCGGCTAAACATCCGGCCGGTCAACCCGTAAGAACACAAACACACTCCCCTCTACTAGCTAAAACCATCGCTGCAGATAACAAACAAGTTAACACAAGTTAACAACTGACAGCTTTAACACACATACTAGCAGCTCCACTGTTGAGAGCAAAAACAGAAAATAACTAGCTAAAAAATAATAACTGACATTAACACTTGCTCTAACAGCACTACTGTGGATGCCCTTAGCATGTTGCCTTAAAGTATGACTTCAAGCTAGGAAAAAACCTAGCTTTTGTTTTCCGGTTAGGTTCAAATGCCAGTTGGATTCAGAAGCAATTTTGATCTCAAAAACATATATATATAAACTGAAGTAACTTGGTACATGGATCATAATGGGATACACGGATCATAAATTAAAATAAAGCACATAAGTTATAGTCGGATTTAAGGGTTAATTACTGTTGGCTTTTTGGCTTTCAAAGGGTATATTTGTAAATGCGAGCGTGCCAGCAAAGATCAATCAGTCCTTACAGAAATTATAATTGCCAACCAATTATCAGACGATTGTGTTTTAGTTCTTTGAGCCTCAATGAAGAAGACTTTTACTGGTGGCTTGACTTAGGAGAAATTAAGAGAAATAACAGTTAATATGAAGAACAATGGAAAACTTACAATGGTCCAAACTCAGCCTCGTAGAGGTTTACAGCAACAATCTACTTGAATCTACTTGAAACTACTCCTATGAATGAAAGTACAATGCAGGGTATTAAAGTGCAGGAATGTAAAGAACAGGTATTTAAAGTGCAGGAAAGGTAATGACTGGAAATGTAAAAAATGGAAAGAAATATGAAAGTAATACTGTAAGTTTGTATGATTGAGTCTGAGTCTGGGGCTTTTTCTGGGGACCTTCTTGCTATTTATACTCCTCAAGGATGACCATCGAACTGCACTTCAAACCGTCGAACTGCTCCTCCATGATCGCTGATCATGCTGCCTTAGAAGTAGTTCCACTACGCCATCACTTGCAGTTGGGGCTTCCCTCCTGTATTTGAATTTGAATATGAGTAACCGTTGAAGCCACGTCACCTTGTATCTCTTTACTGATCCAGTGCTACTCAGATCACGTGAGAACCAATTTTCACTGCCATGTGTACGATCAGGATCGAAGACTTGAGTAGTCTCCCTATATTACCCTTACTCTGCCACGTGTCGAACTGTAATTGGCTTTTACAAAATATGTAGCCAACAATTACACTTTGTATTCTTACATTTTGTATCAAATCTCACTTTAACCTCTACACATGAAATTATGACATTTAACCCTTTATATTTTTGATCAAATCTCACTTTGGTCCCCTACACATAAAATTGTGATAGTCAACCCCTGCACTTTTACTCAAATTCTACTTTGGTCCCTACACAAGTGTCAATGTTTCCCTTCTGTTATTTCATTTTTAAATTTTTAACAAAATCTAGTCATGTGACAAAAATGTGACTACGAAACGAAGGTAATAGAGGAAAATCATCCATGTTTCCCACTAATACACTTTGTCCTACGTGATAAGCACATGATAGTTATATAATATAATATAATATATTTTGTGTGTGTGTGTGTGTGTGTGTGTGTGTGTGTGTGTGTGTGTGTGTTCGTATAGTAAAAAATTAAGACGAAAATGCTAGAAAGTAGAGTTTTTGAATAAATAAATAAAATGCGACAAAAAAATAAAGAGAAAGAAAGATGAATAGACAGAAGACTGTATCATCATGAAAAATAAAGTTTTGTAATTCCAATTTATAGAAAACCTTAGTTCGTCTTCTTAATTGTTCACAATCTGCGTTTTATTTTAGTCTAATATAGTCATATTTTGATGTAATTTTGGGATAAAAATGTATATTGATGAAAAATGTAGATGATTTTTCTTTCTTACCTTCATGTTGTAGTCACATTCTTATCACATGATTAGATTCTGTTAAAAATTTAAACAATTGAGTAACAGAAAGGGGATATTGACATTTGTACAGAGACCAAAATGAGATTTTACCAAAAGTACAGGAGATTGACTGTCACAATTTCATGTGTAGAGACCAAAGTGAGATTTAACCAGAAGTATAGAGGGTTGATTGTCATGATTTTATGTGTAGGGGTCAAGGTGAGATTTGGTACAAAATACGGGAATACAAAATGTAATTTATCCCGAATTTAATTTATGTGTAAACATATAAAAAATTAATGTACTTAAGGCTTACCCAAATCATTTTAGTCGTGTCATCTTACTTAATTAAAATGATCGATCATATGAAATTCTTACGTTGTGTTTGGTTGAAGGATTTGGAATGGGAAATGAAAAAAAATGTGAAATGTGAATAAAATATCCTTACATTCGACCTAGTTTCATATACATTTTTCTTTTTTTTTTTCCCCCCTTAAATCCCTTTCTAAATCTCCTAATCAAACATAGTATTAATGTCTCTTAAATTTTTAACATGCATGTGCGATGCTTCTATCAAGTGTGAAACAAGTCAAATTTATTTTTAGACAAATAAGATTAAAAAGAAAAGAAAAAAAAAGCAGAACTATAGTGGCTAAAAAAGGTTCGGAGATTTTATATTCTGCTGTTATACAAATTTACAACTCTTTTCACTGAGTAATACTCCATCCATATCCCTGCCGGTGATTATTCTTAATTTTCCATTCTTTCATTTGTTAAACCTATCCATCTTACCAAGTGTTTGGCTCAAAACATAATCCTACCCTACATCATCGAATTGTCTCGAGCAATGATAGAGACTCCCTTTTTAAAGGACCCTCACAACCCCTATAGTGATCCACACCATTCATGATGTGGATCACTATGAAAGTTATGGAGATCCTTCAAAAAGAAGGTCTTACTCATTTTCCCTACATTGCTAGGTATACAAGTTAGAACACAAATTAAGGTCACACATATACAACCTCTAAGTCAAAACGAACCATCTTTATGCAATCAATTGGCTATAAGCCCATTTCTTTATTAATTGATGAAATGGCATAAGGATATGCAACGGCAGAAGGCATGGGGAGTTCTTGCATGGTGGGCGGCGGATTGGACAGAGTTTAAATAGTTTAAATAATTATAAAAGGACAAATTATATAAATAGTCCTCATAGTTTGAGACTTGTGTCACTTTGGTCCCTGATTTTTCAATTGTGACACAAATTACATAAATATTATTGGCTAAGTGGACTAGTTAAAAACTAATAAAAGACAAGTTATCTAAATTTAAAATGCTACCTATTTTTCATAAGGGAAAATTATCAGAAAGTCCTATGTGCCAAACTGTTACTCTTTATGGTCCTAAATTGAATCTTTTGGTTTGGAAAGTCCTATTTTACACGTTTGGTAGACAATAAAGTCCCATTTCAAAATTTGTGTGATGTGGGGAGACTGATTTGCCCTTTTTTGTTACGGCATGTACGTGTTTTATGGGATTCACTCAGTATTTTGTGGATACGTTGCTCTGTCACGTTGGCAAGTTGGATCATATGTTTTGGGGGGTGATAATTTCGTGGGTCGGGCTGAAGGGTTTTTTGTGAGTTAGTAAAGTAGGGTTTCATTGTCTTCTTGCTGCTGGGGAGAGCTGTAGCAGTCGTCAATATTGGTTATCATTGCAGGTACATATTACGTTTATATCTTTTCCATAGTTAACACTCCATTGCCCTGCAGATGACGTCTGCCCATGACCACGTTTTTACGTTTACAAAGGGTCCACAATTGTTCTAATGATGTTTCATTCTGATGTATCTGCCTTTGTTTTTTATTCCCCCACACCGTTACTGTGGGGTGAGAGGATTCAGTTTTTTCCAGTTTATTACTGTATTCATTTTGTTGGTAATTTTTTCCTGTTTTGTTACGTGTATAACATGTGTTTTCACCCATGGCAGTGTGTGCTCGACGGTATGGGAGGGGGATTGATGTTGTTGTGTTCTTATCGTAACATTAACGCAGCCTACAATCTCCGGGTTCACGGCACGTTTGCCGAATTAGTTGAATTTCTGTGTTCCAAGTTCAGCGGGCTAGGTCCCCATAATGTGGGATTGTCGTACAACATTCCAGGTTTGAACAGTTTTACTTTACAAGATGATGTTGATTTGGAAAACCTTGGTAGTCTTGCCCGATCGTTCGGGTTGCAACACGTTTGTGTGTTGGTTGATCAGCATGGAAGGGTGGATACTGTAAGTGCTGCCATCGAACAGCATAATATGCAACCCAACCCGGTGCCCAGAATAGTCGTTACTGATCAAGGACAAAATGATGACGAGGTTGATTTGTTGCCTGATTTCTGCCCACACAAAAATAAAGTACTACTGACGGAATCATGGGCGTGGGGAGTAACCCATGTTGGTCAATGCTTTGAGGGTGGCGCACACGAATTTCGTACGGTTTTGTGCAAATACGCCGTGGAATTCGGCTTCAATTTCAGATACGTTAAGAACGACTCTGTACGGGTCACAGCAGTCTGCTCCATGTTGGAGGATAAGGGATGCACGTGGTCTGTACATGCTCGGGTGTTGAAAGCGAATCAATTTTTCTACATTCGGAAATTGAACAGTGTGCATAGTTGCGGTGTATCCATCCGGACATCAAATCATCCTAGGGTTGGATCTGATATGGTTGCTGACATTATCGCAGCTCGTGTTCGGGACAGACCACTCACACGTCCAACTGATGTCGTCTTAGATTTGAAAGATGACTACGGGTTGGACGTCAACTACCGGGTTGCGTGGTTAGGGGTTGAGAAGGCAATGGGGGAATTGTTCGGAGCCCATTCTGTATCATTCGACCAATTACGTTGGTATCGTGATGCCGTCATGCAATACAATCCTAGGAGTTATGTAGACATTGATTACGATGAAAACAACTACCGGTTCCGCCGTTTTTTCATTTCGTTCAAAGCATGCATTGATGGGTTTCGTCATTATCGTCCATTACTTTTCCTCGACGGGACTTTCTTGAAAGGCAGGTTCAAAAGATTTTTGCTAGCCGCCACAGCGAAAGACGGTAATCAAGGTGTGACCCATGTAATTTTCAAAACAAATTTATTGTATGGTTGGATATATTGTACAGGATACTTATATTCTCATCATTCATAATAGGTTTGTTCCCAGTTGCTTATGCCATTGTGGACTCCGAGAACAACGCCAACTGGGGTTGGTTTTTACAACATCTTGCCAATGTGGTACCCAGTGACAGGACACTCATGTTTGTGTCTGACAGAAACGTGGGACTAATGGAAGCAATGCCTACATTTTTTCCAACATCTCACCACGCATTCTGCCTCCAACATTTACAGAGAAATCTGCGGGACAAATTACGTTACGTTAACAGCATGCATCGGATTGGGCTTGTCAGCAAATTCCGTAAGTGTGCATACGCACCCACCATAACAACATTTAATCAAAAGGCCGACGAATTTCAAAAATCTAGAAAAACCATTGCCACGAAATTCCTTGCGGATGCACATCCACAACACTGGGCGAACACATTTTTCAGGTACGTACCCGACTCGAACGTGAACATACCTAACAACAAACAAGCATGTTTCATTCTTACGTTTTTCCCCATTTGGCTTTGCAGAGGTAAACGATACGGCGAAATGAGCTCCAATGCCGCTGAGTCATTCAACTCTTGGATTCGCGAAGCACGGAATTTACCCATAACCAGAATGGTTGACAGCATTAGAGGACAGATTATGCGATAAATGGCAAAGCGGAGGGTGTCGGCCCACACATGGACTGGCGCAATTTGTCCCACAATGGAATCGCGTCTGGAAGAAGCTTACAACAAAAGTCGGGCATGGAAAGTGAGTCAGGCGAATAACGACGTGTACGAGGTCCACTAATTCTCATCTGTTATGGTGGACATCGCCAGCCGTACATGTTTGTGTTTCCAGTGGCAAATAAATGAGTTCCCATGTGCGCATGCTATTGTCGCAGTGCGAAAAAGCGGGAAAAACCTTGACGACATTGTCGTACCTTGGTACTATGTGTCTGAATACCGTCTGACGTATGCGCCCACCATATACCCAATACCAACAGTTGAAAAACCACCGTTCAACCCCACCGACTACGTCATCTACTCACCAAACGTGAAACGTCCGCCCGGGAGGCCGAAGAAGAAGAGAATACCGTCTAAAGGTGAGAATGTGCAACAAATACGGTGTGGAAGGTGTGGTCGTATGGGAAACCACAACAGGAAGACCTGCAAAGAACCAATTTAGACGAAATCCCAATCCGTCAGACATCCCAATTTATATTTACTGCGTTCTTAAAGTGGTTGTGTACTTCGTGCATACCATTAAATAAGCATGTGATACTCACATACAGTTTAGTTTTTTAATAACTTATTATATGAATGTTTTGTGTTCGCCTATAACTAGAACTGGCTTACAGTTTTTGTTATGTTTTATTTTTGCCTCAAATATATTTTGCATACCTTTGCTTAAGCCATATTTTTAATTTTATCAAAGTTTTTGTGTTTCAACACAACATGCATGTCCTCATATAACCGTACACTCAAAGACAAATTTATGACAACGTGGTGTCCATAACTTCACACAGCATCTCACGTCATGGTAAACGCGTCATGCATATAGTCAGTCCCTTAAACTCATTGTCACGTAACTGATGTTCACCCCACACAATGGACTGCAATGTGTGGCTTGTTCAACTAGTAAACCAATGTCAACCCGTTTTGGTTGACACATTATCCATCAACCATTAACATCCTAGTTTCAACTACTTGTATACCTTCGCGTCACACCCAAGTTTCTGTATCGTACATGACATGCCATATTGCAAAAAATACACAACTATGAAACTTACGTACAAACTACATCCCACATAAAAACAAATGCCTCCCTAACTCCAATTAACAGTTACTACAACACCCACTTACACCACACTCCCCAAAATCAATATCACCACTGTAGCAATCAACAAATTACAATACAACACCTGTATTCCGAGATTCATACGACATAGACACTATCTCAAATAATATCATCCCACATCCCCCTTACACTGTTCACAGTACCTCTGTATGGTCCTACGTACCAATGTAACATCAACCCACATCACTCCAAAACCATTTCATGCATATTTTCATCCCCTTCCATTCATTCACACCTGACTAATGTTCACAAATATCTCAGATAAACAAAACAAGAAACACACTTTGCATACAAGCACATCATTCATAAAAACACGCATACATAACACAGAATTGCCAGAAACACATTTCATAACATTTCCCCAAATAAAAATCGCACTAACTTCAGACAAAATGCTGTGTAAGCCCGTCATGCGGTAATTCATGACAAACCATCCACCACACTAAACTACCTACATGAACAAACCATAATATGTGCTAAATAATATAATGTGCATAACCCAAAAGTTAAACATCTGCGCACCACAGCGTACACAATCTGCAAAACCCATAGTCTAGCTTAATATTATACCAAAAAATCATTGTATGTGCAACCCTACACACTGTCAACGCGTCACATGTGCGTAAACCTCACTCAGTCCACGTCGTTCTTCAATCCACGCACCTCATTATTCACGAAAGACTTCACCATGATTGCCCGCAACACATTGCAGTTGCCCCCATGTAGCGATCTTCTTACTTCCACATGGTGCACATATTGGCGCATTACAGCACACACAAGGATAGCACAGTCAAGCCTGTCCAACAATTTCACATCACATGTTATTAATGTCATAAATAAAAATGATAACAATTCATGAACTGTGCTTAAAATGTTTGTCGTCGAGAAAATTAAAACGTGCTTACGATTCGGGACGTTGTTGTGGACAGTCCGCCACTGACTCTAACGAGGGGTCACAGTCCTGGGTATCAATCGAGTCATTTCTGATGGTCTGCCTCTGCACCTCTGACACAATGTTTTTCTACACCACCGCATACACAAGTCAGCCAATACAGTAGTCATGTGGACACACACACCCATACAGTTTAACATTTTCAAATCTCACCAGGGAAAGTGCCTCAATGTAGTGTACATCCACAATTCCGCTCCTCGGCCTCATTGAGTTAAAATGCTTCCAACTCCCATCCTCAGTGTCATACACGACCAGCGTCCAGTGTGAGTCTTTGCAAAGCGGGAAATGTACGTAACGGAAGAGCTTAGCTGCACGCAAGTTGTCCAACACATACCAATTTCTTGACCGTACGTTGTTGTTCTTCATCATGTCCTGCATCACCAGCAAACATGTTATACATTATTACATCGCATAAATAAACATAACACTTATAGTCACAAACTTACTAGACAGATGCTACTGAAGAAATAAGATTTGTCTGCAGCATCAACGCCCTCATTTATCCTCTCCTGCTCAGCATTTAGCAGAACAGCATATGCATCAATGACCTGCAACATTTTCACATGTTGGATTATTGCATGGTTGGGAAAAAACAATAAAAATCAAACACATTTGAATAAATCCCCTTGAACGCATCTTACATTCCCCCGTATCTCAGATTGGCGCACAAGTGATTTCACATCGGTGAAATACACAGCAACACCATGACCCTGCCCGTCCCACATCACAGCACTGCATACAACACACAACACATGTCATCACACCAAAAAAACATAATACATTAGCAACGATAATCCAAAACAATTACTCTGTACATACCTATCACCATCCCTGTTGTACGCGTCAGTTATTTTCTTCTTCTCCGCAGCTGTCAACATTTTCCAGACTGTGTGTCTGTTGTTCATGTCAAATCCTGACTTCTTCTTCGGTTGTACGTCAATTTCGTCCACATCAATTACATCTGCGCAACCAGTACTTCTGGGATTGATGACTACAGGACTCATCGACGAATGAAGTGGCACCATGCTCGCTTTACTCTTCTGCCCACTTACACCTATGCAATCAAACCCCGTAAGTGTTAACCCTTTCCTTTCTTTGAGTTTCACATCCCACATAAATGAACTTCTCCCAACGTTAAACCTACCACCTTCTGCCATGTTTGGACTTATAACCACCACCTCTGTTCCAGGCATTACACCCCGCTGCATTTCACTAACACTGATTGTTTGTTCCCTTACTGGTGTGACATCCCAAACTGGAATTTCATCCCCAGTCACTGTGAAAACTCTACTGGGGGTAGCATTCACGTCTGCAAACACTCTGCCGGGAGTGGCATTTACACATTCGGGATTCACGTCTACATTACGGAAAGCTTGTATCACATTATGGACTTCGCGCTCCGCCAGCTGATCCTCCAAAACATTCATTGCCCTTCGCAATTCAGCATTTTCAGTGTTGAGTTTCTTCACCTCATCGTCCTTCGCTTGCATCAAGCTACCAAAACCTCCAACAAGATGCAACGTTTGCACCTCATTCGCCTTACTCAGTCTATCCACTTCTGCACGCAACTCTGCAACCACATTGTCTTTCTCGTTGATTTGCATTTCAAGCTCCACAATTTTCTCTGTCGCTTAGCAAACGTGTATCCCAACATCCATTACCTGCTTACCAGCGTTTCATGGAACATCCCTGGTTGGTGTCTCAAAACGGACCGAAGACGAGCCCCTTTCTACATTTCTACCATAAATTCTTCCGTCCACACCCTCCACATTGCCATCCACTCCCATATCAACAAAATCATCCTCATGCATACCACCACCGAATTCCTCATTTGCATTTCCAACACTCCCACCGCAGTTTACCCCATCCACCTCAAAAATCTTAACCTCATAGTCTTCCTTAATCAATCGTCCAACATTCACCTGTAAACACAACATAACAAATGTATGCACAATTATAAAACAATGTCCGTATAATGCAATCACAACTACAATTTACTATTACCTGAAAATCCACATGCCCGGACAGATTGACCCCACGCGCCGCTGTTACTAATGTGGCAACATCCCATTTCATGAACCTGGGAATTGCGACTGTAGATTTTGGCGCTATGATCGTTGAATGTTCACAGAGCCAATACTGTAACCCACATCAGACACAACAAACAATAATACCCATATTAGCAACATGACTACACCATGTACAACATATAATAAATCACTTGCAATTAACGGCACACCCACATGGGGGAAAAAAAAAACAAACTTACCATCAATGCGACAACACATCCGGTGACTTTTTTAGGTGTTCGATAAAATTTCCTCACCGAACTCATCAACGAGCTACGTATTGCCCCCGTCCAATCGTAGGTTTTCATTGCATCCAAATTATCTACATACCGAATTAGAGCCCAGCTGATTGTTTCTCCAGAATTTGAGAAGAATAATTTCCCACAAGCATATAAACATAGCAGCTTCACAGTGTCTTCCACATCACGTGTAGTGCTGCCCTCCGCAGCTTCGACTAGTAGGGTCCGTATCAGTTTCGAGGTTATTTGACAAGTGTTATCACATCTACGTTGTACGAAATCTGACGGGGCCTTAGGTCGGGGGGTCAAATCAAGGCAACCAAACCCACATTGTATCCCAAATATTAGCTTGATGTCTTCATCACTTATACCCACGCGTCGTCCACCAATGTGAAACATCCCGTCCCGCGCATTGTACGTCCGGATGATATTTACTACCAGGTCGTCCCCTTTGCGGAAGTCCACATGGTCAAGTTGATTTACCAATATTGCTTCAAACATCAACCAGAACGGTGTCCTCTTAAGGTGAACTAGGTGTTCGTCTCGCAGATTCAGCACGTACACTAACTTCACAACGCCTGCAATGTTCGACTGGAAGTTGAGCCTCGAACGGTTAAGCTTCGGTGTCACACTTGGACGATTAACGATTTTGGTCTGTTTGAACAAGATCCGCCCCTGTTTACGTACCCTAAGTTCGTTTGCCAATGTCTTGCTGGCTGCATCTTGACGTTTACGCTCACATGAACGCGTCCAAGGACTGGTTGTCCTCCTACCACCTGCATTTCAAACATCCAATCAAATATCCGTTTCAAAATCATAACTTTCAAAACAAAAAAAGTTCGTAATAAGCTCACAAAATTATAACACGTCAACACCATACAGACAGGGTTTACAACAAAAAAAAACTTCACAGTAGCAGGTACTTATTTAAAAAAAACAATCGAATTACCACTTCCAACTAGTAACAATAACAACATTACGATATTTTCACATAATATTTTTATACTAATTTTTCACTGTATAATGTACGGAAATTACATATAACACAGTTATAACGGAATGGACATACCAACGTCAACCTAACGTAACACATCGCAATTAACAAAATGCCCACATTCAATAAACGACGTAACCCCACAACATCTTTCCCTTCACATCAACACAAATTGAATGTGTGACGACAAACCCTTTCCGTTCCAACCAACGACACATTGATATCCACACAACTTCGTAAACTGATGCCCCACACACAACTCAAAGTCAATAAAAGATATTAACTACAACCACATCAACAAAAAATGAAGGCCCACTTACACACACACCGCATTATTAACACACCCCACCACTCTCAGCTTTTCACTACGAAATACAGTTGTTCTTCATGATAGCGACACCACACACCTACCCACGTAAACAACTACGCACTACAACGTTCTGATTTTCCCAAACATAATCAGCACTTAAACATGTCATACGTAACATATATCAACAACCACAACGGCAGAATCCATTCATCGTCGATGACTGTTAAAAAGTTTTTTAAACACGAATCGGAACATAAATTCTGTAAACAAAATCATGTAATCAAGTTTACCAGTCATCGTTGACGAGTGTGAGTAAGAAATTCCTTCGCCGTAATATTCCCGTAATCGTCGCACGGTCGTCACGTCGCACCACTTCTTAGGGTTTACCCAACAACAAATCTTGCAGAAACACCAACGCGAATCCAGACACAACGTTCTGAATCTCCAAATCTTTGTAAAGCCACACCAAATCTATAACGTGGGTAACGATTGACTGAATTTGAATTTTGAACCACCGCTTCTCAACCCTCAATTTTAGGGCAATTTGCATTTACAGACCAAATTCAGTGGTGTTTCCAATTTGGGGGAGTTGAAACGTTAACGGGTCGGGCAACGTGGGGCTCCTTCCCATATTACAAAGTACCATCAACGTGACACCAAACCACATCCATCCGTTACGTTAGTAAAACCCACGCACGAGTTTGAACTTAATGGCATTGTAGTCATTCAATGTACATTAGGACCAAATGGTGCATAAGAAAACATTTGGGACTATCCACACCATAAGTTCAAAAAAGGGGATTTACCAGTCAATTCCCCTTTTCATAAACCCATATAATTTCACTATTTTTAGATTTTTTTTTTTAAAAATATAATTTCACAGCAATCAAATAAATATGATTTATTGATGATTTTTTAACATGATAGTAGATGAGATTTTTAGATGGGCACTACATAGGGCATTAAATTTGGTAGGGCACCTTTGTACAAAGTTAGCTTTCCGAATTTTTGAAGGGCCAAATTCAATTTGACCGGGGGGGGGGGGCATTAGGGAAGATTCTATTAACACATAATAAATTTATCTGTATACTATAAATGCGCATTGTAATACTTCTAGGAAGAAATTCTTATACAAATTGAATTAGGCATAATTATTTGTTGGTCTTATTGAGTGGATTTTTTTGATGTGTTTATGTCTCTAGAATTGCAACAATTATAGAGGAATCACACTGATGTGTCATATAATGAAAGTGCAAGAGAGTGATGGAACGTTGATTGCAAAATATATCAGATGTGTCAGAGAATTAATTTGAATTTATGCCTGGTAGGTTAACAATGGAAACGATCTATTTTTCGAGAAAAGTAATAGAAAAATATACAGAGAAGAAAAGAGACATTCATATTGTTTTTATTGATCTTGAGAAAACATATGATAGAGTGCCTCGGAATATAATTTGGTGGGTGTTAAAGAAAAAATGGGTGACAAAAGGCTACATTGATGTAATTAGGGACATGTATAAAGGTATGGTGACCACTATTAGATCACCGGTTGAAGAGACAAGTAAATTTTCAATTATTGTGAGATTACCCAAAGAATCAATATTAAATCCTTATATTTTTGCATTAGTTATGGATGAGTTAACGAGAAATATTCATGATGATGTACCATGATGTATGCTTTTTGTAGATAATATTGTGTTAGTGGATGAGACTAGAGAAGAAATTAATATTATGTTGTAGACTTGGAGAGAAACAATTAAATATAAAGGATTTAGGATAAGCAGAACTAGGACAGGCTACATGAAGTGTAATTTTAGTAACAGTAATAATGAAAACAAAAGAAAAGTAAAAATTAAGAACTAAGAACTACCTGAGAGTGAACATTTTTGTTATTTACAAATTATTATCATAATGCTTGGGGAGATTGGAGTAAATGTGATCTATAGAATTGAAGCGGAATGACTTAAGTGGAGGAGTGTATTTGGGATACTGTGTGATAAATAAATACTCATTAGACTAAAAGGAAAGTTTTAGAGAACGGTTATTAGATTAGCAATATTGTATGTGATGAAATGTTAAGTAACTAAGAAATAACATGTAGATAAAATGAGGATGTTAAGGTGAATGTGTAGCAAAACTAGAAAAGATAGAGTTAAAAATGAGTTTATTGGTGAATGGATATGAGTAGATAAGTTGAGAGACAATAAATTGAGATGGCTTGGTCATATACAATGAAGACCAGCAGAGGCAGTAGTGAAGAGATGCAATACAGTGACGATTGATGAAAGTGTTAGAGAAAATAGTAGACCTAGATTGACGTAGACTAGTGATAGCCTTTGATAAAGTAGAATGAAGAAGAAAGATTCATATATCCAATTTTATTTGATGAGACTTAAGACTTAATTTAATTTATTTATGCCTTCTCTTGATATTGAGAAAATTTGGACACTTTTTAGATGTATTTTGTATTTGTAGACTAATCATTTGATATTGGTAATGATGCTGAAAATGTATCAAAGTAATAAATAATTAAGACATTTTGAATTTTATTTATAAGTTTAATTTATTTGTCTTAGATTTTATTAAAATATATGTCAAAAGTGTAAGTTCAATAATAATTTTTTCAAAAACAAAAAATTACAGTGATAAATTTGTCACCGAAAGTTCGAATACAACCAATGGCAGAGCCAAAAATCTTATCCAAATGAGTCATTGAACAAATTATCATCAAGTCATAATATAAAATTTTTAGTTATACACAACCATTCAAAATCAACTTCTACATAATATACTTTAATTTTATATATTTCCAATTTGATTGACAAAAATAATTAAACTTGTAAAATTACATATAAAAACAAAAATCAGGGCATAAGTACTTTTGTTTTTACAAAAAATCAAACAAAATCCACACTTTTTAGGATTGTCTTTTTCGAAAATCGCAACATGATAGCCTCATTATTTAGAGTATAGCATTTTCCCATTATTTATTATCAAACATTTCTTTTTCGATCTATGTAACCAAAAATAATAAATAAATAAAGCAGAAAAAATTTCAAAAAAATCCAAACAAAATGCAAATGAATCTTCAAATATCAACCTATGATTAACTTGACTACATACAAACATGGTTATCAGAGTCTTGATTCAAATCTTACAATTCATTTGAGTATAATCAATTTGAATCATGTAAAAAATTTCTTATAAATAAGATATTTCGATTTTGGTAATGGGATCTTATAGGATCATGGAATCCCGATCTAAATCCGATCCCATCCGATCTAATTTACAAACTTTGTTTTATATTATATGACATATTTTATTATAAATTTTATATTTGTTGTCTAAATACTAATTTATGTGATCAAAATAAATAATAAAAATTAAGTAATATTGAATCAAATAGATTAAAAAAAACAAATTAAGAAACAAACATTCAAATATTACAGTAATTTAAGAAAATTAATTAGTCAGAAAACCAAACCTAGCTTTAGTGGAGTCTGAAGAGGATAAGATAATTGCAACTTTATCTAAAAAATTGAGAGTACTTTTGTTACTCAAATCCGCTCCATTAGCGATGCTAACGACAAACCTTATCATTCGGTTAAACTTCTCTTTTAAGTTCTCAATCTATTTTCGTATCTAACTATGTTAAATATTTTTTCTTTACTTTTTATGCATTATTTTAGATTGTAAAATTTTTTGTTATAAAATTCTTCTTCACCTTCTTTTTTGATGAAATACAAAACTTTTACCATCAAATTTTTTATTATATAATATTATATGCACATTTTACATAAAATATTATATTTTTCACAATATCTTCACTTTTTTTAAATAGAATATAAACTCATTTTGTGTATACTTTTTAAAAAATGTTTATTTAAATTAAATTATTATATAATTTGTCTTTTTCGATAGAATTTTACGATCCTCGATCAGATTCTACGATCCAATCCTATAAACACCTCCAACGATCCAACGTAGAATTCCGATTTTAACAACCATGGATATATACCATCAATAAATATTAACGGTGGAACGCCAAGCTCTGATCTTTGTATTTCCCAAAAAAGAACTCTAACCTTTGTATCTCAGGAGTCAATGCCCCAAAGTAGTCTGGAGATGCAAATAGGGTAGGTGGTATTTGCAGTTTGCAGGATAAATTTTTTTATTTTGTTTTCCAATCAAAATCTTGAGGTGGCAAAAGAGAATTCAGCTTGTTAGTTGAAATTTGATTCACAGATTTTCTCAAAATTACACGGACTGTCCTGCTGCAGACTGCTGAGATTGTAAGTTACAGTTGCTGCTTCACAATTTGTTTCAGTCAATGTCACGGTGGGAATGGGAGAATCATGCAGCTTGCTTGTTGAAATTTGATCCCCAAATTTTCTCTTCAAGGATTCTGTCAAATCATTAAATGTCGTTAGCACAGAAAAATCTTGTAAAAGATCATCAAATAAAACACTAGCACAAATCACAACTGAAAATGATGCAACTATGAAATAATCAGAGATAGAGAAAGCAACCCTCAATGGCTACAAAGACATCAATGATGCAACTCAACAAGGCAGAGTCAAATAGAGGTATAGACATCAATGAAACACGTTCTTCGTTCTGCCTGTATCTCAAAATATTTTCCAAAGAGACTCAAGTTCAGCAAATAAAATTCCCATTGATTTTTATCTATTGTGTAGTGATGCCAAAGCAAATAGAGAGGTTACAGAGCAGCACAAGGGAAGGATTATCATCAATCCAGTATAAATCCATTTTGCAGTTCAATTACAGTTTAGAAGTAAAGTAATTGGAAAATTTGGCACATGCATAGTCCATGGTTGGTAAATATTAGTAGGATGGCAAGGTTCAATTGTGATCCTGGTATTAATTTTTGTTGTGATTGTAGTAATTACCCTAATCAGAATAACTGTGCTTCTCTTCCATAGATTATATGCAAAGGTTGAAGTCTTTACTATACTATAAAAAGTTGAAAACTATAATATGCATAAAAAAAAAAAAATAAAAAAATAAAAATAGAATTGCTAAGATCAGAACCATAATAGTGAACTTTTCAAGTCAATGAAGAGTCTTAAACTAGCTCTCCTGCATAACACAAAATACATATTAAGTAGCTTTGAGATAGTCTATCTGTTATATCTAGCGTAATAACAATTATGTTTTACTGCTACTTCTGAAGCATTATATAGGACAAAAACAAAATTTACAGAAACCATATTTCTTGTAAATTTATAAGAGGAGAAGTATGCATACCAACTCTTTCATGTATGACAGCAGCATATTCAGCCCCACCACTATTTTGTGCAAAGAACAAAATATCGCGATACATCCCAATTGATGGTTGAATTTTTGAATCCTCCATCCATTGCAGTACCTGCATGAAAATTTTGCAGGTATTATTGCACACACCAAAAATTTAAAACAATGAGATGTAATAGGGGATGCTTTTTACTAAACAACTACAGAAAACTCTCTTGGAATGCAACAGTATTTAACTATATTATCATTTTCTTCTACCTTTCTGTTATTTTCATTAAGAATAACAATAAAAAGAAAAAAGAATTGTTGGTCCCATCAGTCCAAGGTGCTAAGAGAGTTGTATTTGGTACAACCTTAACCTTTGGGTTAATTTCCATGAAGTGCCTGCCCTCAAACTTAAACCTACATTTTCATACTTTACATCCCAAACTTGTACTATCACACCAAGCAATGAAAATTAAAACCCCAAAGCAAAAAACTATACCTCATATCCATTCACAACATTAGGGCACAATTTACTTCATTTGGAACATATAGATATATCATAAAACAATCACTTAATATTAGGTTTCAGCAAAGATACTTGAAATTGCAGACTGAGTGTTTGTGCCTAGGTGGTTGAATAAGCCAAACTGAAAAACTATCAACCAATTTTGATTTACCAAGTAATCATTAAGTTTAAATTCAACATTCATTAGCGATAAAAAATATTTAACACACGAAAAATATAAAAAACAAATATGAAAAAGTTTTTATGTGGAAACGTCAAACAGAAAACTCCCCAATTACACAAATCATGATCCCAATCAACCCAAAATCCATTACTGAATCAAGAAGTTACAAGACTTAAAACGCTAGGAATTACGACCCCTTACTCAGTTCACCTAACAAAAAATCACTTCTCGCATTTGATCTCCACTGCACGTGGCTCTTACCTAATCAGCCTCTTCTGATCCAATAGCATCTCCTTTCTCTGATCTCTATATCCAACAACCAATGATTGAAGAGACAATGCAAGTGTGGGATTTTTTTGGAAAGACTAAAATCTAGAACATGTGATTTGAAAATTTCTTCTTCCTAGATTAAGAAAAACATGGGATTCGAGCAAAAGCTCCATGAATAAAATGTAGCAGCATTCAAAAATTCTAAGGATTCAATGGGTACCCTAGATATGTAAAACAAGTTTATATAAGTTATTGACGCCCTGTTTGGTACAGCTTTTTTTAAGCTTATTTCAGCTTTCAGCTTAATTTAAACTATTTTGATGTGTTTGGTTTAGCTTAACAATGCAGCTTATAGCTTTTTGTAAGTCAGAAATCAACTTATTCTTTGAGTGGGGCAGGAGAAGCTTAATTTATAAGTCAGAAATCAGCTTATGTTTATAGTTATAAGCTATAAGCTGTTAAGGCATAAGCTATAAGCACTTTCCTACAGCTCTACCAAACAGGATAGTGGTAATGGAGAAAAGGGATTAAATGTCGTCCTAGTAGACATGATTTCTTGAATCCACAAGGAAAATAAGAGAAACTACTTGAAATTATTATTAATTGAATGAATAAATCTCCCTTATCGTAGGCTTGCATGGCTAAATTAAACCTAATACTTATAGAACAAATAATTTTAAAACTTGGTAACTTAAAATTGATACAGAACAGGAAGCCTAACTAATTCGCACATTGACAGGTCAACCCGACATACAATGGGGTCGACATACTCAAATATCAAGCAGAACTTCCATCACCCTGGCTCCACTTGTGATCCTGTTTCAACTCTTCTAGACTACTTTAGGCTAAATAACAAAATCCTAGTCAAAATCTATTTCCAAAATCATAAAAATAAAAACATAAAAATTCTAAAAATCTCGTTCTACATCAGCTTTGGAGGTGGTATCCAAACAAGAAATGAATTAGGCAAAATCCTGCATGGCCACTGAAGGGATGTAGAGTGGGTAGGTAGCGAGAAAAGCTCTTTGTATCTCCACAAAGGGTGACCGCACACTTTCTCCAGCAAACGTATAGCAAGTGCATGTGCCCGCTCGAGCAGACCTCCCTAGATCTTTGCAAAGCAATGTTCATTGCACAAGCTTATTTACACTACACATCATTCAAGTATATGTCTAAGTATTACATGCAAATAACTACACACCCTTTATTTGGGGAGTGGCTATTTTAGCCAAAAAGCCAACTAAAACTTGTCACATCACCTCTCTACTTTTCTGCACATCTTTTCGTAAAAAGTCAAAAAGTTACTAAAATAGCCTGTTCCCAAACGAGGCCTATTCATAAAAATATTAAAATAATGAAAACTCAAATAAATAAAAAAATCAACTCTCCTATCCAAGAACAAAATCTGAAAATTTTAAGAGATGTTAAAAATAGCGATTTCTCAAATATAAGGTATTTACCCTAACCTAAGATATTCCAAGTCCTATTTTCAGCTCTACATTACAAAAATGCAAACAAACTAATCATGTGATATTCAGATTTAAGATTTTTGACATTTTATCCTTTCACATACCCTCACAGAAACCAAGTGTAAGAAGTTTTGACTACTTTACTCTTACTTGACTCATCTATATATGTTAAATACTCGATGACTTGATGCATAATGTATCCTAAACTAATGCAAGATGCTCATGCAGTTTTACGTAAGCTTGGATTGAAGCATAATTTGCATTGTCGCTGAACTAGGGATGTAAAGGGGGCAGGGCGGGGCCGGATTTCATATTCTCCATCCCCAATCCCCTAGTATGTTACATTCCCCAATCCCCACCCCAATCCCTGATGGGAATATTTGAGCATCCCATCCCTGCCCCTAACGGAGAATGGTATTCCATACCCCATCCATAATCCTAAGAAAATGTAAAAGAAACCCCTCTTTTCAATCTGTTCTAGATTGACCAGCTCGGCAACAATGAGGCCACAGAGCTAATGCTTCTTTGGCAAATATGAGAATGACAAACATTCCAATAAAAAAAACATATATATAGAAGAAGAAAAAAATAAACATTTTTGCCATGGAATGCAGCCCCTTCACCCCCAATCAACACAAGCCCCTTCCACCCCACCCCTATCCCACCACCACAGTGCTACAAGAAAGTAAAGAAAACTACACTTCTGTTTTTACAATTCACACAAGTGGAGAGAGAAAGAGTGAGAGGCTAAAATAAAATCCCTAAACCTAAAAGATTATATACATACTTTAGGTATTTTTGTAATACTAACAAATTGTAGGGGTAAACTTAAAAAATTATAGAACCTAAACAGGGAGAGGTACCCTTGCCCCGTCGATTGGTTTTTTCAAAATTTAGCTGGACCAGTGTTTTAAAAGGCTCTAGGTGCACCAAGGTGATAAGATCTCCTATAGCCTAAGTGTGAGGCGCAAGGAGAGGCGCACGCCTCACCAAAGCGAAGCACAAGTAGTAGAAGAAAAACAAAATTATAAGATAGGCAAACTTTTCAGCATAACAAATATATATAGAATTTCAAAAATCATATTCATTTCCTATAATCTTGAAACACAACATTCAATCTTCTACAAATTAGAAATATAATATCCAACAAAACATATAAAGCATAACATTCAATCTTTTATTACTTTCTGCTCTCTTTTGATCACGTTTGGTTATTTTATATTGAAGAGTTTTGAATCCCTGTGGGTATGCCCACAAAAAAAGCACTTAATCAACAGTTGGGAGTAGAAAAATAGGTAAAGCCCATGAAGCCCATGCCTCGTGCCTCGAAAAAAAGCCCTTGCCTTAGCGCCTTAGCTGCACCTTGCGTATTGTGCCTCGCCTTGACCTGTTCAAAGCGCAAGGCTGCGCCTCATTAAGCCTCGCGCTTTGCGCGCCTTTTAAAACAGTGACTGAACCTGACCCTAATTTGAAAAAAAATGGTGGGAATCCGCCAATATGGGAGAGAGGGGCAGGGGTAGGGGCAGGTCAAATTGCCATCCCTACGTTGAACATCTTCAATCTTCAGCAATTAGACACTCTCACCTCTACACTTAACCTAGAAACTTAGGATATGTTTCGTTTACAGATACAATTGCACCAATGCTTCATAATTTTCAAATGTTGTCCAGTTCATTAAAAGAAATTCAAACAATTAGCACTATGTCGTCAGTGGAAGTAAATTCAAGAAACAAGATATGCATTACTTCCCATATTACGAGATATAAAAGGTAGCACAACAGAAGTTTGATGCAGTTACCTCAACATATTTCCTCCAATTTCCAGCAGCCAAAAGATTCTTCAACAAAATTGAATAAGTAGAGAAGTTGATTTCTGCACCAGTTGCTACTATTCTATAGAACAACTGCAAATGTGATAAAAACCGAAAGAAATGTGTCACAACATTGAGAGGTAAATTTGAATTCTAACAACCTTATTAGGATTCCTCTTGCATAGCATAAGAATGACCAAATAAGCTAAACAAAATCATCAGATATATAACAGTGCTTATAGAACTACTTGATTGAACATACATGAAATAAAAAGAAAAAATGAATCAAAACAGAACAAAAACAGTATTACTTATATGAGGCAATCTTTAAGCTTTGCATTGTTATATTATTTTCCATACTTAAAAAGATAGTTCAATTACCTTCATCATAGTCTCAATCTTCCCAGATTTTCCAATAAAATGCAGAAGTTGATTCAGAAGTCCAACTGAAATAACAGGGAATGAAGGTTCCATCATTTTTATCAGATCCATTGTTGTCCTCCACTCTCGTAGCCTTCAGACAAAATTCAAATGTCAGTCTGGGTAAATAATAACGCAGTACAAGAATCTATGATACAATTAGAAAATCTATCATTCCAGAGACTGCCAGCCTTGTAGGTTGTGGTATGGTACCTCATTGGTCCCTCAACCTTGATGGCAAGGGCTCAAAGTTCTCCAGTTGTCTCGTCCAGGAAAAAATTGATGAAAAAGAGGTTTATCTCTATCAATCCATGCCTAAGGGAGATTTTCGATTCACATACATTGTTGGAGTTTGATTTTGCTTGGATTCATCGTATGGCCATTTAAAAATGGGTTGAGATGCTTTGAAACCTGAGAGGACACCTATGAAGCATGGGACCTTTCAAAATAGGCGCCGTAGCGGTGTCAGACACGGGGACACGTATGGGACACGTCAAATGGCATTTCCCTTTAATTTTATTATTATTTTTTTCAGGGGACAAGGTAGGGACACGACAAGGACACGGGGACACGCCAATTGGCGTGGCGTGTCCCTTTAGTTTTTTTTTTTTTTTTTGCAGGAGACACGCGTGTCTAAATATGGATGATCTATTAATTTGTTTATATATACATATATATGTGGAATTAATGTTAGTTTCCATTAATTTTGATTGTTTGGTAACATAATATTAATCTACATACCAAATATATATAAAAATAAATTAAAAAAAATTTGTCATGTCCACTACTGCGTTCGTATCTCCATTTTTTTTGAAATCACCATGTCTCGTGTCCATGGCTGTGCTTCATAGGAGGACACCCTTCAACATTCCCACCTTCCCCTAACCCAAAAAGTTACGCAACTTTCACGGGTTTTGATTTCATACTTGATTTTTGTTTAATACACTGATATACTATTAAAGACCGGTTTTATTTCCTCTCTTTTTCTTTACATTGTTTTTCGCATTTCCATGACAGTTGCCTTGCCCTATACATTATTTTTTATTTTCACTAAATTTCGCGTGACGAGGCACTCCTCTTGATGAGTTTTACAAATTTCCCGTCATTATCCAGACAATAGAAAGAGCAGTCGACTGCTCTGTGTTGATTTGGTCAAGATTGTTGCACTAGATTAAGTGAAGTTTTAGGGCTTGCCTTCCCTTATCCTTGCTTCTTGTTAATAATTTATTTGTACAAAATGAATTGGTATGTTTTCCAGTTGGCACAATTTGACACGAATGCTAGAGATGGGATGGTAATAGGAGACTATCTACCGGTTATAGCCTGGGAATTTGGACTGAGGATCGTAACCTCTGAGTAGTCCCGATATTGTATCTCGGAGATGAAGGGAGACAACTTGATCCTATGAACCTTAGAAACATTATGTTATGAGTGGCAAATGTTGCCCGGTCTCGGTTGACTTGGAAAAATTGTTAAGAAATGATATGGTTTAATTCAAACCATGATATATTCTATTATGTGACTGTCATTGCATGCATATGCATAGTTATGGATCCATGGAAAGCACGTTGTTCTTTTGCTCACCCCCTACATTTTAGGTATGAATCGGAGACTGACACCTTAAGCTTGGAGAGAAATTACACCTTTCGGCTGAAGATTGTATACCTAGTATTAATTTGAGGCTACGGCCTTCTTGTTATTTTGTCATGTAATTAATCCCAGTTCTATAAATCAAACGATTGATTAATGAATATTTATCCTTTCCCTTATTTCTTTCATTTCATTTTTAAAATATATGGAGGTTGTGAGTTTAATTAGTATGAGAAATGAATTTCTACTTATTCAAATTTCACTTAGGTTAATTAGTTTTTGCCTAATCAATCTTTTTGAAAATTAGGGGCATTACAGGGGGAGTGTACGTATCGTCACAATTAGTATTCCTGCATCCAATATACGTGCGAGAGATAGGTGAACCAATGTCTAGTATTAATAGATCTGATGTAGCCGATCTTTGGGGTCATATTAAAGCACACAACACCATTTGGCTATAATGTCGTGATATATCAGCTAGATGGTTACGCAGATTACACCATAAAGAGAGTTACTCACATTTGCAAATGGCAAGTCAACAACTATTGTTCATGGAGTTCAGAATCAAAAATGCTAGAGACTCCAAAAAAATTACCAAAAATTCTACACAATACAGAGTATTGTGTACAATTTTTGGTAATTTTTTTATTTAAGATTAAAACTCGAGGCAGAAGATTGAAAACAAATTGAACTTTTTTATTTTTTTATTGTTATTTTTATTTGTTGGGCTAAAGCAAATTGAACTTACATGCTACAGGCTGAGACCATTTCAAAGAAGGTAGCATCATTAAAGGGGATGTCCTTGTCTCGCATAAACTCTGCAAGAGACAATACTTTGGCTGGTTGGCATCCTTTATTGAAAGCACTCATCAGAGATGAACAAGCAATAGCATCCGGTTGGACATCATTCATTTCCATTTCTAGAAGCATTGCAGATGCCTTTTCCCAATTCTCTGCAATTAGAGAACTCTCAAGTTTAGCTTATCATGTATATCCTTCTAGTCATTGTCAGTTAATTAAACTACTTACCCACAGCGTTATATGCATGTATCATTGTGGTATATGTAATAACATCAGGACAACAACCTTCCATCTTCATCATGGCGAACATAGATTCTACTTCAGTGAGTTGACCCTGAAATTTGTATACAGATGAGATTCCTTTCAAGTCATGTAAGTGATTACTCAGAGATAAGTTTTCCAAAACCTTGCCTGTTTACTGTAGGCACAGATCGCAGATGAGTACACCTCCTTAGACAATGGAATTTTTAAATCTGTCATCTCCCTAAGAAATTCAAGAGCTTCATCATACTTTGACATCTTACAACAACCACTCATTAGCACAGTGTAAGTAACAGAATCAGGTATAACTTTCTTTTTCCTCATAGATCTATATAACTTTAAAGCTTTCTCATACTCCCCCACATTCATGTAACTTCCAATGGCAGAGTTATACGCAATTGTGTTCAATTTGATTCCTCGCATTTCAGCAGCTGAAAGTATGGAATCAATCTTGACCTTTTGACCACAACGCCCACAGGCAGTCAAGAGGGTACAAATTGAGACAATGTTTGGCTGCATCCCATTTTGTTCCATCTCACGCAGCACTTCAATGGCTTTGGCTAGAAACCCATTAGATCCATAGGCATCTATCAGTGCATTGTAACTTACCACATTTGGCTTCCAATTGTTTCGTTTCATCAGGTCAAATATTTCCCGGGCCTTTTCAGGTTGCTCAGATCTTCCATAAGCATTGAGCAAAGATGTATAAGACACAACATCTGGTCGAAAACCATCTTGCTTTATCTTGTTGAAAACTGACAGGGCCTCTTCACTCATACCATGTGAAGCATAGGCACCTATCAAAGCATTATAAGAAACAATATTGGGTTGTAAACCTTCTGCAATCATGGTGTTAAAAACAGTCTTGCAGTTCTCAATCTGCCCACTAACAGAATACAAATGAATCATGCTAGTGAATGTCACAATATCAGGATGACACTCTGCTCTTTTTTCCCTCATTGAATTGAAAATATCAATAGCTTTCCCATAATGTCCAAGCTTTATCAGGCAATGTATCACAATATTAAGGGTAGTGGTGTCGGGACGGATATTTGTCCCTTTCATTAGTTCAAAATAGGACAGGGCTTTCAAATACTGAGCTCCACTTTTGTAAGCAGACAGAACAATATTGTGTGTCACCAGATCAGGCCCAACTCCATTTTCTGTCATCTTCCTGCAAACTTGCAGAGCTTCTCTCCATTTTCCACTAGATCCACATGCATTGATCAAGTTGTTATATGTGGATCGACTTGGAGGAATCTGCACAATAAATTAAATAAGCTAAGGTCACAGATGTATTATGTAGAATGATGGACTCAGAGACTGGAGAAACTGCACAAATAAATTATATAAATAAAGGTCAAAGATCTATCCTGTAGAATGATGGCATCAGAGACGTATTATGAATTTCAGATAATGACAACAAATAAAATAATGACAGATAATATTCCATAATAAGAATAAACAAGATAAAAATTGTTAGTAGAATAGTTATGCACGATGCCAGAACAATATAAAAAATTCACACATTCCTAAATAACAATTCTAATCAATAACCACTTACCATAGACCACCATGACTAACTAAATTGTTTTATGCATTCAAAACCTTCAAGAAAGCAAGAAACCTAGGATTGCTATAGAATTCAGCAAGGGACAGTTCAATTTAATACCAAGGCAACTAACTAGGCAGATAAAAAATTATACAACCCCCAAGGCAAAGTGGTGCTGAGTAAGAGTTTCATAATTTCTCTCAAAAAGTTAATTACTGGCAAAATTGCCAGCACAAGTCAAGTATAAAGTAACCCTCCAAAAAAAAAAGTCAAGTATAAATTAGTTCCTGAGTTGGTATATTTCTAACATGATGAAGATCTGCAGATGTCACATCCCATTAGAAAAATTAAATAAACAAAACACTATTTGATAAGTTGAAATACTTGTCCAACTAAAGAATCTACGTCTCAGTTCCTTCAATTCAAGTGATATATGGTAATAGAGAGAACTCTGACCAATTTTTATTTTTATTTTTTTCCACTTTTCAAGTCACTGACCTTTTCAATTAATAACTTATTTATCAAAACTCTTATAGGCTCTTCCCTTTCCAGTGCTACATGCAAAGAATAGACGCTACTCCAAAGTAACTAGACATATTTCAAACTACTTAAATCTTTTGTTCCCACAAACCACACTGATTTCCTTCAACAACCCTGTTAATTTAAATCAGATCATGCAAAAACTAGAGCTAATCCTTCCAAAACTTCACCTGAAATTCTAGAATGATCATAATTGTTCCCACAAACCACACTGGTAAAGGTCCTTCTAGTGCTCGTGATCAGATTATCTGTGATTATTGTAGAAAAGAATGGCATGATCGGGAACCCTGCTAGAAGTTACATGGTCCACCTAACCACAGGAGAGGCAATGGCCGTGGTGGGACTAGTGGCCGCGGTGGGACTGTTCACTCTTATGCACACCTATCAGAATCCCGTACTAGTACTTTGGGTGATCCTACAACTTTTTCCCATGATGAGTTACATACTCTTCGATGTCTGATGACTCGGCTTGATTCTTCTCCTGCTCCTACTCCTGCTCCTACTTTTGATCCTCCTTCCTCCAACTTTGCTTCTATAGGTACTCCTACACATGCCTTGAGTGTTGTCTCTTCCTTCCCTTGGATTATTGACTCCGGTGCTACTGATCATATGACAGGTTTGTCCACCCTTTTCCACTCTTACTCTCCTTGTTCTGGCAAGGATAAAGGAAGAGTGGCTGATAGGTCTTTATCCTCTATGTTTGGGACTGGTTCTATTCATTGTTCTCCCTTTATTTTTCTCTCCTCTGTTCTTCATGTTCCTAAATTTTCTATTAATTTACTGTCTATCAATCGTATTACCGATTCCTTAAATTGTTTTGTAACTTTTTTTCCTTTTCACTGTGTTTTTTAGGAACTGGGTACGGAGAGAACGATTGACACTGGTAAAGCTCATAGGGGACTGCATTTTCTAGAGAGCGGATCTTCTGTCACCAGTCAAGCTCTTCAAACAACCAACACTTAATCTCTTTCTCTATTACATCAGTGGCATCGGTGTTTAGGCCATCCCTCCATTTCAATTTTGAATAAACTTTTTCCTAGTTTAGTGAAGGATTGTGATAGGAATAATTTTCATTGTGATGTTTGTGAGTTTGCAAAGCTTAAAAGATTTTGTTATCCTTCAATAAATAAAAAAAGTTTGTTTCCATTTATAGTTATTCATTCTGATGTATAAGGTCCCTCTCGTGTTATGTCTCTGTCTAGTTATCGTTGGTATGTCACTTTTATTGACTATTATTCTCGTGTCACTTGGGTTTACTTGCTTCGCACCAAAAGTGAGGTCTTTTCTTGCTTTCAAACATTTCATAATATGGTACATACTCAGTTTGACACCGAAATTAAAGTCCTTCAGAGTGATAATGGTACTGAGAACATTGATGGTGAATTTCGAGCATATCTTGAGGCTCATGGTATTCTCTATCAAACCAGTTATGTTGGCACTCCCAAACAGAACGGTGTTGCTGAACGAAAAAAACTGTCATCTTCTTGAGGTTGCTCATGCCCTTATGTTCACGATGCGGCTTCTTAAACCATTCTAGGGTGATGTTGTTCTCACTGCGTATCTCATTAACTGCATACCTTCTAGTGTCCTTTAGCTTCAGCACCCCCTTACCCTCCTTTCTCACCTGTCTGTATCCCTTCATTCCCTTCCTCTTAAAGTGTTTGGTTGTGTTTGCTTTATTCACCTTTCTCGTCCTACTAGGAGCATACTGGACCCCAAGGCTCTTCAGTGTGTCTTCATTGGTTACTCTTCCACCCAGAAAGGCTACAAATGTTATGATCTTCACTATCGCAAAACTTATGTTATCATGGATGTCACCTTTTGTGAGTTTGAGCCGTTCTTCGAGGACCAATCTCTTCAAGGGAAGGTTTCTTCAACGGAAGAGGTTGTTTCTTCTGATCCATTTTCTACTATTTGTTGTGAGGGAGAGGAGGCGTCGTATTGTGAGAAGGATATGAGTAAGTGTGTTTAGGGGGAGTCTAGTAGGTTGGATAGACCAGATTGTGTTCATTCAGGGGGAGTCTAGTAGGTTGGATAGACCAGATTTTGCTCAGAAGGAGTCTAGTAGGTTGGATAGACTTGATCTTTAGACTACTCTCGGCGACGAAGAGAACAGTCGACCTATGTGCCGCCATGCCAATCATCACCTTCGACTCTAGTTCCTAATTCTTCTATGGAATCCTTAGGTAACGAGTCTTTGGTTACTTCTCCTACTATTTCTGTTGATGATTCAAATCTTCCTATTGCTATTAGAAAAGGTGCTAGAACTTGTACTCAACATCCTATTTCTAAATTTGTGTCATATGATTCCTTATCTTCATCATATCGTGCTTTTATTTCGTCTTTGTCTTCTGTCCCTATTCCTTATAATTGGAAGGAAACACTCACTGATCCTAAGTGGAAAGAAGCTATGGCAGAGGAGATGAGAGCTCTGAGTAAGAATGGCACTTAGGAATTAGTTTCTCTACCATCGGGTAAAATACCTGTGGGTTGCAAATGGGTGTTTACAATCAAGCAGGAGGCTAATGAAACTATTAAGAGATATAAGGTGAGACTAGTTGCTAAAAGGTTCACTCAGACTTATGGCATTGCTCATCAAGAGACCTTTGCTCCGGTGGTTGAAATGAATTCTATTTGTGTCCTTTCTTGTACCGCAAATCTAGGTTGGCCATTACAACAGCTTGATATAAAGAATACTTTTCTCCATGGTGATCTAGAAGAAGAAGTGTACATGGATGTTACTCCCGGTTTCTCTTCTTTGGTCACTGAAGGGAAGGTTTGATGATTAAAGAAGGCTTCGTATGGATTGAAACACTCTCCTAGAGCCTGGTTTGATAGGTTTCTTAAGACAATACTCATATTTGGGTACAAGCAAAGTTATGCTAATCATACTATGTTCATCAAAAAGTGTGGAGATAAAATTACTATTCTTATTGTCTATGGGGATGAAATAATGGTGACTGGTAACGATGTAGAGGAGATGTCCCAAATCAAGGCTTGACTTTCCAAGGAGTTTGAAATCAAAGATCTTGGTTCTTTGAGGTATTTTCTTGGGATTGAGATTGCTAGATCAGATAATGGTATCTTTATTTCTCGAAGGAAGTACTTCTTGGATCTACTTGAGGAAGTAGGTTTGTTGGGATGTAGACTAGCAGATTCTACTATTGAGACCAATCACAGACTTAGCAGCAGTGATGGAGCTTGTGTAAAAAAAGGAAGATATCAAAGACTTGCAGGGAGATTAATATATCTTTCACATATTAGGCCAGATATTGCATATGCAGTTGGTGTTGTAAGTCAATTCATGCATGATCCTTGAACAGGGAATTTGGATGCAGTTAATCAGATCCTCAGGTATCTCAAATCAACACCTAGAAAAGGGATATTCTTCTCCAATCATGGTTATTTGAAAATAGAGGCTTTCACTGATGCAGATTGGGCTGGTGCAACTGATTATAGGCGGTCTACTTCAGGTTATTGCACTTTTGTAGGCGGTAATTTGGTGACTTAGAGGAGTAAGAAGCAAGCTATTGTGGCCAAATCAAGTGCGGAAGCAGAATACCGAGCAATGGCAAATGAACTCTGTGAGCTCATGTGGCTTCAAGTGTTATTGGCTAACTAAGGATTGTTGAATGGTGGACCAATGCTATTGTATTGTGATAATAAGGCTGCTATTAGCATTGCTCATAATCCTGTTCAGCATGATCGGACCAAGGACATTGAGATTGACAGACATTTTATCAAGAAGAAAATTAGTGGTGTGATTTGTATGCCTTTTGTGCAATTCGAAGATCAGTTAGCCGATGTTTTTACTAAAGGGTACTAGTAAGGTCATTCATTCCATTGTGTGCAAGTTGGAGCATAGATATATTGTGTGCAAGTTGAGCATGAGGGATATCTATGCACAACTTGAGGGGGAGTGTTAAGTTAAATAAAAGATAGTTTTGTCCTTATGTACTACAGAGGGAAACCCTAATCTAAGGTTTTGTGCCTCTTCCTAATAATAATTCTCTCTTTTTTATTTTTCTCTTCTCTCCTCTCAATCTTAAACTTGTTCTTATAATTTTAACTGCAATATAATAGCATTAAAAAAGAGTGACATTGTACCAACCATTACGGTACCTTAACAAGCGGTATTGGTCATTAGTTAGCCAATACAGCCGTTACAGACTTGGTCAACATAAACACGCCCAAATGCTATATGGATCACATTTTACACTACTTTTTCTTCCTTTCCCTCTCTGCAGTTGCACTTTACTTGTTCAAAATACTGCAATCTACTCCATTAGGGCTCGGAACTTCAAAATTCAAGCTTGATATTGGTATTTCTTCTTGGTGTTAAGGCTAGTTGATGAAGATCATGGAAAGAAGAAAAAGAGCAAATTTGAAATTTCATATGAAGCACATTTAGGGTATCAAGAATTAAAGATTTGGAATAATTTTAAGTCTTTATGTCATTATAGTAGGTTTTAGTAATTAAGGGTCTAATGGTAATTCCAATAATTGTCGGACATAGGTTGTAGAGGTCGTTTGTGGGTTTCATTTTGGGCCAAGTTATTAAATGGGTCATTATATACAGGTTTTATTATAACTAAAATAATTTTAATAGTCAAAAGTCTAAATTTCCTATTTTGATATTGAAGTAGAATTAGAAATCATTAAAGTTTGCTATTATGACTAAAGTAGAATTGGAAGTCATACTTGGTCTAAAATATTAGTAGTTGCTAAATATTTTTAGTTTCTAAATTTGAGTAATAGTTCTGGTAGAATTAGGAGTCATTAGCCTATAAATATATGTATAATCTCAATGATTCAAGAGCAGAGTTAATATTAAGAAAATTTGAGATTGTGTTTGTGTGATTGGCCTATCTCTTGTGAGGGTGAAACACATCTCTCTCTCCCCTTCTTCTATCCAGCAAAGTTACTGTTCATGTCGCTGTTCACAATACTTGAGACAACCAGCCAACAAGCCCTAACCACTTACGTTTTCACTCCCCAAACCCTACCCTTTCACAAACTCTTAAACTCCTATTTTTGAAATACTTTTGCAGCCACAAAATCCCACCAAATCCGGCCCTATAAGTCTATTGTTGTTGCTACTAGTATACTTAACCCAGGCTCACTACTTGTAAGAAAGTAATCCCTACTCATCCTACATTAGTTTGGTATCCAAGATTCAAGATCCTACCTTGTTCTTTACCAATCTTTTAATAAAATTGCTTTCTTTATTACAATGTTGACAAGCATTGAATTAAATTGGAAGTTTGAAGCCTTGTCAACAGATTATAGAGTTACTAAGAAAGATGTTGCAATGTTTAAGGATGATTTTGCAATAATTAAAGAGGATGTTGCAATAATAAAGAGTGATTTACATACTATCAAGACAATTTTGAATGGATTGAAAGCTTTCGTGGAAGGATTGGCTACTACTGTTTTACATAAGACTAATATCTAGGAGCAAAAGATTGATAGTGTAGACGATTTTGAATAAACTATGAAAGCGCAACATGAACATGTTGCTAATATTGAGGATATTGAAGAAACGAAGGCAAAAATTAATTTGCTTACTAAAGAAAGCATGAAAGATCATCACGATGAACATTCTAAAGCCCAGGAAGCAAAAGAAAATGATGAAAATCCAATTGAACTTTCTGCTCTTCACAAAAAAAATGAAGTTCACATTGAGTTTATTATTCCTAATAAATTCGATGTGGTTGATGGAGTGATGACAAAATTAAACTTTTTGATTTTCTAATCGTTCGTTCAAAACAATCAATTTGAATGGTTGCAAGTGCAAGATTCCATAATCTTTATACTTCAACATTATAAAACTTAAGGTCAAGTTTTTTCGAATGCAGGGGAAATTGATGAAGATTATGGAAAAAAGAAAAAGAGCAAATCTGGAATTTCACATGAAGTACATTTAAGGCATCAAGAATTAAAGATTTGGAATAATTTTAAGTCTTCATGTCATTATAGTAGTTTTAGTAATTAAGGGTATAATGGTAATTCCAATAATTGTTGGACATGGGTTGTAGGAGTCGCCTATGGGTTTTATTTTGGGTCAAGTCATTAAATGAATCATTATATATAGGTTTTATTATGACTAGAATAATTTAAGTGGTCAAAAGTCTAAATTTCCTATTTTGATATTGAAGTAGAATTAAAAGTTATTAAAGTTACCTATTATGATCGAAGTAAAATTGGAAGTCATAGTTGGTTTAGAATATTAATAGTTGCTAAATATTTTTAGTTTCTAAATTTGAGTTGTAGTCCTGGTAGAATTAGGAGTCATTAGCCTATAAATATATGTGTAATCTCAATAATTCAAGAGCAGAGTTAATATTATGAAAATTTGAGATTGTGTTTGCATGATTAGCCTATCTCTTGTGAGGGTGAAGCACCACTCTCTCTTTCTCTCCTCCTATCCAGCAAGGTTACTGTTCACGTCACTATTCACAGTGCTTAGGACAGTCACCCAACAACCCCTAAACACTTTGTGTTTTCATTCCCAAAACCCTACCCTTTTACAAACCCTTAAACTCATATTTTCCAAATACTTTTGTAGTCACAAAATCCCATAAAATCCGGCCCTATTAGTCTATTGTTGCTGCTGCCAGTACACTTAACCTGGGCTCACTACTCGTATGAAAGTAATCCCTATTCGCAGGAAAGTAATCCCTACTCGTCCTACATATTTGCTTCATATCAGCAGATGTACTTGATTTCAAGTGCTTTTTCTTCTTTCTTCTTTTGGCAATGATTTTTTATAAATACTATTTAGGAAATTTAGTGTTATATACCATGGGTTTTCTTCAATATCTTGTGTGCTGTAACTTATAAGATGAACTGGCTTCATGTTGTTTTATTTTTATAACTTTCCATTCTAGTAGCATTTCTAATTGTTCTAGTAACTGAAATTTCCTTACCAGATGAATTTCTCCACTTTTCGACCTTAAACAACATAAAATTCAATGTCATTTATGAACAAAAATGTTTTTAGGTTCCACAACATTGATTAAAAATCATTATACATTCAAATTATGATATATAGAACATATTTACCAATGAGTTTTTCGGCATGTGGTGGTACTTCAAAAAAAAATTATGGGTTTAGTTTCCAATGGGAAATCTGCAATATGCACCCCTAAAAAGTACACTTGTAAAAACAATTATGATTTTTGTGGCGAAAGTTGTGAATATTTGTGATGGAAGTTATGATTTTTGTGATGAAAGTTATGAATGGTGAAGTTATGGTGTGCATCCTAAAGTTTAAAGTTATACTTTTTGTGATGAACAAAAAAGTAAAATTTTTTGTGATAAGAAAAAAGTTATTTTTTGGGGGGTAAAAGTTATATTTTTTGTGATACCATAGTGTACTTTTTGTTTAAGGTGCATACCATATACACCCTTCTTGGGTGCGCATGGTAGCCTTTCCCATTGTGAATTCCTGTTACTGCTATATATTATATAATATCCCGCTAACATTACACTACGATTTAAAACCATGACCTGAGCTATCACAATTTTTATTAACAAAAATCCATAAATAATATTACAAGTGGTATAATGAAGAAAGAGGTGAACTAGTTAAATTGTTATCACGGTAGTAGTGAAGGAATGAACCCCAAATGACGAAGTTTCCAAGTAATAACAAAAATTACGTTCTCCAAAGATAATATCTGAGCATGAAAAGAAAAACATTACACGCACTAGTTTGATAAGGAATAAAAGTACACACAGATGCCCGAAGCATATCTTCCATAATATTCATTGCCCAATGCCATTGACCAGCTCGACCATGTGCATTGATGAGGGCATTGTAAGTTTCAGCATCAGGCTTACACCTACCAGAAAAATAAACAATTGCAGACAGTAATGCCACTGGGGAAAATTCTAATGGGACCAGTGCATCTAACTCATCACAACAAGGTCCAAGTTAAAAAATAAATAAAAAAAAGGAGTTCATGCATTTTAGTGCGTATCAACTATATAATGCTTCATTGTTGAAGGATTAGAAGTCTGCTTATAGGAGGATTTTTGTGTAGGCAAAAAACACCTCAAAGTCTCTTTTCCTATATGCCAAGCACTCAAAGTTTTCAATTTCATGGGAACTCAACTTCTTTAGCTTCTTACAAGTTGAAATCTTAACATTAGAAAAACCTCAAATATCCTGCAACCAATGTTCTTCTTTTTGTAGACTTCAACATGTTAGTGGCCCCTTCCTCTTCCTATGAAAGTCGTTGGTATCTAGAAACAAGAGGCATGTTTTCATCTAATTTTTATTTTAAATTCCTCAATAAGAGCAACTCTTCATATTTTAATTTGGCAAAACTTTATTATGCCCCCAAAAAGTTAAGGCACTGCACAGCAGTTTAGATGCATGATATTCTTACATGTACCCAAAAAAATTAATATGCATTGATATCAAGCAACATTGGTACACAAAAATAAAAAAGAAAAAACAAGCATCATTTGCATTCCAGTTTTTCTTTGTTCACCGAAGAAAACAAAAACCCATATTTTCCAGATATGTGGGTATTAAATAGAAAAGGTTGCTAACAGAAGTTACTATTTATTATAATTTATAACCAGTTGCTATTTTCAGTCACATTTCTATCATATCTACCAAAGAAATGTTCTTTCAACTGTTCCAATAAGACATTTTTAGACCTTAGTAAACAACAGCTAAAAAATTGCTCCTCCACTGGTCATCCCACTTTAGCTTCAGAAAGTATTCTTCTTCTTATAAAACCTAAGGCAAAAATAATGCATGTATAGAAAATGGGAAAATAATGACCATACCTCCACTCTTGCATCTCAAAAAACAAACCGCGTGCTTGGTCTATTTGATTATGTCTGGCATGCAACCTAATCATCATGTTGTAAATATCCCTTCGAGCACAATAATTCTTCTGATTCTTCATCCAGCGGAAAACATGAATGCTATGTTCAATAGAACCCATTTGAGTTATTTCCTACACCAAGTAAAATACAATGAGGAGGGCTTTGTACCTTTGTTGCACTGTTTCTATTAATTCACTTTTACCAATTAAATTCTTTACTTAAATCCACATCAGAAGCAATTTGAAAAGATAATAACAATAATAATAATAAGGATAAATTACGGTAAACTGCCTTAATCTATGACCCATAAACCCATACACTTTTCAATGGGTCTTCTTCATTGTTCATTTTAATCAAGCAACACAGGAAGGGGAAAAAAACAGTCTTTGTATATGAGTTTGAGAGGAAGTAGAGAGGGAGGAAGAAATTATAGGAATACAGCCATGATCCTTCACTCTTCCAGCTTGCTACTTCCTTTTTTTCCTTTTCTTTTTATTTTTATGGCTGCTCAATCGTGGCTGCTTCATTGAAGCTGAAATGTGGAGATTCCTCGGCTGATGAAGGTTGAATGTTGATTGCAGTAAACAGTGAACAGCAGAAGCATATTTGAAATCTAGGGAAAAGTTTTAGAAGTTAGACCTCCAAAGAAAGAACCCTTGAGTTGTTTCTTTTTCTTTTCTTTTTTTTATATAACAAAATCTTGTATGTCAAGTACTGGAGTTACTGCGAGATTCATGTTTTTTGCCAGTATTTTTCTGGTATGACCAAAACACACTGGACTAGGGCAAGATTATAGGCGAAATGGAACTTGGTTAATTGCATCCTGTTTTTCTTCCAGTACGGTAAGTACTGACCTGTACAAGACGAGATTGACAACTCTAGTACAAAGTAGAAATATAAAAATAGTAATGAAATATATAGAATAAAACAAAATAGAGAAATAGAGAAGAAACAACGTTTACATGGTTGGGTTGTATTGCCTACATCCGCATGAGGAAGTCAATAGCACTATTTTCACTCACCTTAAAACAAATTTAAGGATTCAACCATATTTATAAAATAATAGCAATAGAGAGAAGATTGTTTTGGAATTTCTTATCTCTTAAGCATATCATCGTCTACCAATCTCCAAAGATACGATGTTTGGCAACATCACTTTTTAGCCTAAAAGCCAAAAAGGCACTAAAAAAATCAAAAAGTCAATAACCTATAATAAAAAGTCAAAGATTCCATTTTTTCTCTACTTTTTGCACATCTTTTCGTAAAAAATCAAAAAGTCATTCCAAACATACTAGTTTTTTTTTACATCATATTTTATCCAAAAAGCCAAAAAGTTACTAAAAAAGCCTATTCCCAAATGAGGCCAAGCCAAAAAGTGTTGGGAAGAATATTACCCCAAAAAGTATTTTTACTTACAATCAATCAAGACAGTTATACAATTACGTAGACAAGATTTTTTTTTTTTTTTTTTATTTATTTATATTTTTTATTTTATTAAGAAACTTGATATCCTAAGGCATATAAGAAAATTAAAAAGGGTTTAACTAGGACTGTCATACTTGTACAAATTGGGATCTAACCATGCTCCGCTTAATGGTTTTGCTATCTATAAATAACCAAAAAAAAAAAAAAAACTAAGAGTGAAGCTAAGAATCATACAACTACTGTTCAATACACTGTATTCCCTTTCAATGCTAATAATTCATATGACCTCTTTACTAAGAAATTAAATATTTCAAACTGTATAACTTAGCAAACAATTTGTATAGAAGTCATAAAAACAGCATTTCATCATGTTTTTTAATTGTTAATGTTGGGATCATTTTAGCTAAATTAGCAATTTCAATTGAACAAATTCTCCAGAGTCTATACTTTAGAGGCTTTGGGTTGGAAGGATTTTTAGTTGAGCTAGCAAGATTGAGTTCACCACATGAAAGATCTTCTTTGAGAAGTGATGCAATATTTGGTTCCGTTGCTAGCAGGTATAAGATCCATCCAAACCCCTTGTACATCACTGCTTGAAATCGCACTTGCACTTGGGCACCAACCTATCCTGGGTTGGTTGGGACTTTATTTTTTTGGTACTTCCATTATCCTTGCTTCACCTGAGCCTTCTTGCTCAGCACTTGACAAGCGCTTGAGTTTTGGCTCTTGGAAGCCTGTTCGGTTAGCACTTGACAAGGGCTTGATTAGTGTTCAACATGCGCTTGAGCACTAGTGGTGCATTTTGAGGCCTAAATTCATAACCATTTTGCCCTTCAACGTTTAAAACTCATCATTTTTGGCATTTTAAACATCACAATTATTGAAGCTTTAGATTTATTTTCTCTATCTATAGTAGCTTCATGACTTGTTCAACAAGACTTTTGATGAATCTCACTTTTATTTCAATCTACAGCTTTAATTCAAATGATTTGAAACCATTCAATTCACTTTGATGGAATTAGTACACATCTAAACCAGTGTTTTTTAAGGCGAAAAGCGAACCGAGGCGACAAGGTCTCCTAACGCCTAAGCGCGAGGCGATGAGGCGAGGCGAGGGCTTCATCAAATCGAGGCGACCAGAAATGATATTTTTTTAAAGTAAATGGTATAGACAAAAATATAAATATTTTCAAGAACCATCATGCAGTTATAATTAATTGAAATTAAAATAATTAATTGAATAACCAGGAAATTAAAATAATTAGGAAATTAATTGAATTAATTGAATTAAAATAAACAAATTAATTGAAATTAATTGAATTAAAATAATTAATTGAATAACCAGGAAATTAATTAAATTAAAATAAACAAATTAATTGAATTAATTAAATTAATTGAATTAATTGAATTAAAATAATTAATTGAATAACCAGGAAATTAAAATAACTAGGAAATTAATTGAATTAAAATAATTAATTGAATAACTAGGAAATTAATTGAATTAATTGAAATGTTAACACAGAAAAAAAATAATTGAATTAATTGAAAAAAAATTAATTTTAAAATAATTGAATTAATTGTAAAAATTAATTTTTACAAATTAAAAAATAATTTTAAAAAATAATTGAATTAATTTTAATACAGGGTTCAACAGAGAACACAGGTGAAGTCGAAGGGAAGAAGAAAAAAATGAAGGAAGGAAGAACAGGGGGGAAGAAGGGGGGGTCCGACAGTGAACCCAGGTGAAGTCGAAGGGAAGAAGAAGAAGAAAGGAAGAAAAAGAACTTACCTGTAACGACGTCCGACGAAGGAAGAAGAAGACCCAGGAGGTGAAGTCGACTTCGGTATGCCTTTCAATGTCGACCCAGGAGGTGAACTCACCTGTAACGACTTAGATCTAGGGTTTGGACGAAGAGCCCAGATGATTCGAACAAAGTCGATGAAGGGCCCAGATGATTCGAACTAAAATTAGGCAAAAAACAGGTGAAGCGTTGCTTCGTTTCGCCTCACGCTTCATCGCCTAAGCCTCGCTTCAAGCGCTTCTTCATCACCTCACCATTTCGCCTCGCCTCAGGGTGCTTGAAGAGCTAAATCCTCGCCTCGCCTCGCTTAGCGCTTAGGCTCGCCTCTGATAACACTGATCTAAACCTTCACCATTCACTTCATATGCCTATAATACCATGGTCATTTGAGCTACAGCGCAATTGAAGACGAAAATCGGATCAAGAAGCTTCATGATGACTCTCGGATTTACGATACTTGATGTGAGCGTAGATCGAGCTTGTTCAAGCTTGTAGTGGGCTCAATTGTGGATAAACTTGAGTAAGAGGCAGTAGTTCCTTTATCTGTGTCTTTGTACCCGTTTGATTCAATAGTGTGGATCACTATGAAGCATGGGTACTCCAAAAATGATGTTGTACGAGTACCGGGTACTTACTAAGTGCGAGTACACGTACCGGTACGACGGTACGACAGTATGCATATCGGGTACGCCGAATACATGCCGGGTACAACAAATACATTTGGGTACATCATGAGTACGGCACCAGTACGTCGTGGATATGTCACGGGTCGACACCTGTACGACAAGGTGAAATTTTTTTTTTTGCAACTGCTAGAATTTGTTGCAGCCTTTGTTATTCTTCTTTCAATTTTGAAAATATCAAGTAATTTATTTCCAACACCCTTTACTCATGTCATGGTTTTGCTCTCTTTTGCATCCTATTTTAGATAATCAAAAAAGAAAATTAAAGAATTATATAACTTTTTAAACAAACTGTTCTCTTTTTAGTTTTCATATTGAAATTTTGATTTGTATGTTGGATATTTAGTTATAAATTTTTTTAGAAATAAAAAAATAAAAAAATTGGCATACCCCAGCCGTACCCGTACCCGTACCCTATTTTTTTAAGAATTTGCCGTATCGGCGTATCCGTATCGTATCCGCACCCGCACCTGTGCTTCATAGGTGGATCAACTTTGAGTGTTGGGATCATGGTTTTCTCCCTATAGATGGGGGTTTCCATAAAGCTTCCAATCTCGAGTCTTGTGATTGATTGATTTCTATTTTGATGAAACTGGTAGATTTGATGAATCAACTACTTAATTGATGAATTGATGGATTGATTGGATAATTGATTGTGTTTTCAAATGTCTAGGGACCAAGTAATCAATTGTTAACATTAAACTTTGTATTAATTTGATAAAACTTGGCATATTCACTCACCTCCAGGCACAATTTTATGGTGCTTTAGTGTTTCAAATAAACATAATAAAAAATCACATAGATCTACCTCACAAAGAGCTTTGTAAAAGCCAAGTTTCTCCTTCTTTCCAGTTAAAAATTTTTCACAAAAACTTTCAACATTTGGCACCTAGTAGGAAGAGTCAACAATGCAGTAACATTATTTCTTTCCATGACCAAAAGTGGTGATAATCACCAAATTTTAGAGACAAACAAGATTACTATCTTCATAGAGACAATATATAAGAGCCATCAAAATATAAAACAGCTCTTATCACCAACCTAATTTCCATCCTACAATTTCCAATTATCATAATGTTTGTCTGTATATGTATTTATCGTATATCTATCCTTCTCTCTCTCTATATATATACAAGAGAAAAAAAAATGCTCCTTTAAATTGCCCATTTAAGAACAAGAGGGTTCCTTCCTACTGGCATCGATGCAGATGATGTGCAAGATCAACATGACACTCCTATTTTGGAGTCAACTTTTGGGCTTGGAGACCAAAGAGGCAAACCCGTGAGGTCAGCTGTTAGGTTCAAGGTTTTAAATAACTAACATTATTGGAAAATGTATCAGTACTGGTGATATATCGGTCAAAAATCGGACAGTATTGGAAGTCCAAAATCCCAATGAGTAAAACCCTGAGCCAAAGCAGGCGATACTTCCAAATAGGGGCTGGGTCACAAATCTTACATTTCTAATTGTCATTATATGAATCCCTAGATATAAAATATGCACATATGCATACAAAAGCCAATGTCTATAATTACTTGAAGTAATTCCCAAATGAAATGTCTGCATTTGTGTGTATACATGTATATTTACAGTGAGAAATTATTTCAAATTAAACAGAAAGAGAAAGAGGGAATGATACTGTTTTAGATTACCCTGATAAGAACAGGAAAGTTGTTTCTGGCAAACCTTCCAACCCACCGATTGAGCAATCCTTGAATGTCGTCCCATTGATTGAGCTCCAAAACCTTGTGAACTACTTGCGTGATGGTCCAATCCTTCTGGAACCTATCGCCTTGGACTCGAAGCCTGTGGTGCATGGGTATATCTGATTTACGGAGACCACTCCATTCAACACTGACTTTGTGCATACCTTTGTCATAGTCTACGAAGCCAAGCTTCTTCTCCTTCCAAGCTTCATCGTTGTTGTTCTTGGAGATTACTAGTCGTACTAGGCGGCTTGTTCGGCGATTGTGAGTAGTTGTAGTCGAGTAAAAGGGTTGTTCGAGTGAGTCATTTGAATGGTTGTTGGTGTTGAAGTGATGTGGAAGTTGTTGATGCAAGGTCGCCATGGAAAGAGAGAACCCCGCTTTCCTCCACTGGAGTTCTGCTACACTGATGTTAGCAATCGTTGCTGGATAGGATAAGGGGGAATATATATATACAGGCCCCTTACTTTTCATGTTATAACCCATTTCTTCTCTTAAAAAAAAAAAAAAATTACTAACGATTGCTAACATGAAAAGTGAACCCACTCCCCCAAAAAATTACTAACGATTGCTAACGATTTCTTCTCTTAAATAATTTTTTATCAAAAAATTAATTATAACCCTTTTCTCAAAATAGTTCATACTAGTTTACACAGGCTTATCCCACGGCCTATCTATAGTATCTTCAAATTTTAAATTTTAATAATTTTTTAAAAATTAAAATATTATTATATAAAATTGAATAAAATAAATCATCATTAAATATATAATAAAATTACAAATAAAATAAATCATCATTAAATATATAATAAAATTATGTAATATGATATGTATATTTTTTAATTTGTTATACACCCAATGATGTCGACTCCAATTCTATTACTATATCATTTTGGGTAAATTTATAAGTCTTTAACATTTCTTCTGAATTTATAAAAAAAATTATGATGTGTAACTTTTCTCAACCGATAAATATAAAACAAATATTAAGATAATTTTTCTATCTAAAAAAAATTATTAAGATAGGTCACTGAACTAATAAAAAAGGCAGAAGAAAATACACACACGCACACACATATATATATATATAAATGACTAATTTTATTAATACGTAAATCATACTTACCTAACAAATTATCAATTTTATTAATAAGTAAATCATTAACTAAATTAACAATTTTTAATGATAAGAAAAATATTTTTCAATTAACCCTTTTGTTAATAAATAAATCATTAAGTCAATTAATAATTTTTAATAATATGAGAAATATTTTTCAATAAACAATTTTGATAATTTATTATTGTATAGGAGAATAGTTTTTTTTTTTTCTTGAGTATTGTGTTAAATTAAAATTTTTAACAAAGGATAGTTGTAATTTCTAGTATTATAGAACAGATTCATATTTTAAACAAATTTTATGAGTGTATTTGTAATTTGTCAAAAAATAAAATATTTAGGGTAAATTACACTTACACCCCCTGAGATTTGAATTTAATACATATCATCCCCTGACATTTGAGAAATTACACCAACGCCGTCATTGTAATTATTTAGACGGAATGAAAATATTGAACTCATGTACTCTTTCTTTTTTTGCTTTGCTTTACTTTCTTTTTTTTTTCGTCTTTCCTTTACTTTTTTTAAAAAATATATAATTTTCTCTATTTTTTTATTAGGAGTTGTTACATTTTATATAAGCAAGGGAGTTTGTGAAATGAGACTATTAACCACTAGGGTGGAAATGTAATTTCCAAAACGTCAGGGGGTGTGTAGTAATTGGACCAAATCTCAAGGGGTGTCAATGTAATTTACCCAAATATTTATGTTTCATAATTGACCAAGAATGTTTGTATAATTACGAAAAAACTTATTTCATAATTGACCAAGAATGTTTGCATAATTACGAAAAAAAACATGTTGCATATTAACCAAGAATGCTTGCGTAATTACGAAAAAACTTTCACTCAACATATAAGCCACCATTAGTAAATTATTCAAAATAAAAAGGCAAAATCACAAAAAAAAAAAAAAAGAATAGCAACACAATATTTTATCAAAAAATTAAGGATGAGTTACTAATACATTTTTTGAGATTTACTTAAAATATAAATTGTTTCTTGTGGTTTATAAAATTATAAATATACTTTTGTTAGAATTTTTTATTTAACGAAATTAATTAAAAAATTAAAATTTATAATTGCTCTCCTATATAATAATAAAATTACTTAAATTATTAATTAAAATATTTTTCTAACATCATTAAAAATTGTTAATTGATTTGATGATTTATTAATAAAAATATGATTTATTATGAAATTAGAAATCTCAAGATGTAAAATGTAATTTATAGAATCACAGAGAACGATTCATATTTTAATCAAATCTCAAATGACGTATTTATAATTTATTCAAAAATTAATATAGGGTGACTACTTTAGTCTTTGTACAACAGTTACGGTTGTAACCGTGTGGCTATCTCAATGATTTGAATAGTCAAAATATAAGGAAAAAAAATCAAATGGTACTAAAATATTATTGTAATAACTCAATAATGTAGAAAATAAGTAATATTATATAAAAAAAATTTAATTAATTTTTATCATATGTTGATTATTAATAGATGACATAATAATTATATAATTTGACAATTTATAAAAGTTATAACACATATAAGCATCGATTGCTATATTCAAAGCAGTCACCCCAAATCCACAGAGTTAGTGGGTGAGGTGTAGTTAGAATTAACTTTTTTTATTTATTTAAGAACTATGACTTTAAATTTGTGTGTGTGTCATTTGTTTATTCAAAAGCGTTCAGATCCTCTAGAGTGTTTTCTTGAAGTGATCTAGTGGAGTGGTTTCATTCTGACGAGACAATTATCCCACTAGAGTAATCAAGGGCTGAAATCAATCCCGCACCAAAACGACATCGTTTTGGTGAGGGGAACAAAAAAATTTGGTTTCAGTCGAACGTGAGAGAGAGAGAGAGGGAGGGAAGAGAAAGAGAAAGAAAGAGGAACACTCGTTGAGCAACCTCTACTGCGTCGTCGCCCCGCCGCCAACAATGAGTGATTGAGTTCAGATTTAAGAAGCCGTTATTCAATCCTCACACACTCGTAAGGTCTTGGCCTTGGACTAGGCAACTTCTAATCGTAATTGGGTTTCCAAGAGAGAAAAAGGGCAATCTAATTTAAAGATAAAGCGATTCTCTACATGGTTATGAAATTAAAAGGGTTTTTCATCATGAATTTAGAAAACCTAGTTGCAATTGAGACACACACACACACACACACACACACACATATGCTTATTTTTCTAATTTTTTTAATGCAAATTTTGTGTGTTTGTGTGTGTATTCCTTTGGGGGTAGAATAATGGGCATTCGAATCTCTCAATCAATATATTCAACAAGTTTATATTACTGTTGGCTTTTTGGCTTTTCGAGGGTTATATTTGTAAATGTGAGCGTACCAGTAAGGATCAATCAGTCCTTACAGAAATTATAATTGCCAACCAATTATCAGACGATTGTGTTTTAGTTCTTTCAGCCTCAATGAAGAGGACTTTTACTGGTGGCTTGACTTAAGAGAAATTAAGCAAAATAACAGGTAAATAACGAACAATTGCAGTATTTCATTAAAATGAAAACTTACAATGAGCCAAACTCAGCCTCGTGGAGGTTTACAGCAACAATCTACTTGAAACTACTCCTATGAATGAAGTGCAGTACAGGTGTTTAAAGTGCAGAAATGTAAAGAACAGGTATTTAAAGTGCAGGAAATGTAAAGACTGGAAATATAAAACTGGAAAAGAAAATATGAAGTAAATGACTGGTTTGTTGGATTTGAGTCTGGGGGTTTTTTCTGGGGGGCTTCCCTGCTATTTATACTTGTCAAGGATGACCTTCGAACTGCACTTCAAACCGTCAATCTGCTCCTCCATGATCGTCGATCATGTTGCCTTATAGGTAGTTCCACTACGCCATCACTTGCAGTTGAGCTTCCCTCTTATATTTGAATTTGAATATGAGTAACCGTTGAAACCACGTCACCTTGCATCTCTTTACTGATCCAATGCTACTCAGATCATGCGAGAACCAATATTAACTGCCACGTGTACGATCAGGATCGAAGACTTGAATAGTCTTCCTATATTACCCTTACTCTGCCACATGTCGAACTGTAACTGGCTTATACAAAATATGTAGCCAACATTACCCCCCGCACTAATATGCCCAACACTTGGTGATATTAGTGGATCAAAAGCCTTTTCCCGCGCTTTTAGAACGTGCATGGAGTTTATATTCTGGAAACACAACCGTCATTTATTGATGATCATTTGCATTAACTTTTTTCCAACCTTTTGAACATCCCAATACCTTAGCATTCGAATAGACTATGGCCAAATCAACTTTTTTCTCTATTGATCAGGCACATGAAAAGCCATTGAGTAATGCTGCTTCCCCTCGAAAGTATTTCCATGCATTCATTAGCCACCTTTACCCGCTTTTATATATTCAGGTCATGGATGCCTTTGCAAATTACCAACCTTTGGATTACGAATACATTGCCCTCAATCCTTTGATTCAGAAAGTTGCAAACATGGACACGGAAAATTCTTCTTCTGATTCACCCTTAGATTGTGGACAAACTACTTTTAGTCCTTTGATTCAGAAGGTTGCAAATATGGACATAGGAGGCCCCTCTTCACAATCCTCTGCATGGGATAAGGCTGCGGCTTCAACTTCCTCGAGGGCTTCAGGTTGGTCAAACTGGTCAGAACCTGAGGTCTGGGAATTAAAGGAGCGAATTAACCACCATTTTGTCAAATTCACCGACTCGTTGGACTTTCCTTCTTATGCGCGAAGCTCGGTGGTTTATCCTTACATGCCTATCGATTGTCGATGCAGTTTAGAGGACAGTCTACTCGTGGCATGGCACACATCATCCAAGCCTACAAAAATGGTACGATCTATTCCTCGTCCAGAAGAGGCACAGGGGTATAACCCTTCATTTTTAGCCAAGAAGGCGAAGCTTCATCCTTCTGACTGGCTTGATTGTGTCAGTGTTCCTCAATTTCCTCTTTCTTTCAAAATGGGGGCCTTTATACCTCCTCCTTCGAAAGAACTTTCCTGGATAGAGAAGTTGAGGCTTACCCTTTCTGCAGAGAAAGTTTTCCCTCCTTACGAGCCTCCACTTTCTCCTACTTCAGCTCAACAAAAGCAAGCCCAACTCCTGCTTGCAACCTTTTCTCACTTATCCTTCAATGTTCTTGAGGAAAACGTTCCCCTTAAGAACTTTCGATGGGCTTGTAATATTCTAACTCGGGGCCACGTTCTCAACCCTATTGCTCAAGTAGAATTTCACACATTTTTGGACCAACTTCCATCACTTCTCTATTGGCACCGCACTTCTTTGGCCACCATTCAATCCTTGGATCAACTTTCATCGCTCCGAGTTCATTCCCAATATGAAGCAGAGAACCTTGTCGAAGAATACAATGACTTTCAAAATAAGGATTCTGCGTACTGGGATGATTTGGAAATGGATGAGTTGGAACAAGGACTAAGAGAAACGGCGTTCGAAATAAAGGCTGAGGAGTTCTTTTATGAAGTGAGAACACATCAACTCATGCAGCCAATGTTAGAAGAAATAGAGGATAGAATAAAGAAATAACAGAAATTCATTGATCATAGTTGGACTAAGTTTCATGATCTTGTTATTTATTCCATTCCCTATTTTTATGAGCTTGAGTTTGTACCCAAATAGGGCTATTCGATGTAATTGCCTTGGCTTGAATATAAACCAAATTCTTCTGTATTTGGCATTGTTTGACCGTGTTTCCTTTTGTCTTTAAAAGCCAATTCAGAGCTTCGAACTGAACAATCTTATTCATCGAATATGGACTCAATTATTTCAAAAATGAAATATTAAGAATCAACATGAACCTTTCCAATTTATGGAATACGGTTGACATTTTTTGTTGCTCTTCATCTAGAAACAATGCTTCGAATCTAGCAATCTTATACTTAAAGCTTGTTTCAACCATAACCAACATCTGATCATGGTTAATATGATCAATTCAATTTTAAAATTGGCCATCTTTTGCTTCGAACAACAGTTCATGCTGTTTTAGTTCAAAAGATAAAATCTTTCCGTATATACACCAACCAACTATTGGTTTTGATGTTTCGAACAACAATTCACATCCTTAAGAGGCCTTAAGTTTTGTTTCGAAGGACTTCACTTTCTGAAGTAAACAAATACTTGAGCATTCTTGCATCCTTAAGTATGGAATGTGCTTCGAAGCCGGCTTCTCTGTTTCGAAGCCGATGTTATTTGACTTTTGGCGCCAAAATCTGGTTTCGAAGCCAAATACCTTACTTCGAAGCTAGTCTCAGCATCTGGACTGTGTGTTTTCCCTCCAAAAGTATCAATATTAAAGGAAACTTTTCGTATTCGTACTTCTAGTACTTAACGACTTACGCAATATATTTTCCAGACACAAAAGCTTTAAAAACCCTTTTGTTTCGTGCTCTGAAATCCCTTGCTCTTTTAACGCACAAACCCTTCTTTCTTCCGATCTTCTGTTAACCCTCTCTTCCTTGCTGCTTGCTACCAATGGATCCTTCCTCGCTAAAAGTGCTTGCTGGCGACCGTATCAGCCCTACCATGGCTTTGAAACAATGTATTGATGAAGAAATCGCCAAGCTAACAACTGGTGGGCCAAGCGCCATAGATGGACGTCTCTTTGTTCCTCGCCACAGCAACCAACAAGAGTACGTTCTAAGTCCCATCTTTCGGGAAACCCCTGACCAACTTCCAGCTTTATACCCCCCGTTTGGAGAACCACTTTCTTCTCTACGAATGAGGGCTTGACTGGAGCAATTGGAGAGTGACCCGGCCTCATCGTTGCTGGCCGACATTGAGAACCGAATAGGAGGAATGGTATGACAGAGTTGTACCTGCGAGAGAAGATGACCTACAGGAGCTCTGTATCCTCGACGCCCTTCGTCTTTCCAGGTTCATCATTCTTGAGGACCCCTTTTTAATTCCTGCTGCTCTATGTTTTTGGAATATGGCTTTTAATTTCTTCCAATTTCGGTGCGGCATGATGGCCTCCACCATTCTTGATATTTGCCATCTCTTAGGGCTTTCACCCCTTGGCTCTCCTTTCACTCTCAACTACCCAGACCTCCCTGTCAAATTTTCTCTTCCAGCCTTAAACTCCTCTTACAGTGACTTCGTAAAGGCTGAAAATAAAAGGGAAGGCTCCGTGAAAGACAGAGAACTCTTTTCCTTCATTTTATACTGGTTATGCAAATTTCTCTTTTGCACATCATCTCAGAGGATTATGCCTGAGTTCGCTTCACTCGCGAAGGCACTTGTCTTAAAAAAACGTATAGCTCTCGCTCTTTATCTTTTAGGTCATGTTTACAGAGCTTGTTCCCAATTTTATGAAAAACCTCTTGATGTTAACCAAGGAGGTCCCCTCTGGGTGCTCCAGCTCTGGCTCTTTGCCTATTTCACTGATTTGCATAAAAAATGCCTAAAATTCCTCGTTCAGGATCCTAGCACCTATGGGGAAAAGTATGCTAGGATTGTTCTTTATCCTGCTTCTTTTGCTTATTACTTTGCCTTCTTTCACCAACTCCCTATTTCTCCTCCTGCTTCCCTTTTTTGTCCTTTTGATGCCAATAAAGGACCTGCTTGGCTGCAAACTTTTCTGACTGATAAAGAGTGCTCCACCTCACCACACAAAGATATGTGGGCTTCAATTTTGCTACCGAGGGAGTTGTTCATTGGCACTTTAAACCCTCGAGGTTATAAATGCATATCTGAGGTGTACTGCCCTTCTCAGTTTGCTAGACAATTTGGGCTCACTCAAGGGATACCTGTTCCACTTTGCAGTCTCTCGAATGTCCACTTTACTGCTAGAGACTTGAGAATATCCAAATCAAAGCTAGAGGCGGCAATATTCAAACTGCTGAAGGAATTGAATGAATTTCAATTTGTCCCTTTTCTCCTATCTGGCTTAGTTTTGAAAAGATTCCAGAACTGGTGGACAGCCAATATGGAAGTGCGCCTATCTATACACCCTCGTGACTTGCTAATTGGGTTAGGAGTGCCTTCGAAGGCTAAGTCAGCAGCAGTTGAGAACATTCCCTCCCTTTCCACAGCTACCACAACTTCTCCTGCAGCCTCACCCCCTCCAAGTTGAGTTACCAGAGCTGCTTCGAGGAAGGGTAAGTATTTTCAGGTTCTTCCTTTTTCTTCTTTTGAATCTTTTGTTTGTTTCCTTTACACTCATGTTCTTTGGTGCAGGGTCTCCACAAGAAGAATCCCTCAAGAGAGCTGAAACTTTAGCTACTCTCAAAGAGAGACGACAACAGAAAAAAAAAAACAAAAGGAAGCTAATCCTCCTTCCTGAGGAATCTGAATCTCAGGTAGAAGAGAGAGAGACTGAACAAAAGCAAGAAGTACCTTTGCAAAGAACAAAGAGACAAAAGGTGGCTGTCTCCTCATCCGACATAATCGAAAATCCTGTTCACGAGGCAACTACCACAATAGTGGAGAAAGAACTTACCTCTAAAGAATCTGAACCCCAGGTTGAAGAGAGGGAGGTTGAAAAGGAGCTGGTAGTATCACTGCCAAGAAGGAAGAGAAAGAAAGTGACTGTTCCTGCTACTGACTTGGTTGAAGACCCTATTCATGAAGTCGTTACCAAGGCAGTAAAGCAAGAACATTCCAAAGCCATAATTGTCTTCGAGAGAGCTGAGAAGAGACGGTAGCAACAATTTCTGAGATATGAAGCTGCTGCTGCTGACGCATTACAGAGGGAAACGGCAAGAAGGCAACAGACTGCCGAACATTTTTCCCTTCGCAGCTCTCCCACTATTGCCAACACTTCTGAAACAAGTAATTTCTTTCATGCTTCTGCTGTTTTTTCCCTTGTCAGCTTTTGGTATTGAAGTTTGACATTGCTTTACATTTCTTCCTCTTGCAGCAACAACTACTGCGTTTATCTTTCCAATGAGGCCTCCCTCAATTTCAGTTGAAGTTGATCAAATGCAGAATGTCAGGATTATTCAAATCGTACTCCCACTTCCAAGGCCTACATTGGATGTACCTTCTTTGAGCCCCAGCATTCCTGCATCTCTTCTTCTTGGCTTAGAGCCATACCTCCCTTTCTTGACCTTCGACCTACCTCAGTCCACTTCTCCTTCGAGCCTTGCTCCTCCTTCTCCTTCCAAGGAAATTCCAACTGCTACCTCTTCTTCGAAGGCAGCTAATTCTCCAATTGAGGGTGCTGGTAGTTCTCAAACTCATAATTCATCACCTTTGCCTACTTCCAGCCCCTCCTCGCTTGATTCACTGGTGGCTAAGACCATAGAGACTGCCAAAAATGCTCCATCCATTTCTCCTATCCCCATGCAGTCCTCTGTGCCTTCCACCACAACACTCTCTACGCCCCTCATGTCTATGGATGAGGTTGATATCTTCGAAGGAAGACTAGCTAGTCTCTTCGACGTACCCTCTGCCTCTCCAACATTGAATGTTGAAGCTGAGCCATTAGTTTTGGCTGACTCCTTGCTGGAAATTTTTGAGAGCTCTTCTTCCTCCAGCAGCAAACCTTCTGCACCTTCGATAGACTTGGACACATGCTTGGAACTGTTGATTTCTTTTTCGAGGATCCCCTTCGAGGCTCTACAAAGGCCTATAATCAGAAATGGGTTCCTTCAATGCTGTAAAATTGTTGAGCAGTCTGGCATGAATGTTTCAAGTCATCTATCTCAGGCAGCAGTTACTGTCGATTTTTACATCAGCATTTGTCAGGCTGCCAAGGCTGCGAATGAGAAATCGGCTGGCGACCAGAGTTTTGTTTCCCAAGTACATACTAAAGTGTCAAAGCTTAAGGAACAACACTCCTCTGCCTCCCACTTTCGAGTCCAGCTGCTGGAGAGGAAAGCTCAGCTTGAAGAGGAGCTGTCCGCAGTGAATCAAGCCCTAGTCCGAACTGACACTAAACTGCAAATTACCAACCAAGAACTGGCTAATCGAAAGGAAGAGATGGCTGCAGCTATTCGATTGTTTTCAGCATTTACCAATAGGAAATCTGTTGTACAAAAACAATTAAAACACTGTAATGATTTTTGGGCCAACTTGTGGCAAAATGTACTTAATTCTTTATGAAAGAACAAATTTTTGTCCATCATTTGAGCAGTCTTATGTTCTTGTGCTTAGTGTTTATTTTATTCCTTGTGTTTCCCAAATGGTTGGAAAATAAGGCTTTAAATATCTGCCATTAATCTTTTTGGGATGTCCGTAACCATTCAAATTTCTTAAATAGTATGCTCCAAAAGGCAGAACTCTATGAATTTGATATGGTCATTCCCAGTTAGGTGACCATTTGCCAAACTTATGGCTTTTAATTCTTATTGGGAGTATTGTTTTCCATACCAAATCATCTTCATCAAAGCCAATGTGTTTGACTTTCTTATTGTAATTTTTGGCTGCTTTCTTCTTTTGCAAGAGAATGCTGTTTAATGCCAGAATTCTGTCTTCATCTATGCCTTCCAATTCCAAGCACATACTCTGATGGTATTGCTCAGGATTTAGCTAGTCTTGGCATCTCACTCTCAAGGACTTAACATTGATCTCCACAGGTAACACTGTATCATGCCTATACACTAAGGCATAAGGAGTGACTCCTGTGCTTGACCTTGGAGAGGTTCTATAAGCCCACAACACATCCAACAATAAGTTATGCCAATCCCTGGGATTGTCCTCCACAACCTTTTGTATTCCTTTTTTCAAGGACTTATTGGACGATTCAGCTTGACCATTGGCTTGTGCATAATATGGGGTGGAATTAATGAGACTAATTCCAAATTCTGCCACAAAGGACTTCACCATCTTCCCATCGAACACGGTCCCATTATCCACAGTTATAGTTTGTGGGATGCCAAATCTATGGATTAGATCCTTAATAAATCCAATAACTTCAGTCTGGTCTACAGCCTTGTATGGCTTAGCTTCGACCCACTTAGTGAAGTAATCAATGGCTACCAGAATGAAACAATGATGCTTCGAAGAAGGTGAGTGTATTTTCCCCATCATATCCATGGCCCATCCTCTGAATGGCCAAGGCTTTACTACTGCATGTAGGTCAGTTATGGACACATGCCTTATTGTGCCATGCTTTTGGCATGCCTGACAACCCTTTGCATACTCTATGCAGTCTTTAAGGATAGTTGGCCAATAGTAGGAATGCCTTCGAAGCAACCATCTCATTTTCACACCAGGCTGATGAGCACTACAGATGCCTTCATGAACCTCAGCCATAGCTGTTAGTGCTTCTTTTGGACCTAAACACTCCAACAATAAGTCGTCTCCCCTCCTTTTGTAGAGAGCATTACCATATATCATATATTGCATAGACTTCAATTTAACTTTTCTGCTGGCCTTCGAAGATGGACCAGCCAAGTACTGCATTATTGGATGCCTCCAATCTTGTTCTTGTAAGTCATTATGATTGACTTCCAAGACCACATTCCTTTTGTTCAAAGGTTGTATTAATCTCTAATATGTTGTTTGGCTTATGTCCCTTTGGGCATTGTCCCTTCTCTTGAAGTTCAAAGCTTTCTGAGCCACATCATTAGCTCTATTATTCAAGAATCTTGGAACATGAGTCACATTTGCTATTTGAAATTGAGACAGCAGATGTAATGCAACAACATAGTATGGTAAAATGCTTATGCTTTGACACTTGAAAATCCCTTTCACTTGGTTAACCACCAATTGAGAATCTCCAAATATGTCAACTGCATGAATTTGTAATCCAATAAGAATTTCCAGTCCCACTATTAAGGCTTCATATTCAGCCTGGTTATTGGAACAAGTAGCTTCATCCACCCTGAAACCATGTGTAGTTTCTACCCCTTGTGGTGATTTAATCACAATACCAATTCCAGTTAAGCCATTGGCTTTCGACCCATCGAACCACATCTGCCATGGCTCAACACTAGCCATACCAAGTTCCATTATCTCTTGGCTCTCTGTTTGATATGGATGATCTGCCAGAAAATTGGCTAAAACTTGCTCTTTTACTGCCTTTTGTGGGATACATTCTAGATGAAATTCTGATAAAGCTAGTATCCACTTGCCAATTCTTCCCCTCAACATAGGTCTAGATAACATGTACTTAACCAAGTCTGTGGTTGCAATTACCAAGACAGTTGTAGGTAAAAGATAGTATCTTAATTTCATTGCAGCAAAATACAAAGCAAGACACAGCTTTTCAACAGCTGAATATTTACATTCACAAGAATTTAGAAACCTACTAAGGTAATAAACAGCTTGTTCCTTACCTTCCTCATTGTCTTGGGCCAAGAAAGCTCCTAATGAATCTTCTGCTGCAGCTATGTACAACTTCAAGGGCTTATTACCCTTTGGTGGCATCAGCACTGGAGGTTTGGCCAAGTAGGCTTTGATACCTTCGAAAGCAATTTGATGCTCTGCTGTCCACACAAATTCCTCTTCATTTTTCAGCCTTAACAAGGAAGAAAATACTTTAGTTTTCCCTGCAGTGTTAGAAATGAACCTTCGAAGAAAGTTAACCTGTCCATGGAACCTTTGTAATTATTTCTTACTTGATGGAGGCCTAGCTTCAATGATGGCTTTGGCTTTATTCTGATCAATCTGTATTCCTTTCTTGTGCACAACATAACCCAAGAAGTTTCCAGATGATACACCAAAAGCACACTTAAGAGGATTAAGTTTCAATTTGAACTTCCTCATTCTTTCAAAAGCTGCTTCTAAATGAAACAGATGCTCCTCCATGGACTGGGATTTCACTATAATGTCATCAATATAACATTCTAAATACCCTCCAATGAGGTCATGAAAGATAGTGTTCATAGCCCTCTGATATGTAGCTCCAGCATTCTTCAGACCAAATGGCATTTTAACCCATTCGAAAGTGCCAATATTTCCAGGACATCTGAATGCTGTCTTGTGGACGTCCTCCTCTGCAATGCAGATTTGGTTATAACCAGAGTGCCCATCCATCATTGATAAAACTTGATGCCCTGCTGAACTGTCTACCAACAGATCTACTATAGGCATAGGGTACTCATCTTTTGGAGTTGCTAGATTTAAGTTTCTGAAATCAATGCATACCCTCATTTTATCATTCTTCTTAACTACAGGCACAATATTAGATAGCCATTCAACATACCTGGCTGTCCTAATAAAGCCTGCCTTGAGTAGTCTAAGAATCTCCTCCTTGACTTTCTGAATTACTTCTGGACTCATTCTTCTTGGTTTCTGTTTGTATGGTTTGAAATTAGGCTTCATAGGGAGCCTATGTTCCACTAATGACTTATCCAATCCTGGTAGTTCATTATAAGACCATGCAAAGCAATCTTTATATTTCTTTAGAACAACCAATAACTGGTCCCTGTCCAGATCATTCAAACAAGCACTTATATAGGTAGGCTGTTGCATAGAACCTTCTCCTAAATTTACTTCTTCTAAGGGGTCTTGTGTCTGAGAACTTATTGAAGCTTCTTCCTTGGTTTCTTCTACCTTCGAAGCAACCTTCTCGCTTTGTTCTGCTCCCAGGTTCTTTAGTTCAACATCTCTGCCCTCTTCCTCATAGACAAAATCTATCCATAAAGCTTCCTCTTCCTGTATCTCCTGGACTTTTGCTTCAATGTCCAATGCACAGTACTTATCAAGGGTCAAAACTCTAACCTGTTGCTGCTCCTGTTTGCAGCTAATTATCATGGCTTCTCTCTCTTGCTCCTGTACTTTCTGGACTATTGCTTTTACATCCAATGTTGAGAATTTAATCAGAGCCAAGGACTTAGCTTCTTGTGCTTCATCTCTTTGCCTACAACCAGGCATCATTGTCATCTTTAACGACAGCCTCTTCATCAGCACTCTCCTGGACTAAGTGCTTCAGGTGTGTCACTTCCTCATCAGCCGTCACTTCGGCTGAGCCATCAGGTTTCCTCAGTATACTGAGTGGTGTCACTCCCTCAATATACAGCTTGGCCTCTGCAAAGTCTGCACAGGCTATGAAGGGTTGAAGATCTGCATCAATTTCCTCTGTCTCTCCATTGCTTAAGGCCATCATAATTTTTTGATGCAAAGAGGAAGGCACACATTTGTTAGTGTGGATCCAATCTCTCCCAAATAAAGCATTATATTTAGCATTACTGTCAATTACGAAGAATGTTGTCATGCAGTCCCTGGTTCCCACACTCAAGTTAATGGGTAGAATTCCCTAAGCCATCTGTTTGTCTCCAGCAAAGCCAGCAATGGTTGTGCTAGTTGGGATCAACCTGAGATTCTTTTTCCCTAGTTTCTTCAAAGAAGATTTCGGTAGTAAGTTCACTGCTGCCCCATTATCTTTCAGGACTCGGTTCAACTGTATCCCATCGAAGAAAGCCTTGATGTACAAAGGCTTGACATGTTGTGTCATAGAATTCGAGGGATATTTAAAAGGATGTGAGAGGTTAATGCTCACCTCTTCTTCACTCTCATATTCAGTTTCCATTGGGGTTGCCATTCCGGAATCATCCTGTACCATACTCACTTGTGAATCTTCACTAAAGACTAGAATTGGATCAACTTCTTGACCATCTTGGTTCTCATCCCCAGCTTCAAACTCATGAGGTAGTATATGTACCATATTAACTGATACTGGAGGAAATGAGCCAAACTGGATAGCTGGCTGTGCCTGTTTCCCCTCTTGGCTATCTTGATCAGTTACCTCAGAAGCATCCTCCATGCTGCATTCTAGCACTTCATTGCTAACAGGTTCCTTCGAATGGTTTTTCTCGACTGGTTTTTCAACCAGAAATGTTTGCTCAGCCATGAAGGCTTTGAACATTTCTTCCTCCACCATTTCCTTCTTTTGGCTTATGCTAATTTCTTCTTCTGTCTCGCTATCACTCTCCATCAGAGCTTTCTCCAATCCTGCTAAGCTAGACTTCTCTCTGGCTTTTAGTTCAGAATGAACCTTGGCCAACTGTTCTCTGCTGCAACCCACTTTGCTTTGTAGTGTTGGCTTTGGAGTATGGTCTGGCTTTGGAGTCTTTTTTCCTTCTGTTTGGATCAATAAAGAACTCTCTCCATTTTCTTTCATATCTTTCTGGTACTAAGTGTACCTGCGCTGAATCTTTCTCCTTTGTGATCTCGAAATGACTGGGACCATATCTGGTTCCTTCGTCTTTGGGTGTTTAAGCAATACCCAATTGTTCGGAGTCACCAAAGGAGGCTTAACCATCCTTCCTTGGTTTCCAACATCTCTCTGGGCAGGCACTTCCTTAGGTTTGTTTTGCATTACAAACCAGTCTGGAACTCCAGGTACCCACGAACTTACTGACTCTGATGTTGAACTGCTTTTTTCTACCTTCGAAGCCATCTTCGAAGCTAGCTGTGAAGGTAAGTGCTTGGTTCTGATCTCATGTTTCGAGCCTGATTCAGGCCTTCGATGAAGGTGGCCACTTTCTATCCTGCGTGAGGTTGGTCTAGGGGGCCAATCTCTGGCTTTGATCCCATAACTTGAACTCCTCTCTAGTCCTCTTTCAGAATGACTGCTCTCCATTCTGTAATAGTTAGGTGGCCTGGACTCATACAAGGGCCTCTTGCCTTTAGCATGCATTCTATCGACTGCTGGTTCAACTACCAATGGCTGCTGCCTAATACTAGCCGGATACGGCCTTTTGTTATAAGCATTAGTTGGTTTAGGGCGTCTCTGCACATCCTTGTAATATTGTTTCTCATCAATTGGAAGCCCTTTCAACCACTTATAACTCAGTCTGCACCTGGGACACATCCTTTGCATTACTGCTGCCTCTAAGGAATCATCATCCAGTGATTCTTCATCAGAGTGTTCCCTCTGGTGCGAGAAACCTTGTCCAATAGCTGGTGGGTTTCTAGTGTCCTTCTTGATGGTTGTCTGGTTAGCAACATGCATCTGCACATTGACCTCTTCCAATTCTGTCAAGGACAAGTTCTGGAAATCTAACGTAATGACATTGGCTGCCACTTCTCCAACTTCTGGAAATGGGTTACTATTAATCCCCATGGCCTTTCCTGCTTTGGCTGGGAATTTCAAACTTCCTTTCCGAATTTGTTCTTGGATCCTGTCCCGAAAAACAATGCAGTTTTTAGTCGAGTGAGACTAAGAGTTATGCCATTTACAATATACTTTTCCCTTAAGTTCATCTGGAGATGGCAGTTTTACTCATTTTGGTAACTTAAGAAAATTTGCCGCAAGCAAATGATCAAAAATGTCATTTGCTTTTGTTAAATCGAAAGAGTACTTCCTGTGAAAGTCTTTCTTTTTAAACTGCTGGTCAATTGTTGTATCCTTATGAATTAATGCTTCACAGATTATAGGTTCTTTGCCCACAATCTCTGCTGTATCGATCTCATAATTAGGATCTCTATAATATGTCTTATACGATGCATTATTTCGATCTTGTTCCTTCTCTAATAATGCTTCATATCGAGACACCTTATAGGTTAGTTCCACCAAATCTCTGAATTCAGTTGAGTCAAACTTCTTTCGAAGCCTGAATTCTAAGCCATTTTGAGCCAATCTTACGAATTCTGGCTCTGGTAGGATGACTCTACATTTATTTCGAGCCCTTTTAAATTTGGCAATAAACTGAGTAGCCTTTTCTTCAGGCCTTTGACTCAATCTTGCCAAGTCTACCATGGAAACCTCTGGCTCCGATTGGAAGAATTGGGCATGAAATGCCTCTTCCATTTGTTGCCAAGTTTGAACAGAGCCAGGTGTAAGGTTGATGTACCATACAAATACTCCCCCAGTTAGAGAATTTGGGAATAATCTCAGTTTCATATAGTCGTGATTAGTAAATTCACCGCATTGAGCAGCAAACCTAGCAATATGCTCTACTGTTGATTGATTTCCACTCCCATAGAAAAGGGTAAAATCTGGTATTCTGAACCCCCTTGGGTATTCATGTACCCTATCTATCCATTCTGGGTATGGTTTTCTGTATACAGGAGTCTGGACCCCCTGAGCCATCGGTCCACATATCTCCCTAACAATATCAGCAATTTGGTCCCTAGGGACCATATTTTGTGCCTGCTGAACCACTACTGGAGGAACAAACACAGGGTTTGGTGGACAAACTTGTGCCTGTGGTCCTCTTGGTCCATAAGGTGGTACATTTGGGACTGGTTGCCCCTGTGGTGCAGGTTGCTGTTGGGGGTGTGGGTAACCCCTCTGAGCCTGTCCTGCGAAAGGTGCTGGACCAGGTATTGTGTCCCTTCCATTTGTGGGAAAACCTTCCAACCCCCCGGGTATAAATTCGAATAAGGGATTATTGTACCCCTTAGTGCCAGGTATGGCTTTGAACATGGGATTTGTGACCATTCTTATGCCAGCTTCTTGTACTAGGCCAAATCCACCAACTTGCATGGCATCATTGTTGAGCACTAAGACATTTTGACCTGCTATAGGCCTCGAAATGGGTTCATACTAAGACTGAGGTGATGGTCTTTCATAATTCTGATTACTAGTTTGACTATTAGAATGTCCATTAACTTGCATAGGCTGTTTATCTCTAGCCAATCTTTGTTGAGGGACATTTAAAACTTCCTCTGTGTGTCTTGTGTTTGTTGGTTAGTGATTATTCATTCGATCCAAAAAGGATGTTGCCCACCTTTCCATTGTGTTCATTAATTGTTGTCCCATGGCATCTACTAGGCCATCCCATGGATTTGTTGGCTGAGTAGATGGAACAGTGGATGGTCCAATTCCTTGGTTTCGTCCAATATTATGAACATATGGTTCTTGTCCCGAAGTACTGGTCTGTTCAACCATAGGTTCTGATAACATGGGAGTTTCCACAGGATGTGTTACCACATTATCCTCTGGATTAGGTATTTCTACCTCTCCTTCTACGCCTTCTTCCAAGCGTTCATTTTCTCCTTGTCTTCTTCGTCTAGCCATTTTAAAGGTCCCACCGGGCGTGCCAAAAATATATGTTAGCTTTTTGGCTTTTTGAGGGTTGTATTTGTAAATGCGAGCGTGCCAGCAAGGATCAATCAGTCCTTACAGAAATTGTAATTGCCAACCAATTATCAGACGATTGTGTTTTAGTTCTTTCAGCCTCAATGAAGAGGACTTTTACTGGTGGCTTGACTTAGGAGAAATTAAGCAAAATAACAGGTAAATAACGACCAATTGAAGTATTTCATTAAAATGAAAACTTACAATGAGCCAAACTCAGCCTCGTGGAGGTTTACAGCAACAATCTACTTGAAACTACTCCTATGAATGAAGTGCAGTGCAGGTATTTAAAGTGCAGGAATGTAAAGAACGGGTATTTAAAGTGCAGGAAATGTAAAGACTGGAAATATAAAACTGGAAAAGAAAATATGAAGTAAATGACTGGTTTGTTGGATCTGAGTCTGGGGGTTTTCTCTGGGGACTTCCCTACTATTTATACTTGTCAAGGATGACCTTCGAACTGCACTTCAAACCGTCGATCTGCTCCTCCATGATCGTCGATCATGTTGCCTTATAGGTAGTTCCACTACGCCATCACTTGCAGTTGAGCTTCCCTCTTATATTTGAATTTGAATATGAGTAACCGTTGAAGCCACGTCACCTTGCATCTCTTTACTGATCCAATGCTACTCAGATCACGCGAGAACCAATATTAACTGCCACGTGTACAATCAGGATCGAAGACTTGAATAGTCTTCCTATATTACCCTTACTCTGCCACGTGTCGAACTGTAACTGGCTTATACAAAATATGTAGCCAACAATTACCATTACCATTTAAATGAAAACCTAATTTTCGAAATTAAAACCCTAATATCTTAATTTTGGAAGATGAATTTGTTTTTAAATTTCTTGAATCTGTTGAAGTTTTTTGAAATACAGCTTCTTATGAGTGTATGAGAAGGGCTTGGTACAACGATAGACACCAACCCATGAGAGGTTCAGTCATTCAACAAGTTTTCAGGTAAGTAATTTTTGTTTTCCCTTTAGAATGTGTTTTTTGTGCTGGTTTTTTGAATGCCCACTATGTGCTTAATTAGAGTTGTACATGAGAGTCATAACCCTGTTACTAAAAAGAACAATCAACCATTCCTCGTCAGCAGCGGTAGTGGAGCAGGGTGATGGCGGCAGCAACTCTTCAGCGACTGTTCTTTTTTCTCTCATTTTCTCTCTCATGTTTGACTGAAACCATAATTTTCTTCTTTTTTTGTTTTTTTAATTCTTGAAATCTCCTACCAAAACAATATCGTTTTGGTAACGGATTGATCTCAGCCCTTCATTACTCTAGTGGGACAAGTGTTGCGCTAGAATGAAACCACTCTGCCAGATTACTTCACGAAAATGCTCTAGAGGATCCGAATGCGAGTAATTAACCCTTGTAGTGTATTTATTGGAGTCTGTCACTTTTATTCGATGACAGTCGAATCAAGTGGGGCTGTGTTACCAAATGGAGTAGTTGGTCAATCAAAATGGCCTAATTGTGAGCATGTGGTCTTCAACTAGGAGTGTTCGCGGTTCGGATTTGGACAGTTTGCGGATTGGTTTAGACCCGCCAGCACCTATGCAGTTTGGGAAAAAGTCAACCTGTAACCGCCCGCAGTGTAGTTTGCGGTTTATGCGGATAGGGTTCGCGGATGTGCAGGCGGTTTGCAAATTGGACTTTTTTCTTTAAAAATTTATTTTTAAGCTTTTTTTTTTTCTCATTTTGTAAATATTTATTTTAGACCATTTTCCCCCTATTTTCTAAAATGCTCCAACATTAATAATTAATGAATTAAAACTTATGAAATTAAAATACAACAAAATCAATTCGTAACACAAACAAATAATTCAAAATCCTAAATCAAATCATAAACTAACAAAAACACATATTTCAAAATTCTAAACTAGAACTCCATATTCATTAAGGAATTTAAAATTTCAAATCACACTTTATCTGGGACAAGTTCAGTTATGAAACAATAATAATATGATCAGTATTTATTTAGTTTCAGTTATATAATACTATTAGCAAATGTAATGCTAGAGTAAGTTCAAAGAATAAAGGGCGTTCTGTTTTGGGCAAAAATATCTAGGTAGGATATATGAATGAAATCAACGGTTAAGATTAATAAAAAATAAAAAATAATAATAAAAAAAAGTGCGGGCGGGTTCTTGCGGGTGCGGGTTAAAACCCGCAACCCGCTCGCAACCTGCAAACATGCCATATTCCAAACCGCATCCGCCCACATTATGTTTGTGAAACACCCATTTGTATGCAAATTGGGAGGATTTTGCGGATCGGATAAACCGTTGCCCACCCCTATCTTCCACACATGCACTCGCAATTTATTCTGTCATTAGTCAAAAAATTATTGAAGGATGTGTATCATATGCACACAAATGTGACATAACTAATATTTCAAAATAATATTATAATTAAACAAAAAAAATTGGTCATAATTAAAAGAAAAAATGACATAATTAAGGATACATCTACTACTATTTTAAAAGTGTGAATAACTTGCCATGTTTTCTATTTTTTTTTAAATCTCAATTTTATCCTGTCAAATTTGTTATGTTTTCTAAAAGTCATGAAGAGTCCTAAATAAACTAACTATCTTTTTATTTTTAGAGTTGAACACTAAAAAACGATATATCTATTTTCAAGAATCCTATAGATATAAACAAACCGTCTCCTTCTTATCAAAAAAAAACCCCATCTCTCTATTTTTTACATTTTCACATTGATGATAATTAAATGACAAAAAATAATTACTCTTTCGTATTATCATATTATCATTATTATTATTAATATTATTATTATTATTATTATTATTATTATTAATTTTTTCTAAAAAAATACACAACAAATTATTTTCTAAGTGTATATAGATTAAACAGTGTCAAAGACAAAAAAAAAAAAAAATGAAAAAAAAAAATTCAAAACAAAAGTTTGAAAAAATAAACCAAACTAAACACTATAAACATCTCTTTTTTTAAAATCTTTTTTTCCTAATCTCTAATTTTACACAAATTATTTACAAATTCCTTTCAATTTTATGTAAATTTAATAATCTAATTAAAAATAGTGCATACACACAAAAAAATAAAAATGTAATATTAAATATTTACATTATGACCAACTATTTTAATTATGAATAATTAATTTCATATTGTTACCTGTATTCTATTGTTATAAAAAGTTTCACATATTATTTTTGTGATATTTTATATATGTTAGTGTCTCTATATATAAATATATATAAAAAAAACATATAAATGTAAATTTTTATATGTTACTACATTCATACATTGCCAATCCGTAATGCTATATTAACATCGGATATCTTAATTTTCTAACATGTATGACTTTAGTAATATAGTTATATTTGCTAAGAAAAAACTGCAAATTTGTGTATTGTTCTCCTATCAACTTATGTTCAATACATATATACATACATGTCATATAAACAAGTGTTCACAACGAACACTTTCAATAACAAATCAAGATTTTACAAAATACCTTCATCACGACAATAATTGTATTTTTTTTTTCCTTCACAGAAAAAATCACATTATTGAGGGAAAATGAATTTTAAAATTCATAACAATATGATATCGCCTCAAACTCTTACTTTTCAAAATTTTCTTATTATAATAAGTTATAATGGTAAGTAAGAAGAAAAACAAAAAAGATGGTGAAACAAAAACTACAAAAGATCCATCGCAACATGCTCTCTAAGCAAAATTAAACTAACTGAAGTAGAAATTGTCCTATCTGTTATGTAGTTCAAGAAAAACAATGTACCTTATGCACATATTTTAGTCAAATTACAAAGAAAAAAAAATCAAATAATGTCCAAATATTATCACAGCAACTCAATAATGCAGAAACAAATATATCAAATAAAAAGTTTCAATTAATTTTTGTCATATGCTGATTACTAACAGATGACATAATAAATTATGTAACTTGACAATTTCATGAAAGTGACTTTGCAAACACTTATAAACATGGATCTATACATATCGCGAAAACAATTATGAAATTCTTATATAGATCCAAATATTAAGGTACAATATTATTTCATTTAAAAAAAAAAAAAAACTATTCCACATTTTCTACATAAATGAAAATCTATCTACTAATGACTAATGTTATATTTTGTTAGGGAAAATAGATGATTTCCCACAAGTAAATCAATCAATGGGAATAAAAAATATTGCAGAAAAATTAAATCAATGACGACATAAGAATTTTTACGTCGTTCTCTTAATGTGAGGTACGTCCATGGGATTGAAATCTAATTCCACTATCAACCAAAAGAGTTTTCAAACAATTACAAACGAAACACGAATGGTCTTACAAAATCACCCTTAGGTGAATTCCAAGTAATCACAAATAATCAAGAGGAAAGACCTTACCAAATAAATGAACAAAAGTTTTCAAAATAGAATTGTAGAAGACCCAAAATAATAGACCCAAATTAACTTTGAATCAAAGCAGCAGCAACATCAACGAATCAAGCAACAACGTTAACCAAAACACCAATTGAAAATCGCACAACAGTCACTAATGATGAAGAATAATTATAGCCTCCTTATAAACCAAAACCCATCGAATGACATCCATATATCGAAAAGCTGTTGTATATGCCTTGGAAGAACAAAAACTATATATATATATATTGTTGAATCTTGGACTTTTTATCAAAGCCCTAGCTGCTATCAAACTGAATATTAAATACCCATTGGGCCTCCAGAAGTTAGATATAAAATATTAAAAATATATTATCACCAACACCAAACCAAACTAAATATTTTAATAAACTAATTGGGTCCCATACTCCAATAAGGAGGTATACCCAACAATTCCCCCCCTACTGACTTAGGTGGAGACACTAACCACACCTGCCAAAGTTCGACACTTCAAATGTTTATCCTTCAACAAAGTTTTAGTTAACATATCCGAAATATTATCATCCGTGTGAACCTTTTTGAGTTGTAACAATTTTGAATCTAACACATCACGAATCCAATGGTATCTCACATCAATGTATTTCGATCTCGAATGAAAAGTGAAATTTTTACTCAAATGAATAGCACTTTGACTATCACAATAAAGCACATACCTTTCTTGAACCTAACTCTTGCAAAAATTTCTTCAACCATAACTCTTCTTTGAAGCTTCCATAATGACAATAAATTCAGCTTCAGTAGTTGAAAGAGTAATACATTTTTTTAATTTAGATTGCCATGCCATAGCTCCCTCTGCAAAAGTTATCAAATATCCCGAAGTAAATTTCCTAGAATCAATATCACTGGCCATGTCAGAATCTATGATCCCATCAAGATCCCCAAAACACAAACACACCTTCGAAGTCCCTCGAAGATACCTTAGAATCCATTTCGCCGTTGCCCATTGTTCTTTACCAGGATTAGAGAGAAATCGACTCACCACACCAACAACGTGAGCAATATCCGGCCTTGTACAAACCATAGCGTACATCAAGGAACCAACCGCTGAAGCATAAGGAATTTTTTACATCTCTTCCCTGTCTTTCTCACTTGTAGGACATTGATTCGAACTAAGCTTAAAGTGACCTGCAAGTGGACAACCAACCGACTTTGCTTTGTCCATGTTGAACCTCTCCATAACTTTTTCAATGTAACTTTCTTGAGACAACCAAATCAGCCCCTTTTTGCAATCACGAACAATTTTCATACCAAGTATTTGCTTTACCGGCCCCAAATCTTTCATAGCAAATGACTTGTTCAACTCCAATTTCAACCTGTTAATCATAGTGTAATCTTTACCTACAATTAACATGTTATCAACATAACGCAAAAGAATAATAAATTTACCATCCGGAAAATTTTTCACAAACACACAATGGTCCGAAGTGGTTTTAGAAAAACCATTATTCATCATGAAAGAGTCAAATTTTTTGTACCATTGCCGCGGGGCTTACTTGAGGCCATACAAACTTTTCTTCAATTTTCAAATAAATTTCTCTTTCCCTTTCTCTACAAAACCTTCCGGTCGCTCCAGGTAAATTTCTTCTTTAAAGTCACCATAAAGAAATGCGGTCTTCACATCAGGTTGCTCAACTTCAAGGTTTATACTTGCAGCCATGCCAAGTACAACCCGAATAGAAGACATCTTTCACAACAGGTGAAAAAATCTCATCAAAGTTAATACCTTTATTTTACCTAAAGCCTTTCACAACAAGACGTGCTTTGTACCTCAGATTCTTGCTATCATTCTTCAATTTGAAGACCCACTTATTTTTTAGAATTTTCCTCCTCTTAGGCAACTTTACTAAATCATAAGTGTGATTTTCAAGCAAGAACTCATCTCCTCTCCCATGGCGTTTTTCCAATCATCTTTCTTTGTATGCTCAATTGCTTCTTGGTAGCTCTCGAGCTCCCCTTGATCTGAAATCAACACAAATTCATTGGGATGATACTTTCTCGAAGGTTGTCGGTCCCTTGTAGATTTCCTCAACTCAAGTTGTGGTGGCGGTTCTTGAGTTGGATGTTCTTCCTCAATTTCTGGCTCAACTTCATTAGGATTAGCATCATCCTCCACATCTTCAATAGGTGGCTACACATCTCCCCTATTTTCATCATTAACTAAAGATGAAGGAGATGGATCCATGTCAACGAGATCACTAGTTTTTGGCTCCGGTTGATCACCTTTGCCAAAGTCTTCAATTGTTTGGTCTTCAAGAAACACAACATCACAGCTTCGAATGATTTTTTTGTCGACCGGATCCCACAATTTATAACCAAATTCATCACGCTAATAGCCAAGAAAAATACATTGTCTCAACTTGCTATCAAGCTTGGACCTCTCATCCTTTGGAATGTGAACAAAGGCTCGGCAACCAAATACTCTCAAATGCTCATAAAACACATCTTTGCCGGTTCAAACTCTTTCTGGAACATCACTATTCAAAGGATAGGAAGGAGACAAATTAATCGCGTTAATCGCTGTCCTCATTGCCTCACCCCAAAAGGATCTTGGCAATTTAGCATGTGAAAGCAGACACCTTGTTCTTTTCACGATGGTGTGGTTCATTTTCTCGGCAACGCCATTTTGTTGAGGAGTCTTCTTAATTGTCTTTTGGTGCCGAATACCTTGGCTGTGACAATACTCATCAAATGACCCAATGTATTCACCACCATTGTCTGTTCGGATGCACTTCAATTTTTGCCTTGTTTCTCTTTTAACCATGGCCTGAAAATGCTTAAATACATCTATAACTTGATCTTTAGTTTTTAGTATAAAAGCCCAAATTTTCCTTGAATAATCATCAATGAAAGTAACAAAATAAAGTGCACCACTATGTGTTCTAACTTTTAAAGGACCGCAAACATCCGAATGAATCAACTCCAAGACATTTTCTTTTCTAGAAGCAACATTTTTATGAAAAGAAACTCTATGTTGTTTACCCGTCAAACAATGAACCCAAGTTTTAAGATGTGTATCTTTCAAACTGGGTAGAAGCTCTTTCTTCAACAAAACTTGTAGCCCCTTTTCACTTATATGCCCAAGCCGCTTGTGCCATAATTCGGTAGAAGTATCATCTTCAAGTGCATTGACAATACTTTTATAAATTTTTCCTGGCATCGAATAAAGTGTATGAGTCTTCTTGCACTTAACCACCACCAAAGAACCCTTTGTGAGTTTCCATATTCCATCACCAAATTTGTTGTTGTAGCCTTCATCATCTAGCTTCCCGGTAGAGATCAAATTGAGGCGAATGTCGGGAACATGCCTTACATCTTTAAGCAATAACTTGCAGCCCAAATTTGTTTCCAAGCAAACATCACCTATGACAATAATATTGGACAAACCTTCATTACCCATTCGAATACAACCATAATCTCCTTTGGTGTAGGTAGTGAAAAAATTAACTCGAGAAGTCACATGAAAAGAAGCACTGGAATCAATCACCCAATTGCTCTCTTGGCCCACAAAATTGATACAATCATTTGGTAGTAACTGTCGTTGTGTCTTCTTACTTCTTATCCACACTTTTGTCACTCATTTTCTCCTTGTTCTTAAGCTTTCAGCATTCCCGCTTCATGTGTTGTAGCACTTGTGTCCTTCAAAGCTTTTAGGAAGTGTATTTGAATCCTTTATTTTATTTTGAGAATCTTTGGTGTTGTTGTATCTTAGTTTTGGAGGAGTACAAATCGATTTAAACTTGTTGGGATTGCTTGTTCATGCTTGCTTACGTTGAAAAGTTGTTTGGGAACTTAAAAATCTTGTTCTGGGGTCGACACTGGTCTTGGTGGTGTCAACACCTTCCTTTTGTTGCTGGCCTCAAGGGTCGACACTAGTCTAGAAAGGGCCGACACCTTGCATGCTGTCAAACATAAGTGTTTCAGCTTTTCTTCATAAGGGTCGACACCTCTGCTGCAAGGGTCGAAACCTGCAAACTTTTTCCCAGATTTTCAGTCGGTTTGGGCCCTACTTTTTGGGGATTTTGACCAGATATTTTGGGTTAACTTTGGGGCTTATTTTTATTTTAACCTAGTACTATAAATAGGTCCACCACTTGATCTTTTCTATACTTTTCCTTCTCCTTTCTCCTTCTAAACCGTGAGACTCTCTCTTTCTCTCAAAAAGCATTTTTTCACTCAACGATCCTTATATCTACTTACTTGAAGGCCTCTCCTCGCCTTGCTTCCTTGAGATTAATTGTAGAGCTTGTTGAGGGCTTCATTTTGATCGGAGCAAAACGTTGTTTCTCCTCCGTCGACTTTTGGGCTTTTCTTCCTTCTCCCTTTTCTAAGCTTGATGTAGGGACTTTCTATACTCTTGTATGATTTTTAACTTGGGTATTTGATGGTAGTGCGAATAAAGGTTGGGATTTGGGTGATTTTAGACAAACCTAAGGTTTTGGTTTAAAATCAAAAGAGGGGTTTTCAAAGTAAAGGTGTTGAAATGTTTATGGATATGGATATGAGATTGTGTTGTGTCAAAATTGTTGATTTTGGCAAACGGGTTGTATTTGGGAGGAAATGGGGTGTCGCCTTAAAATGTTTCAAATGGTTATTTTGTATAAATCATGGAATTGGTTCAATAAAGGTGAAATTGGTTAGATGTGTATGTAATGGTGGAGTTGAAAAATTATCATTTCTCATTGATGGAGATATGGATAGTTTATCTATGGATAGTTTATCTATTGTGAAGTTTGTATAATTGCTTAGAAATATCTATTTTGGATTATCGGTGGAGGATAGTTATGATTGTTGTAGAAATTGCATGAAGATTAGATGAATTGAAACTAATCTCATATTGATTGTCATTGAATATGATTGTGTTAATACATTGCATATGTATTATATATGGGAGGAGAAATGGGATGTACTCCATGTTTGGGAGGAGAAAGGGAATGAACTTCATTGAATTAAGTCCCGGAAACCGTGCGTATATACATGGGTGCCAATTCCCGCAGACTAAATTTTCGTAAAATGACAGATTGAATTGTCTATGTGATAATTGTATTGGTAGATAATTATTGGGATGTAATCTCAATTGGATTGTTTGGATAACAAAGGATTTACTCATAGATTGAGATGAAATGAATTGCCATGAACTAAAATAAGATTAAAACGACTTAAGATATAAAACTTGGTATAGTATGACCTTGTAACATCATGAATGATTTGTCATCGGCATTGCATATGCATACTATACTTATAATTCTGTTAAGTCTCATATATTGTGATAGATGGTTTCTACTGGGCTTTGGCTCACCCTACTTGGGAAAAACATTTTTAGGTGCTGGTGATATGCCTCCGCCAAGGACTTAGCTTAGGAGGAATGTGGAGCTGAGAGCTCACCTTTGTTTATTTGTTTTTGTACAAGCCTAGGACTTCACTTGTATTGAGCTTTTGACTCATTTTGTTATGACCAAGCGTCGTCTTGGAATGTTGTAAGCCTATAGGGCATTTTTATCTGATTATCTTTCTTCCTCTCTTTTATTGGGAAACATATGCTATAGATTCAGGGTTAGGCTTTATGAATGTATGATACATATGCTTCTCTTTTGTATATCAAATTGAACTAATGGAAGATAGCTTTATTATTGATTGTTATCATATAATGCTTATAATGGATGGATTATTGTATTATTTTCGGGACGTTACATATGCCCTTTCTCATGGCAGTAATAGCACTCAATGTCTTTCCTTGAAAAAGAACCATCTCTTGATTTGTCACGGCTTTGATCATGACCATCAGGAGTCTTACTCCTCCCTTTTGTTTTGCTTCGGCCTCTTACAACAAATGCCTTTGAATAAGAAGAACCCGCTGATTTTCTTCTAGTTTCTTCATTCAACAAGCTACTAGTGACTTGGCTCATTATGACAACTCCATTGGGCATCGAATTACTAATCGTCACAATCAAAGTCTCCCAACTTTCGGGTAAAGAACTAAGTAACATCAAAGCCTACAACTCATCATCAAAAACAATTTTCATAGAAGCAAGTTGGTTAATAATACTCTTTATTTCATTTAAATGTTCCGGAATAAGGCTGCCCTCTTTATATTTTAAATTAACCAACTTACGAAACAGAAAAATTTTATTTGTGGCTGATTTCCTGTCATAAAGGCCTTCTAATTTTTTCCATAAATCATATGCTGAAGTTTCAGTAGCAACATGATGAAACACACTGTCATTAATCCATTAACGGATAACACCAACGGCTTTTCGATTAAGCCTCTTTCATTCATCATCTTGCATACCTTCGGGTTTGCCACTGTCATCCTCAATAGGCCTATACAAATCTTTACAAAATAATAGGTCCTCCATTTTAGTTTTTCAAGTTACCTAATTGCTTCCATTGAAGCTAGACATGTGACCCACAGTCCCCTTTATTGATTTACACAAATAAATAAACTCAAATAAACCTTAAGCTCTAATACCAATTATTAGGAAAAATAGATGATTTTCCACAAGTAAACCAATTAATGGGAATAAAATCCAATGCGAAAAAATTAAATCAATGACAACACAAGAATTTTTACGTGGTTCCCTTAATGTGAGGTACGTCTACGAGATCGAAATCCGATTCCACTATCAACCAAAAGAGTTTCTAAACAATTACAAACGAGACACGAATGATCTCATAAAACCACCCTTAGGTGAATTTCAAATAATCACAAATAATCAAGAGGAAAGACCTCACCAAATAGATGAACAAAAGTTTTCGAAACAGAATTGTAGAAGACCCAAAATAATAGACCCAAATCAACTTTGAATTGAAGCAGCAACAACATCAACGAATCAAGCAACAACGTTGACCAAAACACCAATTGAAAATCCCACAGCAGTCACTGATGATGAAGAATAATTATAGCCTCCTTATAAACCAAAACCCATCGAATGGCATTCATATATTGAAAAGTTGCTGTATATGCCTTAGAAGAACAAAAACTATATATATATATATTGTTGAATCTTGGACTTTTTATTAAAGCCCTAACTGTTATCAAACTGAATATTAAATACCCATTGGGCCTCTAGAAGTTAAATATAATATATTAAAAATATATTATAATTAACACCAAACCAAACTAAATAATTTAATAAACCAATTGGGTTCCATACTCTAACAAGGAGGTATACCCAACATATTTTTCATCATGCAAGATATTCGTGGCACATGAAACGAGACTCAACAACTCTTGATGCATAAAAATATATTATATGTTGATATTAATGCATTCTTACACCAATTATATGCAAATAATATGCAATAGTGGGTTCACTGAATTTATATTATGAGATGAATTATTAAACAAAATGGAGACTTACGTGTTGATCCTATTAGGTAAACTTATTATCCAATAGGTCATATGATGATTAACAACATTTTTCATCAGACACTATTAAAAAACGTCATTAATTGTTAATTTTCACTGTCATTTTAAAAAATTTGTGACAAAAAAGTCACTAATAGTAAGTTTTAGAGACAGTTTAAAAATAGTCATAAAACGTCATTAATTTTAAACTCTCAGTGACAATTTAAAAATTTGTCACAGGGAAACATAATTAATTGTAAGTTTTAATGATAATTTATAACAACCGTGACAAAAAAAATCACTAATTGTCAATTTTTCGTGACATATAAATAAATATCATCAAAAAAAAAAAAAATTTTTACGACAATTTTACTAGGACTAACTTTCAATAGGATTTAGGCCTCGTTTGGGAACCCTCATTTTTAGCTAAAAAGTCAAAAAGTTACTAAATTAGCCAAAAAGCTAACAACCCATATCAAAAAGTCAAAGATTCTCTTCTCTCTCTACTTTTTGCACATCTTTTCGTAAAAAGCCAAAAAGTCATCCCAAACATACTAATTTTTTTTAGCTCATATTTTAGCCAAATAGCCAAAAAGTTACTAAATTAGCCTGTTCCCAAACAAGGCCTTAATGAGAATTAAGTCCAACTATTAAGATCTATTGGTAGTTTACCCTAAACAAAATTGTATAATTGTACAATTAATTTCATATCTTCAATTATATTATAGATACGGATTATGAAAAGTTAAAGTGGGAAGTTGATAGAAAAAAACTTGTGTAACATTACATATTTAAAGGACTTATTTGTTATTTATTATTTAAAATAAGATTATGATCTATACAAATCAATTTATTCATACAAGTCTCTTTACTTTATATACATATCATATATTAATTTAAAAGACACGTATAATTATAACATTAATAATTAATAAAAAAAATTACATATCACATGCAAGGTACATATCCAACTCCTAACATATGATAGAAGAGGTGTATAAAAAAACTCTCCTAACTTATAACCAGTCAGTTTTTATCTTATCATACGCGCATCATGGTGTTCACATAGAGGAGCACCACAATAGTGAAACTAATCACTGCCCTCCATTTCTTCGGACTGCTCCAAATATAGTAATCACATTGTTTTTATGATTTGATCGGATGGTTAGGATCATTTGTGGAGAGGTCCCACTATCTGGATTGAAGAGTGTTATTTGGATTGACTAGTGTTGCACGGACCTGTAAAACTCACTATATCTCTCGTTTTTATGATACAAATTGTTTATTTTGTAAAATTTTTTTTACATATATTATTTACACAAAAATGTTGATTCAAAAATTGTAATCAATTCAATTTTTTGCATTTGTCACAAAAAAATAAAATAAAATATTTTTAAAAATATACTTGTGGCCTATTTTTTTTAAAGATAAATGTAATAAATTGAATAAATTAAAATTATCAAATCGATTTAATTTTTTTTTTATGAATAATATACACAAATAATTTTATAAAATTAAAAAAATTAGATTATTGAAACATAACCAGTAATGAGCCCTGTTAATCCAAATGAAACCATTCATCCAAATATGGTGGACTGAGGGAAGCCAAAGCTTTCAATAAAAAAATGTCACAAATCTTGATGGATACACATAATTGTATAATTGAGGCCAATGTGAAAATTTTAATTGACTTTTATAATTATTTTGAAAATCAAAATCATAACTACATCCCTCAACCATCATAATTAAAATAATTTTGATAAAAATATTTAATTTTAATTGTATTATTATTCTTTTTTCGTCTTGATTGAGATAAGAAATTTTTTTTGTAAATGTGATAACAGGATTCTTTTTGTCTCAAAAATGTGTAAATGTGATAATAGGATTCTTTTTGTGTCAAACAAGAAAATGTCATTTCTCTCTAATTTTGTCACGACCCAAACCCAGCCCTATGGGTTTAGCACCGTAACCGGCCAGTAATCCGAGATTACCGAAGGCCTGCTTAACAGTAATACAGTAAAACAGAGTACAGGGCCTGGCGGAAGCCAATACAGTAATAAAATAATGTCCAATGAGTTGTGACAGTCTGTATGTCAAAAAGATTTTTCATGCATTCATATAAACAGTCAGAACAAAACAGTATTTACAATATATACAACCATTCAAGTCGGCGACTCAACTGCTAGTAACAGTACAGTACAGTCTATGCAGTATTACAAAACGGTACAGAAACAGACGGGGGAACTAAAACCCCTAAGCCATAACTCAATAGGCTTGGAACCTCGCAGTGAGGCACGTTGGTTGGCTTGACAAAACTGGAGCTTACTCCGACGCTTCTAGCTTTGATCCGGTGCCTGTACACCTACATATATATATGAGCAGTGAGCTAAAGCCCAGTGAATAACATAAAGCGTAAAGGAGTTAAGAATGAATGTCCTTACAGTATGAAAACAGTTCATTGATTCAGTCTATCTGTTATTCAGTAATATGTGGTACATCCTTTAGCATGGCAGTACAGTAAACGATAGGTCTTAAAAGACCGAACAATAATTGATGGCCATCAATCAGTAAACAGTAGTGGTTCCAACATGGGAACCGAGTCGATCAGACGAATCCACCCGTTCATAGACCGTCGGTGGGGCCATCCGTTCACAGACCGTCGATGGCAGAGATTTCTCAATCAGTAGCAGTAACAGTAACGATAGTTGCTATGGATGCCACAGTACAGTTCAGAATATAGGACATACATTCATACAGTCAACAATATCAATTCAATAAACAGTTCAGTTCAGTATTTCAGAAGATGATCATTTGAACATATCTTTACACAATTGTTACTCACAGAGATTGGGCTACGGTATGCTAGAGCGCGTTTCCCCAGTCGCCAACCCTACACAGTTAACAGATCGAACACACTAAGCTATACAGTTGGGAAGGATAATAGCTTAATCCTTAAATGCCTCGGTGTGTTCTACACCTACATCCTCATTAAGATGCCTTAAATGCGCCCTAGGAATGCCTAGGATGGGAAGAGGATGCAAAGATGCACTTAGAAAACATTTGTAGAATTTTCAGTGAAACAGAGTCCCGCTCGAGCGCAGGTTTCCCCGCTCGAGCGTACAAGCAAACAAGGTCCCCGCTCGAGCGGCAACATCCCCGCTCGAGCGGACCAAAAAGTACTGGATAGGTGAAATCTCCGCTCGACGCCCGCTCGAACGTGTCACCCAGTCCTCCGCTCGAGCGCCCAATACTCCGCTCGAGCGGACTGATGCACAGTGCAAGATGCTGGGAGCTCGATTTCTCCGCTCGAGCGCTACTTCCCCCGCTCGAGCGGACAACCAAAATTTGGGAATTCCAGATTTGAGCTTCCAAGTTCAAAATCAAGTTCAAAAGCAATATTTTCGATCCTCTTGGGCCATTTCCTGGAAAAACTCTTGCAAACCCATGGAATAACATGATTCAAAGCTCAATTTAAGAAATCAAAGCCCAAGGGTGTTTAATTCAAACCCAATTTCAAACCAATTTTCAAACATGCCATGCATGAATTGTTTTTAAACCAACTCAAAGCTTCAAAGCTTGCTCAATGAGCTCATACTTTCAAAACAAGATGAAAACATGGACTCTAACAATAATATGAACATGCATGAACCCAATTCCATGTAATCAACCTCAAAATGCAACAATATAGACATGCATGCACCATCTAAGCTTCAATTCACCAACATTGAACCAATTCTTGATTTAGCTCCTTAAACTACCATGATCCATGCTAGAAGGAACTCAAATACACAATTAAGAAGATGAATGATCTACCTTAGGTCTCCAAACACAAGAATAGAAGCTCAATTTGCAATCTACACTTCAATCCCACTACAATCTCTACAAGTCTCCAAGCAACTCCACAAGGATGAACTCAATTCTCTCTTAGTTCTCACTCTCTCTATTTGGTCGGCTGGAGGCAACATAAATGGCTGAGCAAATGTGTATTAAGTTGCAAGACTAAGTCCCCTCTATGATGGTATAGTGGCCCACTATCAATGGTAAAGGTGTAATTAAGTCAAACTATGCCATTTATCAATATTTTATCTAATTTAATCATACCTAATCACATTTTAATTAAATATACTATAAAATCACATAAATTACGATGTTCATGAAACATTAAACGATTTCTGGTTCGGCCCGATAAGGCCTTCAATTAGCAGTTTAAACATAAAACATGAACAGATAATCAAATAGTCCGACAGATAGAATGCAATTTAACTAACATATACATAATCAATTCAGTCCCAGTTTCAGTCAGTCAGTTCAGTAATTTATTCGGTTCAATTATCAGTCATAATCAGTTCAGTTTAACGGTAATCAGTGCTTATTCGGTAAACAGTGACGATGGTTGTTACAGTCTCCCCTCCTTAAAAAGAGTTTAGTCCTCTAAACTCGAGTTACCTTCATTCTGGAAGAAAACAGGGTTCAGTGGAAACAGTTCTGGGTATCTTCTAGCCATGTCATCTTCCCTTTCCCAAGTGGCATACACACCACCATGGTTCTGCCAGTCAACTTTCACTAGCGGGATCTCCTTGTTTCTCAGTTTCTTGATCCGTCTATTTACAATCTGTATAGGCCTCTCCTCGTAAGTGTAGTCATCACTCAACACTATCCGAGTAGGCTCAATCACGTGGAATGGATCCCGGAGATAATCTCTCAACATCGAAATGTGGAAGGCGTTATGCATATGCTCCATTTCAGGAGGGAGCGCAACTTGATACGCCACCGGATTGATTTTCTCAACAATCTCATACGGTCCGACATATCTTGGCGTTAACTTGCCTTTGACTCCAAAACGAGTCTGGCCTTTCATCGGTGTCACTTTCACAAAAACGTGATCACCCACTTCATATTCTCTGTCTCGCCTTCTGACATCTGCATAGCTTTTCTGTCTACTCTGTGCAGTTTTCAGTCTCTGTTGTATCAGTTTCACTTTCTCAGTCGTTTCATACACAATCTCTGGCCCAAGCAAAGGCCCATTTCCAACTTCTGCCCAGCAAATCGGAGATCTACATTTCCTGCCATACAATGCCTCGAAAGGCGCCATACCGATACTCGAATGGTAGCTGTTACTGTAGGCGAATTCAGCCAATGGCAAATGACTTTCCCAATTTCCCTGAAAATCAAGGACACACATTCTCAGTAAATCCTCCAGAGTGTGGATGGTCCTCTCTGATTGGCCATCTGTCTGAGGATGATAGGCACTACTGAGTCTCAGTTCAGTCCCCAATGCAGTCTGTAGGCTTTGCCAAAACCTCGATGTAAACTTTGAATCCCTGTCAGAAACAATGGATACAGGCACTCCATGCAGTCTAACAATTTCATCAATATAGAGTATAGCCAGTTTGTCCGCATTATAAATTGTCTTAACAGGTAAGAAGTGAGCAGATTTGGTCAGTCTATCAACAATGACCCAAATTGAATCCATACCTTTTCTGGAGCGAGGCAATCCAACGATAAAATCCATCGTGATATGCTCCCATTTCCACTCCGGTATGGGTAGGGGTTGTAGTAAACATGCGGGTCGTTGATGTTCAGCTTTGACTTGTTGGCAATGAAGACATTTTGACACAAAGTCGGCGATTTCTTTCTTCATTCCCAGCCACCAAAAATTCAATTTCAAATCTTGATACATTTTCGTATTCCCCGGATGAATAGAAAATTTTGAATTGTGGCCCTCATGCAGAACTCTTCTTTTCAGTTCAGAATCATTCGGTACACATAGTCTTTCCTGAAACTTCAGTACATCATTTTCAAATTTGAACCCCGGTCTCGGTTTAGATTCTCTTTCTTCGATGATCTTCCTCAAGAAGTCATCCTGTTGCTGTTTCTCTTTAATCTCTTCAATCAATGCTGGTTGAGCAGAAATAGCAGCTAAAGTTCCACCTTGCTCTCGCAAAACAATTTCAATTTCAGATTTTTCAAGATCATACAGTAGCTCTCTCTGCCTGGTGAGCAAACAAGCTAAGTTCCCAATCGATTTCCGACTCAATGCATCGGCAACGGTGTTGGCTTTTCCCGGATGGTACAGAATCTGTAGGTCATAGTCTTTAATCAGTTCTAGCCATCTCCGCTGTCTCATGTTCAATTCTTTCTGGGTGAAGAAATACTTCAGACTCTTGTGGTCGGTATATACTTCACATGTTGCCCCATACAGATAGTGACGCCAGATTTTCAGTGCAAAAACTACTGCAGCAAGTTCCAGGTCATGGGTTGGGTAGTTCTTTTCATGAGGTCTCAGTTGTCGGGAAGCATAGGCAATTACTCTCCCATTCTGCATTAAAACACATCCCAAACCCTTATGAGAAGCATCACTAAATACAGTATAACCATCCGTACCTGAAGGTAGAGTAAGGACAGGTGCAGTCACCAATCGGGTTTTCAACTCTTGGAACGCTGATTCCCTCTGGTCAGTCCAGTCAAATGATATCCCTTTCTGTGTCAGTTGAGTCAATGGTAAAGCAATTTTGGAGAAATCTTTGACAAATCGTCTGTAATATCCAGCCAATCCCAAAAAGCTTCGGACTTCTGTCACATTTGTCGGTCTAGGCCAGTTTACTACAGCTTCAATCTTCTGCGGATCAACAGAAATTCCATCTTTGCTAACAACATGCCCCAAAAACATAACATGATCAAGCCAAAACTCACATTTAGACAGTTTACCATACAGTTTCTGTTCTCTTAGGGTTTGCAGGGCAAGTCTCAGATGATGTTCATGTTCTTCTCTAGTCTTAGAATAAATCAGGATGTCATCAATGAATACAACAATAAAGTCGTCAAGGTACGGTTTGAAGATTCTATTCATGAGGTCCATAAATGCTGCAGGTGCATTGGTAACTCCAAAAGGCATAACTAAAAATTCGTAATGTCCATACCTTGTTCTAAAAGCAGTTTTATCAATGTCTTCTGGTTTAACTTTCAATTGATGATACCCCGATCTGAGATCAATCTTTGAAAATACCTGAGTTCCCTGTAACTGATCAAACAGGTCATCAATACGAGGTAATGGGTATTTATTTTTCACAGTTACCTTGTTCAGTTCACGGTAATCAATGCACAGTCTTAGAGAGCCGTCCTTCCTTTTCACAAACAAAACCGGTGCGCCCCACGGTGAAGTACTAGGCCTGATGAACCTTTTGTCTAACAGTTCTTGCAGTTGTACTTTCAATTCTTTCAGTTCAGTTGGAGCCATTCTGTAAGGAGCTTTAGACACTGGCTGTGTCCCCGGAATCACATCAACGGTGAATTCAATTTCCCTGTCAATCAAATCCCCTGGCAGATTATCTGGAAAAACATCTGGGAATTCTCTGACTATAGGAATACAGTTCACATCAGTTTTAACATTATCATCAGTAGATACAGTCAGTACAGAACACAGATATCCTTTACACCATTTTCTAATCAATTTAACAGCTTTCACAGACGAAATCAAATACGGAGGAGGTACTACCCCACTCCCATTAAACACAAATTCGGGCAAACCCGGTGGACGGAAAACTACTTGTTTCGTTACATAGTCAATGGTGGCATGATATTTCGTTAACCAGTCCATCCCCAATATAACATCAAAATGGTCTATGTTCAATGGCAGTAAATCAATAAACAGATGCATATCCCCAACAATAATTTCACAAGTAGGATACATATATGCACATGTCATGGATCCCCCAACAGGTGATGATACAGCTAACAGATAGTTCATAGGTTCTAAGGGTCTATTCAATTTCCGTGAAAAAGCATGCGACACATAAGAATGTGTAGACCCCGAATCAATCAGTACATATGCGTTTTGAGCACAGATAGAGAGGATACCTGACACAACGGTCTCAGTATTTTGCACGTCTCCCGGTACTAGGGCAAACACTCGGCCCTGCCTCATAGGCTCTTTCCCGGTAGCTTTGGGGTTAGGCTTTGGTGCAACTGTTGATGCTGCTGCACTCGGTGTAGCTTTACTACTAGCTTGTGGAGCAGAGGGACAGTCTTTAACCATGTGGCCTATTTTGCCACACCTGTAGCAAGCTCCTGATATCTTATAACAAACCCCTTTGTGCTTCCTGCCACATTCAGAACAAGTTGGAATGAAACCACTCCCTTGGCTGGGGCTAGTTGTTGACCCCGTGTTTTGCTTTTTGTTCGAGGGGTTATGCTTGCCTTTCTTGAATTTGAAACCCTGTCTTTTCCCATGCCATTCAGACGCTGGTGATTCAGATTGTTTCACTGCTTCGATGTTCGACTCGGCCATCAATGCTCGGTCAAGAACACCCACATAGGTCGGTAGCTTTAAAATATTTATTCTATCCAGTATTGCCACATTAAGGCCGCCTTCAAACTTTCTGGCCTTCTTGTAGTCGGTGTCCACCATATGCGGTGCATATCTAGCTAGCTCGGTGAACTTTGTCTCATATTCGGCAACAGACATTGTGCCCTGTTTCAGTTGTTCAAATTCTGTCACTTTTCTATCCCTGACACATTGAGGGAAGTACTTCTCAAAGAAGGACTCCTTAAACTGAGCCCAAGTTACTACAGTGTTAGTGTCACGGATCAGCATCCACCACCTCCTGGCCTCTTCTTGCAAGGTGAAGGTAACTAACAGTACTTTATGTGCCTCGGAGCACGGAAACACTTCAAACAACTTTTCAGTTTCAAGTACCCAAGCTTCAGCTTTCAACGGTTCAAGGCCTCCCTGGAAGGATGGCGGTTTCATTTTGCTGAACTTCTGGGTAAGAGCAATTATGTCCCCATCATTTACATTCACATTCGGTTCCGGCTGTACCGGAGGAGGGGGTGGGGGCTGTTGGTTCTGTTGTTGGTCAAGTCTAGCAGTTATCAGTTCCATCATTCTTTCCAGTCTGGCCATTCTGGCCTCAGAGGATGAGGATTCAGTTTCATTTGCAGTGCTTGCATTATCCATTATTCTATAAACAGTTATAACAGTTTCAATCATAAGCAGTTACATACTTAAACAGTTTATCACATAAGCAGTCATGCGTTTAAACAGGTTAACACATTAAAACATAATCAGTCATGTCATAACCACACATTTTTCATGCTCATGAATGCCCTAATCACTTTTCTAGGACACCCTATAGCTCATTTGGACACGTGTGTGCGGTATAATTCGTGGTTAAGTATCGCTCTGATACCACTCTGTCACGACCCAAACTCGGCCCTATGGGTTTAGCACCGTAACCGGCCAGTAATCCGAGATTACCGAAGGCCTGCTTAACAGTAATACAGTAAAACAGAGTACAGGGCCTGGCGGAAGCCAATACAGTAATAAAATAATGTCCAATGAGTTGTGACAGTCTGTATGTCAAAAAGATTTTTCATGCATTCATATAAACAGTCAGAACAAAACAGTATTTACAATATATACAACCATTCAAGTCAGCGACTCAACCGCTAGTAACAGTACAGTACAGTCTATGCAGTATTACAAAACGGTACAGAAACAGACGGGGAACTAAAACCCCTAAGCCATAACTCAATAGGCTTGGAACCTCGCAGTGAGGCACGTTGGTTGGCTTGACAAAACTGGAGCTTACTCCGACGCTTCTAGCTTTGATCCGGTGCCTGTACACCTACATATATATATGAGCAGTGAGCTAAAGCCCAGTGAATAACATAAAGCGTAAAGGAGTTAAGAATGAATGTCCTTACAGTAATGAAAACAGTTCATTGATTCAGTCTATCTGTTATTCAGTAATATGTGGTACATCCTTTAGCATGGCAGTACAGTAAACGATAGGTCTTAAAAGACCGAACAATAATTGATGGCCATCAATCAGTAAACAGTAGTGGTTCCAACATGGGAACCGAGTCGATCAGACGAATCCACCCGTTCATAGACCGTCGGTGGGGCCATCCGTTCACAGACCGTCGATGGCAGAGATTTCTCAATCAGTAGCAGTAACAGTAACGATAGTTGCTATGGATGCCACAGTACAGTTCAGAATATAGGACATACATTCATACAGTCAACAATATCAATTCAATAAACAGTTCAGTTCAGTATTTCAGAAGATGATCATTTGAACATATCTTTACACAATTGTTACTCACAGAGATTGGGCTACGGTATGCTAGAGCGCGTTTCCCCAGTCGCCAACCCTACACAGTTAACAGATCGAACACACTAAGCTATACAGTTGGGAAGGATAATAGCTTAATCCTTAAATGCCTCGGTGTGTTCTACACCTACATCCTCATTAAGATGCCTTAAATGCGCCCTAGGAATGCCTAGAATGGGAAGAGGATGCAAAGATGCACTTAGAAAACATTTGTAGAATTTTCAGTGAAACAGAGTCCCGCTCGAGCGCAGGTTTCCCCCGCTCGAGCGTACAAGCAAACAAGGTCCCCGCTCGAGCGGCAACATCCCCGCTCGAGCGGACCAAAAAGTACTGGATAGGTGAAATCTCCGCTCGACGCCCGCTCGAGCGTGTCACCCAGTCCTCCGCTCGAGCGCCCAATACTCCGCTCGAGCGGACTGATGCACAGTGCAAGATGCTGGGAGCTCGATTTCTCCGCTCGAGCGCTACTTCCCCCGCTCGAGCGGACAACCAAAATCTAGGAATTCCAGATTTGAGCTTCCAAGTTCAAAATCAAGTTCAAAAGCAATATTTTCGATCCTCTTGGGCCATTTCCTGGAAAAACTCTTGCAAACCCATGGAATAACATGATTCAAAGCTCAATTTAAGAAATCAAAGCCCAAGGGTGTTTAATTCAAACCCAATTTCAAACCAATTTTCAAACATGCCATGCATGAATTGTTTTTAAACCAACTCAAAGCTTCAAAGCTTGCTCAATGAGCTCATACTTTCAAAACAAGATGAAAACATGGACTCTAACAATAATATGAACATGCATGAACCCAATTCCATGTAATCAACCTCAAAATGCAACAATATAGACATGCATGCACCATCTAAGCTTCAATTCACCAACATTGAACCAATTCTTGATTTAGCTCCTTAAACTACCATGATCCATGCTAGAAGGAACTCAAATACACAATTAAGAAGATGAATGATCTACCTTAGGTCTCCAAACACAAGAATAGAAGCTCAATTTGCAATCTACACTTCAATCCCACTACAATCTCTACAAGTCTCCAAGCAACTCCACAGGATGAACTCAATTCTCTCTTAGTTCTCACTCTCTCTATTTGGTCGGCTGGAGGCAACATAAATGGCTGAGCAAATGTGTATTAAGTTGCAAGACTAAGTCCCTCTATGATGGTATAGTGGCCCACTATCAATGGTAAAGGTGTAATTAAGTCAAACTATGCCATTTATCAATATTTTATCTAATTTAATCATACCTAATCACATTTTAATTAAATATACTATAAAATCACATAAATTACGATGTTCATGAAACACTAAACGATTTCTGGTTCGGCCGCCGATAAGGCCTTCAATTAGCAGTTTAAACATAAAACATGAACAGATAATCAAATAGTCCGACAGATAGAATGCAATTTAACTAACATATACATAATCAATTCAGTCCCAGTTTCAGTCAGTCAGTTCAGTAATTTATTCGGTTCAATTATCAGTCATAATCAGTTCAGTTTAACGGTAATCAGTGCTTATTCGGTAAACAGTGACGATGGTTGTTACAGTCTCCCCTCCTTAAAAAGAGTTTAGTCCTCTAAACTCGAGTTACCTTCATTCTGGAAGAAAACAGGGTTCAGTGGAAACAGTTCTGGGTATCTTCTAGCCATGTCATCTTCCCTTTCCTAAGTGGCATACACACTACCATGGTTCTGCCAGTCAACTTTCACTAGCGGGATCTCCTTGTTTCTCAGTTTCTTGATCCGTCTATTTACAATCTGTATAGGCCTCTCCTCGTAAGTGTAGTCATCACTCAACACTATCCGAGTAGGCTTAATCACGTGGAATGGATCCCGGAGATAATCTCTCAACATCGAAATGTGGAAGGCGTTATGCATATGCTCCATTTCAGGAGGGAGCGCAACTTGATACGCCACCGGATTGATTTTCTCAACAATCTCATACGGTCCGACATATCTCGGCGCTAACTTGCCTTTGACTCCAAAACGAGTCTGGCCTTTCATCGGTGTCACTTTCACAAAAACGTGATCACCCACTTCATATTCTTTGTCTCGCCTTCTGACATCTGCATAGCTTTTCTGTCTACTCTGTGCAGTTTTCAGTCTCTGTTGTATCAGTTTCACTTTCTCAGTCGTTTCATACACAATCTCGGGCCCAAGCAAAGGCCCATCTCCAACTTCTGCCCAGCAAGATTAAAGAAACCTAAACTAATACAAGTGGTATAAAAATACAAATATAAAATAAAATAAAATATATATTTTAGTGTAAAAATGTTGACTATACAATTTTTTCATTGATATGACTACTAAATAACTGATGAAACGATGACTGAGTGTTATATGAATTAAAACCAGAAATGAGCCCCATATAATTATGTTAAACTTGTGAACCTTATTGTACGAGTACAAAAATAATCTTCTCGTATAATCCTATTGATCAAGTTTGCACTCCTCCAAACGTCATCACTTTGCCACCTGAAAACACAAATGTGAGCTAGCCGGCGGGTGTGTGTTGGAACTCCGATGCCGAAGTCAACAAATAGATAATAGACACAAAAGCTCTGTGTATTCCAGAGTAAGAATTGTGATACCTGTATATAGGCTCTGTCATGAGCTTTTATAAATTTTTCCTGACACAATCCTAGTAGGACTTCAACTCCTCTCATAAGAGTCCTCCTAAAAATCACACTCCCCAAGATAATGCCTATCCTGATAACACCTTATTCACAGCCTACCAAGTGAGATGGTGGCAACTCCCACCTCGGCTGGTAGCATATTCAACTGAGCTTATACAGGTCGGTGCTGCTTTAGGTAACACCGTCGTCGTCCCAACAGTAAGATGGTGCATGCAGTCAGTCTTTAGCTCGGTTCTTCATCACTGACACTTTGGTCCTCTAAGTGGCTCGGTTTTCGGATTGCTGGGTCAAAACCCCAACAGCCCATCTATGACCGATCTGATGCCCTACCGAGCTATACGAACTTACTTCAGTCCTTAGTTAGGTCCAACGTCTGAGATAGACTAATCTTAGCTCGGCCCCAACTATACGCATAAATTACTCTCTTAATTTCCCCTTAATTCCATCTGCGCAGCATGATTGGGATTAATTTTCCCTGGCCATGCTAAGATATTCAAACTGACCGAACCAAAATAAGCATTCCAACCAAGCTAAAATATTCAACCTAACCGGACTAGGGTTGCATCCGTCATTAGGTAGCTTCGTCTTTTCAGAACCGCGCCTGTCGTACAGCACGTCGTTTTAGGTACCTGACATCATGCCCCTACTGGGATACGTGGCACGCGCCCATTGCTTCTCCATATTGTGACAGCTGTCTCCTATTTACCAAAATTTTTTCGAAAAGTCCCGCCGTTTTTGCTTCTATGACATACAAAACCCATTTTTCGAACAACCATTATCATTCTCACTGTTCATCTTCTCTCTTGCAAACCCTCGCCTTCTGTGTTCCATACCTGCACTTCCTACGCTCTAGTTCTAAACTAAGCAACTATATCGCCTGCTTCGCTCGCTTTCTAGTGTTCCTTCTGTCAATTGGAAGCTGTTTTCATGTAAGTTGCCCATGCCTCTTTTTCCTTTTACTGATGTATTTTCTGTTTTTCTGAAAAACGACATTTTAACCCCAAATATTCGTGGTATATCCACTAGAGATTGAACAAATGTCAACAACTAAAAACTACATGCTCAAACCTAAAAACATACTGACTAGAGCTTGAACCAGTCTAGAACCATGTTTTTTATCCAAAATCGCACCGTGACCGAAATAGGAACTTGTTTGCGACCTTTAGGCTAGTTTTTGACCGGACTAGAAATGCCTTGCTCAACAACCGAGCTATAAACCTCTCATTTCCTCTAAACCGAGCTGAAATGACCTCTGTTTAAGGCCGACCTGAAGCCTCGAGCCAGTTCTGTTCCCTCTCTAAGCTAAGCATAGCTCGTGATCCACTTGACGCCGAGCTAGGCTTATTTAGTTTTGGCTATTTACTTAGCCCAGTTTACTACCTGGTCATAACACTTCTTATTTCCACTTTGCAGACTTGACTAGGTTTGTTAGGCACACCCTTCACTCTGCCCTTTGGCGGTATTGCTGGACCGAGCCCACCTCCATTCATCTCATCACCGCGCTAGGCCGCCGTATAGACTCCTAAAACACTAAACCTAAACACACGGGCAAGTACCGATTTATGGTAAGCTCACCAGGTGCTATAGCTGAATTTCGAAGGGAATGCAGCATCCCTGATGACGTTCAATTCACATTAGTCGAGCTAGAAACAACACCATGGGACAAGCCTGGTTTTGTTCCTTTCATTCTTTTATCCATTGTTGAGGGTGGACTTCGGTTCCTCGTTCAGCCTTTAATATGCGAGTTCCTTAGACAAACCGTTTATGCCCTACCCAATTATCCATCAACAGTTACAGAATAATCAATGGCGTGGCTGAACTAAACCATCGTCTAGGCCTCAACCTCAGATTGGCCGAGCTATTCCACCAATATTCGCTCGGCCAAAATGACGACGGTTGGGTCTACTATCTACGAATCAGTAAAAGCAGAGAGAAAATTATCAAAGGCACACTAGACAAGGATTTAAACGATGATGATTTTCTCTGGGTTAGAGGCAACTTTGAGGACAATAAAGCCCCAATACTTGGCCGAAATATTAACTGGAATAAGGGAACAACTGGTAAGACTAATTCAGTCCAGTTCCTTTGCTTTTTCACGTTCTCCTGCATACTAACCCTTGCCTACTTTATTTTGCAGATTTGAACCACCTTAAGACTACTTACGTTTACGCGAACCAAAATGCCCTTCGCGTTGCGCTTCGCTATCGCAACCGAGATCAGATTGAGCTTTTAAACTTTGAGCCGACCTATCAGTATAGCGGAAAGAGAAAAACCAAGGTTACAGATTTTCTCCTTGAATTATCACCTGAAACAGACCCAAATCTCTCCCAAATCAACCTCATTCCTCTTAACGAAGAGTAGGAAATGGCTAAAAGATGAGACGTTCGTGCCCTAATCACCGAGCAAACCTCAACTTCCATTGCTGAGGTTCATGCTGAGATACCACTAGCCAGTCAGTCACGCGACGCCGTGGTGGCCCTTCCAACCACCCGTGCTACCTCATCTCGGCCAAGCAAACGGCTCCATACTAGTTCTGCTGCGCCACAACGCCTCGAGCTGCCAGAAGTCAATCTGTCCCAAAGTCGCAGCCGGCTGGGCCCTTCCAATCCTTCATCTCCTCCGGTGTGGGCACCAATTGTGTCCTTTAGGGGCTATGTCGTGACTGCACAAGACTCTGTTAGTGCTGAGAAGGATCACCTTCTAGCTTTCAATTTAGCAAAGAACATCTGGTTGCCAGCCGACATGGAGCGGCACAAAGGTTTAACTGAGCTGAAGACAATTCACTCGGCGTCCAAGTCTATGATATTGGTGAAGTCTGAAATCCCTACAACTCTATAGTTGATATTGACATGGACCTAACGCTTGGTTTTTATGTAACCGTTCTTAATGTCATACAGGCCCTGCAAAAGAACCAAGTGGCTCACAAACGTGTCCTTAAGCTACAAAAAATGGCTTGGTCAGCTGTAGTTGATGCTGACGCCAAGGTGGCCGAGCTGAAGGAGGCAAAAGCGAAGCTGGCCGAGGTAAACGCTAAAAATGAAAGACTGGCCGAGCTTGTTAACATGGCTGAGACTGTTAAGTAGAAAGCTTTGGCCGATAAAAAAAGAACGCTACCAGCGGGAGCTGGCCAAGCTAGAAAAGAAACTGAACGTCGAGATCCAGGAGTGGAAGAAGAAGGCAGAAGATGTCGAAGACCAAGGTTTCAAAGAGGGTGAAAAGACCTATGTTAAATAGTGTGAAGCAGCCAAAGACATTTTTTTCAAATGTGGCTAGAAGGCTGCGGCTACCAAGTTCGGTCAGGGGGATGACTCCGAAATTTTTCTGAACCCTTCCCCTCACTTCATACCGAGCTATATAACCGACTACGCCAACGCGGTCCAACAAAAGTTTCTTCAAGAGGGGGAGGAGGAAGAGGAGACACCTAATCCAATTGATGCCCCTCCGACCAACATTGACCTCGGTCTTCAGCCTTCCCTGCCTGCTCGGGTGGATCAGCTCAGCCAATCTGTACGAAGCACGGTTGACGAGGTGCCTGTGACCGATCTAACCTAGGAAGCTGCTGCCGAAACTGTCCTGCCCAGCGGTGAAGTCAGGGGTGACCTAGACACTGACCTCGATGACTTGTTTGCTTAACCAGGAAAAACAGCTTTTCTTATTTTTTTCTTTTTATGAAATGTAACCAGACTATATGCCCCATCTTTTGTAATTGCTTTCCAATAAATGAAACTTTTTTGTTCTACTTGCTCAGTTTATTGCCATTTTGCTGTGTTATACTGTACCATCCTTTTTGTATGACTAGCCGGACTAGTTAGCTCGGTTTTACCTTATCCCGCCCACTTTCCTTGGCCGAGATAATCATCTCGGTTGATGAACACCGTAGGAAAACTGTAGACTTCTTTAACCAAGTTTTTTTGCAGAGAGCATTGCCTTGAAAGAAAAAATTCTCACCCATACCAATC